>JAOXNQ010000009.1:1209228-1255885 GCA_028571165.1 Hypoxylon perforatum
TAAATACGATATAAATATTATAAAATCGCGATACGATACGAATATTACGAAATTATAATACGATTAATAAAATAATAAAAAATACTTAGAAATTTAAAAAAAACTTAGAAATTTTAAAAAATATTAAAATATTTAAACTTAGAATATTTAAAATATTTAGAATAATTTAAATAAAATTTAACAATTGATTTAAATTAAGCAGCCAATGTAAGAAAATGGACCTGGGGTAACCAATATATCAACGAGCAATTGGGCAACCATTTTAGCTGCGCGAAACAGCTTCCCTGCGCGCAACAGCTTCCCCCAAACGCAATTGTTACCATAGAGGGAAACAGTTTCACGCAAATATATGTGTTCTCAGGGACACCCCACCCCCGCTACGGTATATATTTTCCTAATTTTCTAGCTTTCAACAAGAGAAGAAACGAATCCGAGATTAATGTCGAGTTGGTTCGGTTTGGTGATACTGGTTCTAGGCTAGACAAGTATTGCTAGGCTCTGGGGTTCGATTCCCCAGACGACAGATTTTTTCAATCAGAATTTACAGTGGCTCTGCTTAACGCATAAGATATTTGACTATCCAGAAAGTAAGCAAATGAGGGTTTCCCCCCTATTTCAGCCCCTTTCCAACATTTCAATCACCATAATAATTCCATTTACAATCGCATAATGATATGATATGAATTGTAATAACCGCTTGGTTAGTAGCTTCAGGGTCGTAAATTTCGTCAATAATTGTGAGTAACATTGATGAAGTTATCTGCAATTAAATTTAATTAAGCGCAGGGCATTATGGGCTCAGCGCGCTAAGGCGCTAAGATTGTAGATTTTAGTGCTGTTAGGTACCAAGCTTACAGGGCAGTTAGTGGTCAGATACGCTAAGGGAGGGATGCATTTTAGCTTGCAAATTATCATCAACCTCCGTCATAACACTAGATTGCTTCTTTCGATGAATACTTAGAGATGAAATAACTATATCAAGTCGGCCTCTTGAAATGCGGCTTCAGCGACGCCCAGCTGTGTTCGCTATACTTCTCCTGCACTTTCTTACACTCAGCTAGACCCCAGTCCGTTACACCGATCATCAACGAGCTTTCGAACATGAACGCCATACTCCCCTCTCCGACCTTCGCCGGCTTTAATTCCACGTTCGATGCCTTCTCAAAGGTCTCGGCATCCGGCCCGTGCGCCGACATGACATTGTGCAAACTCGCACCCGCAGGGCGAAACCCGCCGCCTGCTTTGGCGTCGTAATCGCCGCGGATTAATCCCATAAACTCCGACATCGTATTGCGATGATACCAAGGCGGGCGGAACGTGTCTTCCTGCACGAGCCATCGCGGAGGAAAGATGACGAAGTCTGCAACGGCTGTCCCGGGGTGCTCGGAAGGCGCGGTGAGAACCGTGTAGATCGATGGGTCGGGGTGGTCGAAAGACGTGCTACCAATGACGGAAAATCGGCCGAGGTCGTACTTGAAAGGATAGTAGCGACCGTGCCAAGCGACGACGTCGAACGGGGTATGGTCTTGCTGAGCAGCGAAAAGCGCCCCGTTGAACTTGTTCACGATGGTCCATTCCGAAGAGGTATCTTCTTCGAAGAACGCGCAGGGCACCTGAAAGTCGCGTTCGTTGGCAAGACCATTGGAACCGATGGGTCCAAGTTCCGGAAGAGTAAAATGGCCCTGGTAGAGTTCCAGGATGTAACCTCGAACTGGACCTTCGGGCAGCGTGACTCGGTAACGAATACCTCTTGGAAGAACCACTATCTCGTTAGGCCTCACAAGCAACCTCCCTAGCTCGGTCTGGATGTCCAAGACCCCATGCTGGAGAACTACTAGAAAATCGCCATCGGAGGAGTACATAGCCGTGTTAGCAGCCATATCCTTACCAGCTGCGAATATGAAGATGCCAATGCCCGTCTTCATCACCGGCGAGCCAGCGCCGCCGACGAGCTTCAAGCCATGGACCCAATCGGCATCCTCATCAATGTCGAACGGATCCCATCGTAGCTGATTCGGAATCTGGTGGAGTTTGACGTCGGGACTATCTGGGGAGAGTCCACACGTGCCGGGCCCACTTGTCGTGTATGGCTTGAAACTAGAGTGAGCTGCTGCTGGAAGAATGCGATATAGCCAAGACTGGAGGTTCTCAGATCGTGGGGCGGTGAATGCAGTGCCCGAGAGCTTCTCGGTGTAAAGTCCGAGTGGGGCCTTTTGAGGAGAATTGGCGCCGATAGGAAGGGCACCAGCGATGGATTCTGTGCTAGATAAGAGTCAGTATGATGTGATAGCAATCGAATATGAGTTCTTACGTGTGGTATGACCTAAAACCATTTAGGTACTCATATTTCTCTGCTGTGCTGAACTTGGTGACCGGCATAGTTCCAGTTCCTTTTGTTAAATGGTGGATACCTAGAAGTGGGTGTCTATGAAGGGTGATCGCGGTTCAACAATGAGACTGGATGCTTACTACGGAAGATACCGACGATAAACATACTTGAGAAGTTTTCCTCACATCTAATATCGGGCCCGGATATGGAGTTTCCCATAACTAACTCCCCGTCGATATTTTAACCAAGAATCTTCATGTTGGGATTCTGGAGCCAAAACTGCGTGTCGGGGTCGGGCGAAATGGGCCTATCAACTAAAGATCCGTATTCTACATACTGGGACTATCATCCACTACCCGTACCCTTCTATTACTGCGTATTAATTGGCGAGTAAGATGAGAAAGGTTGGAAACGTTCATTCAATACCTTGCTCATATACACCGTTTTTACCTAGGCATATCCGAACTTGAGCGGCGAACAGAGTATGCGCATGGCAAAGATGCCTACTACCAAATCCTGGGTTGCCATACCGCCAAGCTCTCACTTCTCCCTCGCCAATATCCCATTCGGTATTATCTCGTCGGCTAAAGATGCAACCCGTCGGCCAGCCATCGCCATCGGCGAGCACGTCCTAGACCTATCCGCCTTCGCTCAAAGCGGTGGCTTTCAAAAGCTACCTAGCTTCCAAAGTACCGCGACGATAGTCTTTACATCGTCTACTCTAAACTCGTTTGCGGCTTTGGGCCGCCCCACACATCGCACCGTACGTCAGTATCTACAAGATGTGTTATCCGAGAACACGTCGTATCCCGAGGTCTTAAAAGATAACCTTTCACTGCGAGACGTCGCACTTATTCCGCAAGCCGAGGTGCAGAACCATTTGCCACTGGCCATTGGGGACTACACGGACTTCTTCGCCGGTCGCAACCATGCTTTCAACGTCGGCACTCTGTTCCGCGGACCGCAGAACGCCTTGAACCCCAACTATAATCACCTGCCGGTAGCGTATCACGGCCGAGCGAGCTCTGTCGTCGTTTCGGGGACTGCTCTACACCGGCCCTGGGGCCAAGTGCTTTTAGACCCCACAGCCGACCCAAAGATACCAAGTTTTGTACCAGCGCGGCGAATTGACATGGAACTGGAGATGGGCATGTTTGTCACGAAGGAAAACACGCTCGGGCATCCGGTTCCGGTCAAAAAGGCGGAAGACCACATATTCGGCTACGTACTGATGAACGACTGGAGTGCTCGCGATATCCAGACTTGGGAATACGTTCCTCTCGGGCCTTTCAACGCCAAGAACTTCGGCACAACTATCAGTCCTTGGGTCGTCCTGGCTGATGCGCTGGAGCCATTCCGGACGGAAGGTCTAGACAATCCGAACGAGTTGCAGAGCTACCTCCGCGAGTCACGAAAGGAAAATCAATATGACATCAAGTTAGAAGTTGACCTGAAAAGTAATGTCTCCCACTTCATAATATTTCATCATATCTTTTTTTAGGTCCTTCAGTCTTACAACTTTCGTCTCAACGAATCCAAACTGACAGTTATAGCAGCTTCGGATGGTGATGTAACTACAATAACTCGCACTTCGTCCCGGAATCTTCTTTGGTCATGGCCACAGATGATTGCACACCATACAGTAGCAGGTTGTAATTTACGAGTAGGAGACCTTTTTGGGACTGGAACTATCTCTGGATCTGATCCCGGTACGTACGGGAGCATCTTAGAACAGACGAAAGCAGGAAAACAGTCCATTAAACTTAGCGGTGGAGGAGAAAGAAAGTTTGTGCAAGACGGTGACACTATTATCATTCGGGGTGTTGCTGGAGAGATAGGCTCGGATCTGGTTGGATTCGGAGAGTGTGCCGGTACAATTCTGCCAGCAATCCAATATACTTGATATTAAGACGATTCACCATTTCTCTTATAGAAAGTCAAAATTGGGTAAATAAGACGAATCTACATAGATACACCAGAAGTCATCCCTCGCAGCCTTGAATAACTACAGAGTTAGTGAACTATATTCTTTATATCTCGTAGTTCAATACTAGGTAGCTTTAACAACCCCGAAGCGAGTATCTTATAGCCCTGAAGTGTTTACTTTATCTTTCATTATTATTCACTATTCTGAAGCAAGACCAAAGATGGCCTCCGTGTACAGATAAATCATGTATTTTAATCGCTATGTGCTATATGATCACCAGACCTATTCTTAGTGACCCATTTTAGTGCGGCTAGCTACTTTGTATGCTAAGGCAAACTTGGGTGTCGAGAATGTGATATCGCTTCCACGGTGAACGAAGAAAGTGTCCCCTTTCTCGAGCGTAGCCTTGTTCCCTTTCTCATCTTCGATAACCAGTGTCCCTTCAGATAAGAAAATCAGCATCTTTCTAAGCTGACAGAGCTTTACTCTTGAAAACAGCGAGCGCTTACCTTTGATTACAACTCCACTCTCATCATAGTCATAGTGAGGAGCTGGCTCCTTCGTATCGGCGTGTTCTAGAAGAAACATAGACCCTGTCAAGGGATTCGGAACTCCCTGTTCAGCCGTAGAGAAGACATCCACTTAAAAAACAATTAGAATAGACTGAGAATAAGAAGGGAAACACAATTTACCGAAGTGAACGGGCGGTGGGGCCCCTTGCAGCTTAGGAACGCGGTAAAACTCCCGCTCGCTCTTGTGTTCGAATACCATGGTGATGATTATCGTATGATTTAGTCTAAGAAGTATCTTTTGAGGATGTGTACCTGATAACCGGGGTATTATAGAGCGCGGTTAGGACGTGTAACTTTTGTCTACACTTATAAGACGAAATAACTTACTTTTTTATTCTTATTTACTTTAGCTCTTGTATCTGCTTGGCACTTACTCGGACTCCATCCGAGCATTTCCATCTAAACCAATAGCACATAGTTCCCTCTTCCGGTCGCCTCTTTGAATGCGTGCTACTCAGGTATCTGTTGACGTTATTGGTAATCTGAACGCTACCTATAGCGATCCTAGACGTTATCGCCCGAGGAATAGATTAGTAAATGTTCGGCTTTAAGATGCTCGGCTCTGATCGGCCGAGCTATTCCGTGGGCGGGGCGCCGATCTACGACGGTGTAACCTAGATCTACCAAGTCAGGGGCGGAAAATTGTAGCCAATCACGTATTATTCCTCGTGTAAATAATTCCCGAACGGGCTATGCAAGAAACCAGACAAGATAAGCCCCTGAATATCCTTAAATCCAACACCCTCTTTTCAAAGTGTTTTTCCGGTTAGCCCTATCTACGAGCTGAACTAGCTGAACTAGCTCTCGTACGTGCCTCAGGTGGTTGAGATTCGTTGCCGCTGGCCTCGACACGACCATGAAGCATGAAGCCACAATTCCCGAGGCAGGTTAAGTATTAACTTGGCTCGTGGGTGTCTTTTAATGTAGGCTCTTAGCTTTTACGTGTTGAATAATACCTAGGTGCCTTACTTTGATTTACCTAGGCTATTTCTACGCTCTAGCGTGATAAAACTAGCCAATTATAGACTTTACCTCGCAACAACTGTCCCTACCATTTCGCGAGCCATGAGTGCCGACAAGCTGAAAGTTATCATCGTTGGGGGTGGCTTCGGCGGTCTTACAGCGGCAATCGAGTGCCAGATCCGTGGCATGCAAGCTACCATCGTCGAGACCTACCCAACAAGCGCCACGTACGGAGATATCATCGATTTCTTCCCGAATGGTGGACGGATCATAGAGAAATGGGACAACGGGCGCGTGGGCCGCGAGCTCATGAAGCAATGCATCAATCAAGGCGACAAATTTCAATATTTCAAAGCCGACGGCACCCTGGTCTGGGAAGAGGACTGGGTTCTCGAACCCCACCACTTCTGGAGACAGTACGCTGGACATCGAGGGCAGATGCACGAAGTCATCGTGAACTACGCGAAGTCCATCGGCGTTGAATTCAAGTTCGGCGATAAGGTAGTCACGTATGAGGATGGAGACCAGCCGAGCATCATTACCGCCAGCGGACTGCGTTATACAGGCGACGTTGTGATCGCGGCAGATGGTCCGCGGTCCATTGCTCGTCAGCAAGTCCTCGGCTTACCGGACACCAGGGTCAACAGCGGATATGCCATTTACAGGGCTTATTATCAACTGACAGAAGAGCATCGGAAGAATCCTCTTCTTAGTGACTTCTGCGACCCAACCACGGACCATACGAAGCTGTGGGTGGCTAAAGACCTTCATATGATCATTTATACTTGGAACCATGGCAAGGATCTTGGATGGGTCTTAACCCATAAGGTTGGTGATATATAACGATTTCAATGAATCTGGCATCTCGCTGACAGAAATAGGACGACACCAACATAGGAGATTCCTGGTCCTTCAAGGGCCATGTTGAAGATGTTCTCGCATATCTCAAGGAAGGTCAGTTTGAGGAGAAACTATTTGAAGTTGTGAAGTATACGCCACCGGAAAACTTGATTGACTACAAGTTGGTGTGGCGTGACGCCATTCCCACCTGGCTCAGCGCATCTGCTCGAATCGCTGTTATTGGAGATGCTGCACACTGCCATCTTCCGACTTCAGCGCAGGGC
The DNA here is from genome assembly GCA_028571165.1 of Hypoxylon perforatum. Taxonomy (NCBI): domain Eukaryota; kingdom Fungi; phylum Ascomycota; class Sordariomycetes; order Xylariales; family Hypoxylaceae; genus Hypoxylon; species Hypoxylon perforatum. The sequence continues at coordinate 1,216,144 of JAOXNQ010000009.1, forward strand.
GGCGCGCAGGCTATGGAAGACGGAATATCGATCGCTATAGCGTTGCAACGTTCTAAGGGCGACGTCCCCTTAGCTCTTCGTGTGTTTGAGAGGATACGGTTTAATAGGTCTCATGTCACGTATATGGCCTCAATCTCTACTAGGGATGGATATCACAATGTCAAATGGGATGGCGAGGAGATAAGGAAGAATCCACAACTCGTAAACCTTCCCCGACCGGCGTGGGTGATTGAATTCGATGCCGAAGAGAACGCAGAAACATATTTTGAGGCCCTGGCAGATGACGTAAGAAGTGGTCGTCAGGGTCCTATTGAAGAACTGGCGCTCCCAGCAGGAGGAGACTACGGGTTAGATGCCCGACTTACTAAAAAGCCTAAGACCGTGGCCGCCCAGTAGATGACGTCTAGGTAGCTCCCAGACATATAGCGTGTTTTTAGCTTGCAAATACAAGTAGTTCTCGCTATTGTCTCGCGTTAACATGAACTTTACATTTCATATTTCCTAACTAGAAGCACTATAGTTAAGCCTTTATCAGAAACCAGCGTCGGGTAGTTGAGCTCCAATGGGCAGGGGGTGAAAGACAATCTGAATATCTATCTTAGTGGCAATACGCTCTGATCTCTGATATGTAAAAGATTCTCCCATTGGCCGAGCCAGACAACGTACCCTGGCCTCGATAACACCGGATAGGTATCCAACCATTTTCGGCTACCCCGCTGCCTAGGTTGGAGATTGCATCTTAGTTGGATCCGGATTACCGGGTAGGTAGTATTAGGTATTTATATCAAATCGTCCGGGCTTCATCGTATTTTCACAATTTACTTGCTCAAGTTCTTACTTCGACATCCCACGCTAACACGTTTATGACGCCATGACAACAATGGAGCTCGAGAAGAATGATGAAACTCTAAAGAAGATATCTTCGATTGTCGAGGTAACGAATGAGGCGAAACCCAAGAAGCGCTTCAATTTCTGGACAGCCTTTGGCATATCGATCTGCACATCCGGCTCAGTAAGGCCCCTCAAATTTCCGTATGTGATCCTGTCTAGATCAGATCTAATTCGCTATAGTGGGAAGGCTGGATTGCCTCTATTGCCCAGGGCATCGTCGGCGGGGGCCCTGCAGGCTTAGTCTGGGGATGGGTTTTCGTTTCTCTCGGAGTCGTTGTTCTCGCTGCCTCGCTAGCTGAGTTCGCAAGGTAAACTTTTCGGATTTCCATTACTTGTACCCGCGCTAATCCAAGTTCGCGTACAGCATGTGGCCCTCAGCTGGCGGTCAGTACGTCTGGGCTACAAATCTCGCACCTAAAAAATATGCCCGCGTAGTGGTGAGAATAAACTCTAGCTGCTGGTATGCTCGTTTCCTATTCGCTGACAGCTTTTATTCAGAGTTGGTTCACCGCATGGCTCACTATTGCTGGCCTCTGGCTTGGCGCGTTGTCTTGCGGAATGGGCGTTGCTGTCCAAATACAGTCCTACGTGGCCTCCGCCTCAGACTACACGCCAAAGACCTGGCATGCGTTCCTGGTGAGCTTCATATTACCCCTATGTAATGAGTATTAGCAGCTAATTGTTCCTTTGAAGATAAATCTCGCTTGTATGGTGTGTTGGATTGTCGTGAACATCTTCTTCGTCAAGGCATTGCATTGGATGAACGAGCTCGGTATGTTATACTGCCCGATGGTAACTAGCCTCTGTCTAATTGCAACGATATTTAGTTCTCGTGATTCATGTTATTGGGTATTTCCTTACTATCGGATTATTGACTGGGTTGACGAAGGACAAGCATGATGCAACATACGTCTTCACAAACTCTGAGAAGTACACCGGGTGGGACAGCGATTTTGTGTCATGGTCTGTTGGGCTTTTATCCGCTCTCTATGCCTACTTTTCGTTAGACGCCGCAGTTCACTATTCCGACGAGATACCTAAAGCGAACGTGGTTGTCCCCCGTGCAGGTAAGTAGTGTGTCTGATTCATTCTCCGAACATCACTAATAAGTCCCTTCAAAGTCATGCTACAAGCTGTGTGCAGTGCAGTTTCCACGTTTCCATTCATCATTGCAGTGGTATTTTGCATTGGCGACACTGCTGCAGTTTTGGCGTCTCCTATTGGGCTCATGAGTCCTTTCACCCAAATTGTTATTAATGGCACAGGAAAGGTTGGCATCTCGATTTTTCTAAATGCCGTGTCTACCTCGGTAGCCTTCGCTGCGGGCTTTGATTTATGGGGTGCCGCCGCTCGTTCTTTGTGGTCGATGTCGCGAGACGGTGGCCTCCCTAAACGCTTAGGCAAGCTTCATCCGAAATGGGACGTCCCCATATTGGCCAACCTGATTCTTGTCCCGCCTTCTATCGTCATCTACATGATTTATATTTGGAATACGACAGCCTTCTATGGTATTATGGCTGGCGTGCTCGTTGCCTTTCAGCTTTCTTACGTCATTCCGGTTGGACTCTGCCTCTTCTATGCTCGCTGGAACCTCACTTTGGTCAAGGGTCCGTTCAACATGGGTCGAATTGGGTGGGCTGTCAATGCCTTGGCCTTCCTTTTCGGATGTTTCATGATCATTTTCATGTCGTTTCCTGTGTATTATCCGGTAACAGCACAAAACATGTAAGCTAAATCCCCTTCTCGTTGTCCTAGATATGGGATTTGACTAACACAATATCCAGGAACTACACTTGCGTCATAATCGGAGCGGTTATAATCTTTTCAACCGTTGCATGGTTCTTTTATGCGAAGAAGAACTATTTGGGTGCCACCGAGTTCATACCTGCTGAGCATCCATCTACACACGTCGAAGCCGGCAAGGTAAAGTAGGCATACTAGTACATAGCATAATATTACAATTTCTACCAAGATAAATAGCATTATATGTTGTTATAATATGAGTCTCGGAAATTAGGAGTTTTAGCAGCACTTCCCTAGGCTTCTCGAAAAAAACCCATCACCCACCACCCACGGCCCCATGGGTCACCCGTGGATGTTTTTCTTGACCCATGGATAATCCATGGGTGCGAAAAAAGCGATGGGTCAAATTTTCTGGATGGATATTTCTACGAAGAAAATCCATGATCATGAAACTTGATGGAAAAAATTCTAAAAAATTTTCCTGGGGATGCGAAAGGTATATATATACAAATTTAAAAGATTTATTAGGTTGAGAGGAGGTTGGGAGGAGGTTTAGGGGGAGGTTGGGAGGTGGCTGGGGAAAATAAAACCCACGGATTATCCATGGGTAGAAAAAAAATATCGTGGGTACCCGATGGGTAGTAAAAAAAAAACCATGGATATCGATGGGTACCCGTGGGTCACCCATCGCGAACCTTACACTTCCCGTCTTATATTTACTTATGTTTAGTTCCTATAACTGATAGCATGGTACCTTTCTGTTAGCGAGCTAGGTGGCGATAGAACGATCATGAGTGAGTTGATGACTCGCTTGGTTGGCAATTTACATCATATATTTCGAGGACTCTAGGAGGTAAAGACGATAAAGAGCAAGCTATCAAGCGATTGTGATGGCTTGCTTTGTACCTGCTCTCATTAGAGTAGTTATTGAGCCCCTATATAACCATCACTACACCCCATTGATTCCATTGACTCCATTAGTCACGGGGACCTTTGGGATAAACTTCTGATGCTTATTCTGCAAGTCAATGACCTGCTTGGCAGTTTGCATTCCAATCTGAACGGCGCCGTCGATCCAGCCTCTCCAGCCATCCGAAAAATCGCCGCTCGCGAAAAAGACATTGCCATGGGGGCGCTGAAGAGCGCTAAGGTACTTGGTGATGAAGTTTGGGGGGAGGTAACACCAGGTTCCTTTAGCAAACTCGTCTGCATTCCAATCATGGTAGACCTAGGGGCGCCCCTATTAGCACGCTGTTAGAATTAACTGGGAAGTTTGAGATACTCACTATCCGATTAAAAATAACCTCCTGCGCCTTCTCCTTAGGTAGCAAATCTTTGACGGCTTCTTTGATTGCTTCGATATCGTCGAGCTGAATGCCCCTCTCCGTATTTGGATCAGGCCCGAAGCCTACCAAATGGCTATTGTCCGCCGCCGTGAGACCATCTCCAAACAAAGCAATTAGGCCTTTTCCTGGGGAACCCATCGAGCCCCAGGACAGCCAGTCCGGTCCGTTCAGATCAACGTGTAATTTGTTACACTTATTCACCGAGCCTTCAGCGGCCGCGGCTTGTTTATCTTGTGAAAGTGGGGGCGAAAATTCGATGGACGAGAGTACGTTCAGGGGAACAGTAGAGATAACGGACTTTGCTCTGTAGGATGTACCGTCCCGTGTTACGACAGTCACTATACCGTCGGCGTCTTCGATACGAGCTACCGGCGTTGAGAAGCTGTACGACAGGTTGCCTGTCGATACCGCATGCTCAAACATACAACGGTGAAGCTTGCTTTGACCGCTCCGTAAACGCGTATGCAGTGCAATATCATTCAGGCCCGTAGGTGTGTGCGAGCCTAGAATCCACCAGTGCAAAGCGTTAAGCAGCCCCATGTTATCCAGGGACGAACCGCCCATTTGGAGCAGAAAAGCTTCCCTGAATGCATTTTTGTTAATGTGTGTACCAGGGGAGCTTTGTACACCGTGAAACTTACAGGACTGCTTGTTCTTCAACATTGAGCCGGCGTTTGATCTGATCAAAACGATCCTGGCAGGAAAGCTTATCCCATTTGGCCATGAGCTCCGGAGACTGACCTGTGCCAAACGGGTACTTCCATGATTGTCTTAGGTCATCTCCATCAACGTTGCAAAACAATCGCCAAGCACGACCAATGATATCGGCTTCTTCATCATGAGACACATTTCTCTGCTCGCCATAAGCTGTAAAGGTGGTGTAGTCCTCCTTTGAGCCCGGGATCTGAGTAACGATCCAGTCATCTTGTAGGCCGTAAAGAGAGACCTCTCGATAGATGTGAGGCATGTGCCAATGGACCCAAGTGCCGCCCATTTCGTAGTTGAAACCATTGATGGTGGCATGCCATGTTCGCCCCCCGAGACGATCACGGCCTTCTAGAAGAAGTGTTTTCTTCCCTGACAGTTGTTAGCAGAAACGAATAGATAATACCGCGTCAATATAGCTTCAATTCTTACCCTGCGAAGTTAGGTCCCTAGTAGCAGTCAGGCCGGCATACCCGGCACCTATCGCGATGACATCGTAAACATGATCGTCTCCCACATCGGGGCTAAGTTGAACAGGGGGCTCAACAACACCAATGGTCGGCACGCCTTTCCGAAGACCAGCTGACTGAGTCCAAGTAGCACCGTCCGTTGTATACATCTCTGCGGGCTGTTGTCAACACTTGTCATTTGGGGTCTTACATTCGAGCACCAAAGATCCATTTACTTATGAACATCTACGTGATGGGTCATCCAAGAGCCTGCTAATGCCACCATCGGCCCACGGTGGGCTAGGCGAAGCTCCAGCGGAAGACCAATTCATCCTATCTCCATTGACGATACCAACCACCCATGACGAGATGAGCTCGAACGTTTGGATCCACCTAACCTAACCCGTTCTCTAGAAACGCGAACCGGAAAAACTCGACCAATCATATCCCATGCTCTTAAATCCGATCGGCGCTACCATACTAGGTATGGTCCCACTGAACTAAGTCGTTGAGGCACGATACCTAATTCCTTGGATGGGGTACATTTAGTCACCGACCGAATAGCTACTCAAGCGATGCAATCACAGAGACTTTGAGTGGTGCAGGATGCCTGATGTGGCGAGAATCACGAGTGAGGTACAGAGTGCGCCGCAACCTTTCCCGCCTTTGAGAAGGAAGGTCACGTTCGCCTGCGAAACTTGTCGGAAGAGACGGGTAAGTCTATGAATGTTCCTAGTCGAGGTATGAATATCTAATGTTGCGCAGGTCAAGTGTAGTGGGAGACTTCCGTGCGATTTCTGCACCGAGAATGACCGAATCTGCATATTTCACGACACTCGAGCTCGCCGAGGTCCCCGTCCCCGCCAATCTGCCAGCAAAGTCGTAAGGCCCTTAGCCCCGGCTCCTCCTCGGGATGAGCTTGCAGGGGCTACTCCAGAGGATGTAATTGTCGTTTCGCAACCTACTGCTGCTTCTGTCGAGCCCGAAGAGTCCGACGGCGATGAGTCAGAAAACGATGACTTCCTGCCATTACCAGCATGGAAGCAGGGCTTAGAAAGAGTGTTATTCCGAGATAATAGGGTTATAACCGAGTAAGTAATTCCCACTATTTTTCCTGTAAATTGAGGATTGCGGTGAAGACACTCGATATATACCTTCCTGGTAAAAGCTGACACGTATCTCCTTTTGAAGCCAGGAAAAACACTACCTCGAACTTGTGTGCCACCTGCTAGAACTGCTCTGGCGTCGAGGGCCCCTATTCATAAGATCGCTGTTACCCGCAGCCTATCTGCTGGAACAAATAAACTTGGGCGCCTGTCCAAGAGGGCTAATCCTTGCTGTATGTGCATATACTGTCAAGTATTCTGTCCACCGGGCCGCAAAAGGTGATGCTGGAAGGAACCTTGCCTGTCAGTTTGAATCCGAAGCAAGGCAAGAGGCGGATATCACGAATTTCAGGGGTGAGAACCTCGGTCATGTTCATGTATATTTCGTGCTTGCCTGGCACGCGGCAAGTCAAGGTGATGGGAGACGCGCATGGGTTGATCTTTGTAAGACATGAAATATCGACCGGAGAGTAGAGACTGGTATCACTAACGAATGACCACCTGCAGCTATCGCCCGAAGCCTTCTAGAAATATCCGCAACCAATGATACCGAAGTTACGGAGTTGAGACAAAGGACACAGAATTGTCTGGAGTTACAGATGCTCTATCACAGCATTGGGAACTCTAACCTGCAGAAACAATGTCAAGGGTCCAATCTCCATCCTGAACTACATTTGGGTGCCCCTGATAAAAACATAAATCAATTCCCACGATTACTCAATCTCCTTACTCGAATTCAACAGCTCTGCCAAAGGCCTTTCTCTCGGCATGAGCCGCCACCCTGGAGAACGAATTCAGAATTCCAAGCCCTGCAGGACGAAGTAAGGACACACCTTATTCGACAACCTAGGTCGTTCTACTACAGCGCCGAGGCTTTCGGTGAACACGACACTCTCATATCTACAGATGCTGCCGGATGCGCACTTGCATGGCACTGTTGCACAATAATCCTGTCGAGAACCTTTCTACCTATTCCGGAGCGATCCAGAGGCGATGGTGACAGTTCTGGTGTTACGACTGTCACGACGACCTACTTCCCAGGAGCACCACAACTTTTCTTGCGAGAGAGAATCCACAGCTGTGAGGCAAGTGCTGCTGCGATTTGTGTTATAGGTAAGGAGGTCGTGTCAAGTAATCGATTCTTCTTGGTACGTCATCCGTTCAATCCTCGTATTCTACCATTTCTCGAGTGTTAACCAGATATGACGCTACAGGCAACGCCGTGGCTCGGCTACGCGTGCATGCAAAGTGCCCTCGTACTCATAAATCAGCTACACCGAACAACGGAGTCGTACGATGAGAGAATCATGGATAACTTGAAGTTTGCCTTTACCATATTGAGGATGACCGAAAGTTTCTATGCCCCGGCTCATGAATGGGTAATCCGCCTTTTCCATTCTCACAACTTCTCGTAGACACTAACCACGGTGACTCTAGATCGAGACTTTATTTCGTGTTCATGATATCAACACACCTTTAAGATATCACTCCGAGAATGTAGACGCCGCATTCCATGGTTACTTTAGTCGCTTTGTCGGAATCAATGAACCGGGCTTTGCCACTCTATATCCAAAAGAGATCATTGAAGCCCGGGATACTCATATCCATCATACCTCAGAAGATTCGGACTTACCACCACAAGAAGTATCAAGAGATAACGGAGAATTGGCGGATGCACCAAACAGTGGTCACTCGTGGCTCCAGAGCTACGTTAGTCACCTAGATGAAAACATCTCCGACAATGAAAGTAGCGTAGTTTCCCAGGAAGCCCTACGACCAAGTAACGATAAAGACCATGATGATGGTGTCATCCAACCGAATAAACCGCCTTTGACGATCATTCCAGTCGATACCCGGATTCTTGTAGCAAATCCTGTACCTGAAATAACAGTAGCGGATAGTAACAGCAACAACATGAGTGAACCATGGCAGCTCCATGACCCTGGCAGAGGAGTAGACGATCTATACGCGCAATTCGGTGATATGAATTACTCGAATAATGACGGCAGCAATCTTGGTGATGACGTATGGTCTGCTATGATGGATCGCGTACTTGACGGCAATGAACAATGGGCTGGAATATTAGGAAGCCAAGATGACTTGTTTCATGGGCATTTTGGGTAGCATATCCTATGTATATAAGCGGTATCTACTAGTAATAGCTTTAACTACAAGCATCACCTAGTTGTTCGCCCCCCTTAGTGCCACTAGATCTTGCACTAACCATCGCCAAGTCTGGGGTAGGTTTCCCTCATCGAATCAAAACCCCTGCTTCGATGCGCATGATAAGCCCAGGGTATATCCGGTTAGATGTATCATGTAGATAAGATAGAAGGGGTGGGATTCGGGGATTGTTCGGCTGGGGGGTAGGTGTTATCTGGATTCATGGGCTTTCCGTCTCCCTCTTCGTGGATCTGTATGTTGCGTGTACGTATATGCGCTTAAAACTTATTATCCCAATGTCCAATAAACATAAATCCCGAATGGATCGAAAACTCCCCCAAATAGAAAGACAAAACGAAGAGAATGCTTGCTGGGCCTGCTTGAAGCGGAAACGCGTCTGCGACGGGACACTGCCACGTAAGTTTCATGCTCGGATATGACCAGAGATACTTACGCTCACCACGCGGTAGATTGTAAGAGTTGTACCAAAAGCAAACTGAAATGTCCCGGCTTCGGCGTTCGCTTCCTGTGGCCCTCGGGTGTCACCAGGGCGTCGAAATCCAAGACGGGATCACCGCTCCCGCCTTCTTTATCGTCGCTAGCATTGCCCGCCGAAGACAGCTTGCATATGCAGCATTATCTACGTAAGCTCCGACTATCTCCTCCGTGCTAGTTAAAATTGGATGCTGACGAATCATAGAAAACTTCGCTAGAGTTGCTCTGGCCATAGACTACAGCACAAATGGTTACCGATCACTACTACCAATGGCAATGCACGAGCCAGTCCTGATGAACGCCCTCTTGGCCGTTGCTGCTTCCCATCACAGCAGATGGCAGAGCACCGCCGACAATGCGTCTCGTCAGTATCGCCGCAGCGCACTACTAGCGCTTCGTGACAGATTCAACCACCCAGAGCTCGTCAACAGTCCGGCTACTCTCGCATCCATGTTGGCTTTAGTTACTTACGAGGTGTTTTCTGGCTCAAGCAAATGGAGAGGTCACCACGAAGCAATCAGGGGATGGGTACGCTCCCGGGGCGACTGTTCAGATCTTGATCCCTTTCTCAAAGCTTGGGTCTGTCTCATCGACACCCAGTGTGCTCTAAATACCGGTATAGAGGCTATGCCCGAACTTCAGCTGTGGATGGATGACGACGAGTCATTGCTCGGACGGCAGGACTCAATCGATGCGCTATTCGGTTGCTCCTCGCGGCTCCTCAAGCTCATGGTTAGTGCTCAACCAACCCTTCCTCTTCCCGTATGCTTAAATACTTAAAATCTGTTCGAATTGTAGTGGGAAGCATCTCAATTATATGCGGCCTCGGAGAACCGCCAGGGCCCTACTGATGAGATACGAGAAAGGGCCAAACAATTGCAAGAAAAGATATATTCGACTAGGATACTTCCTGACTCGGATCCCCATATTAACATCTTCTGCCAGCAAACGGGGCAGGTCCTCTCAACCACAATAGATCTAAATAAGGAGGAGCTACAGCGGCGGATGGTTGCCACCGCCGAAATCTTCCGCCACGCTTGCCACATATACGTCTACCGCCTGATCCATTCCCCAGAGCAAGCGCTTTCAGACAAGATGACGGACTCGCTTCATTCCGCTCTCGAGCTTCTGACTCAGGTCCCCGATGCCCTCGGGCCCGGCGCAAACCTCGGCTGGTGCCTTGTCGTGATCGGGGCGGAACTCGACCAGAGCTACGAACGGGACTACATTCGTACGAGATGGCCTCACTTGAGTTCATTAGGAATTCATAACTGCGAAAACGCGCGGAAGATCCTTGAAGAGGTGTGGATCCAACGAGATTTGTTTAGTCATGGTCAAGGGACCCCGAGACGGTGGCAGCACGTAATGCAAGATATTGGTCAAACTCAGATCTTAGTTTAAGAAGCATGTTAATACACTAAAGTAGTGGACAGTGGACTTGTACACGAACGCTATGGGGTTAGGTAGTACTCGGGTTCTACTTAATTTCAAGCGTCAATTTTGTTAGAGATGCAATAGTGTAAATATATAAGTGGGAGGCTACTCATCGTCGGCAGCATCTTCAAACACATTTAGCTGATGAGGTAGCTAGAGGAGAAATGATGGTACTACTTAAAATAGGAGGTACCCTCGTTGCTATTACTGAATAGTACTATTACTCATACAACTTATATATTATTCGACATCCTCTTGAATAAACGTGCAGAATGTCGCATACCGTCATTACCCGTGAAAAGACCTTCTAGTGGCCTCGTCGATTTCGTTGACGCTGGCTCTTTTTCCGCCTTTTTGTCTTTGCGGCTTTTCTCTTTCGAGGCTGCTTTCGAACTTTGTTTACTCCTTGGGTTCTTCTTGCGTTGCTCTTCTTCGAATTGCTCTTTCTTACCAGATCGATACCGCTCCAACCCGTAATTGACGTACTTGCATAAGTCTTCTGATGATATAACCAATTCATCTATTACAGAGCCTTTTTTTATAGCCCCCAAATTCGATCCGCTACAAATGAAGTCTTCTAAAGGCACACGTAATGCCACTGAGGGTATCGCCGAGCCCTGCTTGTTCCGGAACACCTACGTATGCTTTTAGATATGGCGTCTTATTTAGTTTGACTAAGAAATATGGACTGGACGTACCTGTTCTGGAACAGCGATCTCGGCAGACTTCCTGTTACCCGTGTCGGTAACACGTCGCCACACTGCGAATTTCGCTTCTCCCGTCTCCGTTTCAATCTCGTCTGAATATTTATGCTTCTGGTTCCTTAGCTCGGCCTGATACATATCGTGTAAGTTTAACCCGACCACAGCTCTAACCTGACTACTTGAAGCACTTATATACCGCTCTGCCTTTGCGTGCAGCTCGCTTGTCGTTTGTGTCCAGGCCACCTCAAGTACGATGCTGGCAGACTTACAATTCTGAGCACACATGAGGTGGGAACAGGACCAGTCAGGCGAGGCCGTATCTGCTTCCCCAAGAGAATGGTCCATCTTTATATTTGAACTTCCCGTAGATATCATGTTCTCTGCCGCCAGCGTGATCTCCCGGGACAGGTCCTTTGAGTTCATGAGATTGTTTTTCCAAACGGCCCATTTTTCCTGTACCAGTCCTACCATAGTCTCGTGGACGGTTGTAGGCATCCGAATCTGGAATTGCTTTTTGGATCTCTTGTATTCGTATCTATTTTCACCTGTCAGCTCCTCAGTTCCCCACATCTATTGCATAGACATATTACGAACTGAACGCCGTCTAAGTCTGAGATATGCCGATAAAGCAGGCGATATTCCGCAGCAGTTAAGGTCACCTTAGGATACTTGTCATTCATGTACCGTTTAGATTGGACGTCATCGATCAGCTTCAAGGCCCTCTGGACCTTGGCCTGTGATGGCCGGCCAAGAGTTTTTCTTGCCAGGATGATAAAGTTTTCGAATAACTGTTGTAGTTTCTGTTTAAACCTCGGGTTGGGATCGCTGGACTCTTGACGCGAGTTGACAACTTGCGAGGGCGTAGACTCCAATGATGCTGGCCTTTCGGAGAGAACGGAATCCTGGGTGGCCGGCGCCTGCGGCTGTATCGGTTCTTTAGCGGATGTTGAGTTCAGATCACACTCTTTTTCGTGGCTAGCGAAAGACTCGACTGGATATTGCTCCGGTGTGATTGGGGGGCTTGAATCTCCAATTGTGAGGCCTATCCTCGGAGTATTATGCTGGGCTTGGAATTTGGGTATACCCCTTAACCCCGATGCCGGCATATCTGGAGGCGTAAGTAACTGGGCATTGACGGCCCTTTGCCTTGACATGTTACTTCAAGAGTCCAGAGAAATGATATAATATTTCAAATTCCTACCCGGGCATCAATAGTATATAAGAGTAAATCTTGCGATGAATAGGGGTTGCCGTATGTCATCTTCCGTGCGTGCGGGGTTCCGTCGGTCGGTCGCATCCGACACATGTCTTGAGCACAACATGCATATCCCTAATAGGGGGTTGTAGGGCCTTCAGGATCCAGCCAATGACTATGTTAATAAGCTCGGAAATTATACTTAAAGGGGGGCCGTACATATGAATGTTCGTCACTCTATATATTTTCCGCGTCAATAATGCACTTCGTTGAGATGTTTCTCCAATGGCCTGATTTCCTGACCCTCTATCTGGCGTGCCTCCAACTTTTGAAGTCACTGCGGACGTCGCAAAATGACTGCCCATGAAATTTTGTATTATCTTTTATCATTGAGCTACTGTAGGGTCATGAAAATATACATTAATCAATTCTTCATCTCTCTCTTTATATATGGTATATATATATGTCAAGGAAAGTCTTGGCGGGCCCGAGACACAGCACCGATCCAGTTGCTGCCGCCAGCAAATACCGTTTCGGTGGAGCTGGTTGCGCTCAGAACACCCAGTTGAAAACGATTCCCATTATCATTTTGCCACTTCACCGCCATCAGTTAGCAATGTTTTTCTTGGCCAAAAGATAGCAGTTTATTCTTTCATGTAGGTTGAAGTATTGAAATAGGGGTAAGGGGCTAGAAAAGTGGAACTCAGGGGCTACTTACTATGGGACCGCCACTCATTCCACCGGCGACGTCGGCATCAGTAGAGAGGCCACCGGTCGAGTCGCAGTCAAACCTGTTTCGGATCGTGATCCTGTCTTGCTGATACGGCCTCTGGCCATTTGCTAGGTCACCGGGGTACCCAAGATGGAGGAGGACGGGATTCGCGATGAGCGACGGCTCGATCACCTTCGCTCCAAGAAATCCTTGCTGATCGCCGAGACGAGAGTCAAGGATGAAGATAGCCCAATCCTCCTTGATGTCGCAAGCATTCGCATCTGGATCGTTGACGGAGTACCCGGGAAGGTGAATGATTGTGGTGACATACGCTCCTGGAAACACTTCGCCGTCGTAAAAACCCGGCATGAAGCGTACACTAACTCCGGGGTTGTTCAGTGGCGCGCAGTGCTTAGCCGTAGCGACGTGGCGTGGTCCGATTAAAGCCCCCGAGCAATAAATACCCTGTAACTACTAGTAAGTTTATGATATTACAGTGAAAAGTAGGGTTTCATGGTTCAAGAAAGCTGGTGTTTCGCGGCTTTCTAAGAAACCAAAACGCGCCCCTGGCGCATGTCGCCAGAACTTTATCGACGCTTCGCTTATGTAACATGATTAGGTACGTAAAAGTCTGTAACAGCTGGGTAGGAATCTGCATCTCCATCTAACCTAACCCGGCGCGGGGGACTTACAGAGCTCCATTGGATCTTTCCCATGGTCGAAAAAGGGTACACCTTGTTATCCGTCCATAGCACTCGGTCATCCGCTCCGAAGATATAGCGTTTGTCAAGTTCGGAGTTGTCCAATACCTCGTCACCTTCCGGGATATGCGCCGGTACCTCGGTGGCGTTACTTTCGCGAAGATCTTCTAACGAAAGTGTGACGATCTCAGGGATAGGGCCAGAGAAGAGGCTGTCGGTCTGTTCATCCGGGATCCCGATAGGAATTGTAAACGCATTGTCCCTAGTTTCGGGGACAGGCGAAGCGGCAATCCTACTGGAGAGGAGCAGAAACGCGGTGGCGAGAGGCGCAAGAGAAGACAGCGTCATTATTGGAACAGGTAATCAGGTAACTTCTACGGACTCATAAAAGACATTAAACGAATGGCATCCTCTTATTACCCAAGTCAACATAGGTGCCAACATTATACTTATAAATATCTCCAACTACCCGCCAAGACTTCACCAACCCCTATTAAAGTGACCGAACACCATGATAACTGCAACTGAGTATCCATGTCAACTATTTGGCCGCGAAAAAAGTGGAACTACAATTGAATAGAGATGCAGCTGCCAAAGCTGGACTTAGAAGCAAACTGTGCCGCATCAGCTGTATTGTAGGATGAGGCAAGGGGCACGAGGTTTAGTGAGGTTTCTCCAAATGTCTCAAAGACTATCACGAGCGTAATGGAGCATTAGATGACTTCTTGTGACCCTGCAGTGACCTGTAACATACCAGCAGCTGGTTTAGGACAGATTTCTGGTCGCGTGTAATGTTACCACCCCTTCAATAACCATCAACCTTCCTCATCGGGGGTTGAGGTTCCCCGCGATGCACTCCATGATTCAACAATACTATCCCACATGATAATATCATCATGCAAGGTCTTTGTTTTGATATTACTCAAGTGTGTATTTAGGCGTGACCTGTTGTTCAGAGACAAGCGCGCCTCTTTTTGAATCACGAGCTTACATATACTCAATTAGTGGTATGCCTACGAGATACACATGTCTATGATGGTGCAAAACTCCTCTGTCCCCAACTCGGCGTAACTAATGAAGAGAAAAGTGCTCTAATGTTCATTATGTCCTAATCCGTGGACCGAGATGAAGAGTTGATAAATGGTTACGCGTGGGGAGCGACGGTCCGAAAAGCGGCAATGTGTGCGAATTGCGTACCTGTAACGTGGTATATGCGGCGCATCTCAACAGCACGTCTTAAAAAGCCCCGTCTCGCAACGGTTTGGAATTGGGATGAAGTTGGTTTGGTTGATGGAACATGCTATCCTTGGGTTCTAAACGAAGATAACTATACGAGCCCCCTATTACATTTTCTATTCGACGCGCTCGCCAAGATGAGTGCAGAGTGGTTAACCAACCCTTTCCCTATAGAACAAGTAGTCGTGCCCTTAGCTGTTTCACTAATTCACTTGGGAATAGAACAGCCTTTGAGGAAGAATGCTGACATAAGAATCGCCATCATTTCAGGTGTCACGAGCCCTTATGTAAGCATATTACATAAGCGGGGCGTCGATAAAATGTGGGCGGCACGCGCCAGGGGCGCGTTTTGGTTTCCTAGTTTGACACCAGGCCTACGGTGTTGCGATTCAATATAGTGGTTATCTATCACGTAGGTTAGTTTCTAATTAGGACTCAAGTCAGATTCACGTTCACCTTCCATTTACCTGTAGCTCCTGATTGAGGCGATAGTAAGAAATGAAAATCAATAAATTGGCGATGTCAGCTTATTCAGCTGCGTCGTCTGGGGTTTAAGCTGCTTCTGGATAGTGGTTTCAACGATGATGACCTCAACATCTACCTAAGCCGCTAGGACTTATCCATCTAGAGCCTCACAGACCACAACTAGCGTAAAATATTGGTATTGAGCCAATCAATTTTGGTTTGGAATTTGCTGGACTTGTTTTTATCGCCTATTGAGCCCAACAGTGTGGGATAGGATTGGTGAGTTCGTAAACACACCTAGGAAGTAAGTCAGCTTACCTTCAGCCCAAGAGACTCACATTGATGATTTCGCGATATATAAAGCACGGTAAGTAGCATGAGATTTGACTCGTGCCGGATTTTCTTTTACTTACTTTCATCAAGACCCGCTACAGCGAAAACCAAGCCGAAATGGTTCATTTCAATTTATCGAGCGTGCTCCTTGCACTCAGCCTAACCGCTGTCCATGCAACACAATCCTGGCACAACACAGGAACGAAGTCCGGATGGGATACATACACCCACGAAAACAAGGGCACCGTCGACGAGGTGACGGACCAGAAGTACAAGGGCTCTACTTCCCTCAGGATGACCCAGATCCACGACCCATCGTGGACCGGCCGCTACCACTCGGAAGCCGTCAAGTACAACGTCTACAAGAAGGGCGACACGGGCTTCTACGGGTTCGCCTTCCGGCTGCAAGATGGGTGGCAGTTCAACCCGGCGCAGGAGTTCAACATCGCGCAGTTCATCGCGGACTTCACCAACCTCGGCTGCAAGGAGACGTACATGCCGAGCACGATGGTGTGGATCGAGGGCAACCAGCTGCAGACGCGCGTCAAGTACGGCGACGTGTGCCCGACCACGAGCCAGAAGATCAAGACGTTCGCGAACCTCAAGACGGTGACGGCGGGCGTGTGGCACCGCGTGGTCATCCAGGCCAGCTGGAAGAGCGACAGCACCGGCTTCTTCAAGCTGTGGTACGACGGCGAGAAGGTCGTCGAGGCTTACAACATCCCGACGACCGTCGGGGACGGTCGGTATTTCCAGTTCAGGGTCGGCCTCTACGCTAACGGTTGGCACGACCACGGCTACGAGGGAACGCAGGGGACCCGCCAGGTTTGGTATGATCAGATCGCTGCAGGCTCCGCGTTTAAGGACGCCGATCCTGATGGATGGGTTGAGACTACGGGTGGTTTGAGATTCCAGAATACTTATGATGATCTGTAGTTGGGGGGAAGTTTTTTTTCTTATTTTTTCTGATGGTGTTATTGTGTAGAGATGAGGCTTAGGTTGTTGGTCAATATTGATTCAGCTCCCATGTAGTTCTTGACCCATTCTACGGATTACCCAGTTAGGCACTCAATGTAAAGGTATGATTCTATTCAAGCGGTGAATGGAATGTGCAAGATTATGAATTAAAGGCTCATACAAAAATATGCTGCGGTTTTCCCGGGTAAACGAGGCTTTATGCGCGGGATCTTGAGATGAGCAAGGCTCGCGCCCGCCTGAATCTTAAGTCTAGAATCAGCTTCCCAGCTGACGACATTGTGCATCGATAGGTAGGCTACAAGGCTCTATAAGGGTACTTTAGCGTAGTACTAAGACGAGGCAATGTCAATTTCAGCCTGACCTGAACACAGAATCCTACCGTGGCGTTGCCTTACTACCACCTCTATTAACCAGCGATGGATCTTTTATTTCTTCGCACCGGATTCTATCAGGATGCGTGGAACGAACTCCGAATACTCAGAACATGGATCCACTGACTATGATTCAGATCGTGGGCACCGCCCTTTCCGTCGGTGATATCGTTGTGAGATGTATCACAAGTCTAACCGCCCTGAAGTCGAAGTATCACAATGCACCGATCATTGTGTCCGCCATGATTGGGCAGCTATACATGGTACAGTCTGCTCTGGATCAGCTATCAGTGTTCAAGTCACCGGGGTTACAGCGCAGCCCGAGATACCAGCAGCTGGCCTCACAGGTTCACCATGCCCTCGGAAGCTTTGGTCCCTTGATGAATGCTCTAGAGGAGGAATTGGATCGTCTCAACGAGGCGTCCCCTTTGGAAATGAGAGCAAAGAGTAAAATGACATTCATGTGGAGTGAAAAGGACATGAATAATTTTTCAACATTCTTGGACCGACAAGTAAACGCGCTCAACCTATTATTACAAGCGATACAGTGGTATGTGTTCCAAGTATGATTATTCTGTACATCAATCTAACACTTTTATAGTCAAACATGGGCTCAGCAACAGGATTTCATGGATCGAGAAGAGAGTCAATCGATATTACAGCTGGCCCAGGACTACTCTTCTTCAATCGTGGGCCTAGACGACAGGTCTAGCTTCATCTCAGAAGATACGACTGGTATCAGCGCAAGATTTGACTTCGATCCCATCATTCTTCGATCCAAATTGTACCAGGAAGCAGAGCGAAGTCATTTGAGGCAGGCTATCAGAGCCGGGAGGTACAATGTGCAGTACGATGAGAAAATTACCGAAAAGAGTAGCCCTGTTGAGCTATTAGACGAAACATCGTTGCGTATCGCCGAATCAAGTCTCAAGGATAGATCATCTCAGGGGGTACACCTGTGCTCCACCCCTGACCAGCTTAGCCCAGGACCCAGTACTCCGACAACAGCACTTTCGTCAGAGTCGACGGGCTTCGGTCAGTTTACTAGACGATCAATGTCCATTAGATCGATGAAACTGAATCATTGGCGGAAGCCATTTCAACGTCGCGACTCCAACATGACAATTCACCAATTCGACGGAAAGGAACCTCGGAAAGTTCTGCTTTTTGGAATTCCCGGCAGCGGCAAGTCGACACTGCATAGGGGTTTAGTGTTGGCAGCACAGCCGAACGTCTTTGCAGAGAAGCCGGAACTTTATTCCCTTTGCATTTGGCGACACGCTGTAGAATCCGTTCGGTCTGTTCTGGATGTGGAGGGGCTGGGCATTCCCCTAGAAGATGGCGAGGGCGAGCACGACGTTAAAAATATGCTTGAAGAAATTCACCAATACAGTTCAAAAGCTACCGCTCTTTTATCTCCTTCAAACAAGCTTGTCGATACCATCGCCTCCCTGTGGGCTGATGCCAGATTCCAGGATGCATATAAGCGACGGAGTGAATATCAACTAAACGACAATGCGGCATACTTCGTCGCATCGATTAGACGTATTGCAGCCCCTGAATACGTGCCTACTAACGAGGACATACTCCGCACAAGAACCGAAACAACCGAGATTACCAAAACTCTTCTAGAGTATATGGGCTCTAGATACACAATCATCGATATCCCAGGGGCGACTACACTTCAGAACGGGTGGGACAGAGCCTCTGAACATATACCGATTGTTGTATTTACGATCGACCCAACTGCTTATTCGCGCGGGTTGCTTGGAGATGAACCTGTCGATCGCATGCAGGAACAATTGGCATTTTTCGAATCGACTGTGAATGATCAAAGATTATCGCAAACAGAAATTGTTGTGGTCCTCACCAAGATGGACCTACTAGAGGACTACCTCCGCGACAACGCTGCGAGTAAATATTTTTATCTAGATTCTAACCTCGATACGGTTGACAAGTACGCACAATATCTTGAGACTCAGCTCATTAGCTTAATCGCTTCGGATGAAGTGCGTGGGCGAACGCGAGTCATGCGATCAAATCTCGTCGACATGAGTCAGCACAACTCGGCCCTTGATATTCTCGGCATCCTCCGAAGCCCCGGTGTCTCAAACTCGGATTATAAACGTCACGCAGCGGACATCTTTCTCGATTTTATGTCTTCGGACCTGGGGCTACGAATGGTCTGAAACCTGGAAAACGAAACGAGTCTCGCTTAGTTAATTAGGATAGAATGCATGTTACTGGCGCAGAGTATGGGTCTTGTAAGGTAGTTGATATTTAAAAGGTCAGACTTGGCGTACGAGACGTAGCATGGAGTAATCCAGGGGTCAGGGGTCATTTGAGGGGGGATGGAGTTGAGCGAAAGACTTTGAGGAATCGCATATGTCAAAGAGCCAGGAGATTCGGCAAGGTCATGATGTGACAAGGGCTCATTTGGAGGGCTTAGAATATTATATATTCATTTTAACAATAAGTCACTTTGGTCTTGAGGTCCCTAAGTAAAGAGGGGAAGGTTACCTCTTTATAGCCATGGACAGCGGACCATAAGACCATTGACCGCCAAGTCCGCCACGGTTTTGAAGAATCATTGTACAGTGCTTATAGCAGGTCAAAACCGTGGTTTTAGCACCGTACAGGCGCTGTAATTGGTCACCACTACGATGTTTGGGGCGTCCGGAGTATCATATAATCCGTATGACACATGACTAGGTAATTTAGGGATGGGATGGACAAGTAAGCTCGATACTAAGTCTTGGATGAGGTTGGATGAATATTAAGGGTTATTTTGGGCATTCAACACATCTTATAACTAAGAGAATATACTGATAGGCTTACAAAGATCACCAGACAGACAATGGCTTGCGCAATATTGCGCTGTTGGGACGCTACCTCACGATGGCGAGCATGCAATCAAAAAGGGACCTACGATATGTAAAATCATAAAATCATTGTTGACCTAGCGGAACCTATGTCGAGAGACCCCCATCAACTACTTCGCGGTATTTGACTAATTCCCCTTGCACTTCGGCTGCCAAGTTGCACTTCCCTAACCACCGTCGATCCTTCGTATCCTTGCGTCGCACTCGAGTGTTGTATTAATCCAGCGCCCGGTTCGCCAATGCATCAGCCTCCCTGTTAAACTCGCGCGGGAGCCGCCACAGCTTGACCTTGACCCCGTGATCGTTCTTCAGCTCGTCGAGCTTCTCATGGATGTCGACAAGCCGGCCAAAGTGCGCGACGGGGCGGCCCGAGTTGGTGTAGCAGCGGTTGGTAATCCAATCCCAGATGCGAAAGACCATGGCGTCGACGAGGTACTCGGAGTCGCAGGCGATGCGGACGCGCTTGATGGAGTGCTCACGGCGCGTGATGTCCTGTGCGACGTGGAGGGCCCGCCACAACGCTTCGATCTCGGCGCGCGTGCTCGTCTGCGGCAGGTCGCGGCTCAGGCGGCCCGAGGTGTTGTATTGCGATCCGCCGCCCACGTAGACGCCGTAGGAGGCTCGTGCTCGGGGAGTTCCGTTGTTGCGACAGGCGCCGTCGATGTTGATGACGAGGGTATCGGTTTCGGTATGAGCAGCGTTCGCGTACCAGCATCGCGTGTGGCGCAGTCGCTTCTGGGGATTCGAGACGGCCACACAACAGGGGCAGATGTCCTTGTGGATGGAACTCTTTTCCGAGTCGAACAGGCGAGGGATAAGATCGCCGTTAACGTCCACGAGACCCTCGGTCTCCGGATTGTCTGACGGGTAGTAGTCGTGCATTGTCGGAAACCGCTGCGTGGTGTAGCTCAATTCGGAAAAGAGAAGGGTTTGACGTGTGAAGATGGAACGGCAAGAGCGTCTTGACTGCCGGCTCGAATAAACGAGGTGATTGAGACGAAAATTGGCGGGACCCTGTTAGTCCAAATTGTTTGGCTGCAAGTGAATTGTTGCAAAGACGACGACCCCCGCGAAATTTCAACTGCAGAAGATTTATTAACGGCGCGGGGCAAGTTTTGATAGGCAAGTTTAGATAAAGTGTGCAGCAGTGAACTCGGGGGTCTAAGAAGTTTAGAACATATCATAAATTATCATTGTACTCTTTATATAATCGTTTCAGATCGTCTAGTAACCCGAGGTTCCCTAGTGATTTCACCTCCCCCCTTACCAAACCATTTGGCAAGTAGGCATCTAGCCTCCTAGTATTGTATATACAAGAACGAAGGGATAGAGAAAAAAAAAAGAAGTGACGATGGTATCTCCAAAACTCCGCAAGATTTTTATATATAAACTTTTTGTTTGGTCTGTTGTTATTGTTGTTTGTTAGGCCAGGGCCTAGTGAGTCACTCTTATGAGCTGGTGTCGACGACGTAGCGGCCGGCGATCTTGCCCTCCTCCATAAGGTTGAAGACGTCCTGGAGCTTGCTGAGGCCGACGACCTTGTAGGGGGCGGCGATGAGGCCGCGGCGGAAGAAGTCGATGGCCTCGGCGGTGTCCTGGCGGTTGCCGACGTAGCTGCCCTTGATGGTGATCATGCGCACCACCGTATCAAAGACGGGCGCCTTGAGGAAGGCGTTGGCCGGCATGCCGACGCACACGATGACGCCGCGGCTGCGCACGTACTCGCTGGCTTGGTGGAAGGGCCCCTCGCTGACGGCCAATAATAAAACCGCGTGCGGGCCGAAGCCGTCCGGCGTCGCGTTCTTGACGTCCTGCACCACGTTCTTGCTCTTGCTGAAGTCGATGTAGTCCTCGGCGCCCAGCGACGCGCACATCTTGCCCTTCTCCTCGCCGCCGTCGATGGCGATCACGTGCAGGCCCATGGCCTTGGCGTACTGCACCGCCAAGCTGCCGAGGCCGCCGCCGGCACCGACGATGGCGACTTGTTGACCGGGCCGCGCGCCGGATTCCTTAAGTGCCTTGTAGACTGTCAAGCCGGCGCACAGGATGGGCGCGACGGCCTCAAGACTGCACTCCTTGGGGATGCGGGCCACGTGCGCGGCCTTGCCGATGGCATACTGCTGGAAGCTGCCGTCGACGGTGTAGCCGGAGAGCAGCGGGTTGGGGCAGAGGGACTCGTCCGACTGCTGGCAGAAGGAGCAGCTGAGACACGAGCCGTTCAGCCACTTGATGCCGGCATGGTCGCCGATCTCGACGTCCTTGACGAGCTCGCCGCGGGCGACGACAACACCGGCACCCTCGTGGCCGCCGACGAAGGGCATCTTGGTGGCCAGCGGCCAGTCGCCCATCATGGCGTGCAGGTCCGTGTGGCACACGCCAGAATACTTGATGTTGATGAGGACCTCATCAGGACCAGGCGTTGGTACTGGGATCTTCTTGTAGACGGCGGCTGATAATCATGTTAGCTTTCTCGTTTATATGAGAAACGTCTGTTGCCAGTTGCATCAGCCGGGGAAAAAGGAGTTACTTACGACCGCCCGTCTTTTCGACGACTTGAGCCCACTGCTCTGTCGGGATCTGAACGGCACTCATTATCGATCTTTTTTGGTTTAACGAAAAAGAGCTTGGTAGATGACGATGAAGATGAGAGGATAATATAGAAGTAGATATGAAGAATCTACGACGGATAGGACGGATGATAAGATGAGGTAGTAGATTGGGTTGGCAGGTAATCTTTGTCTTGATGGATGATGATAAAGACATAGCGAAAGGAGATTTCTTCAAGCGACGACCACCGTCGTTATATAAACAAGCGCCTGCCGAGAAGGGCCAATATGCAAGATCCGTTGAGGGGGCAAGGATGGTTCTCACAAATCCCGTACAGGTTCTCGCGTCCGCCCGGTACTGTCGTTTGGGATTGGGAATTGGGATTGGGATGGGATGGGAATGCAACAACGTCACCCTACCCCTCTCACACGATGCACGATGAAGAACGGGCGCAGCGCATGGCATTGCATATCGAACCGTCAACTTGTGGGTTCCTTTTGTTTTTTTTCTCGTACTGTGGAAAAACGATCTAGTCAAGGTACAATGGCTGACGGCCGGTCCAGAGTTGTTCGAGCTAGGAGTATAGCGGCTGCAGGAAAGATTACGGAGTAGGCCGTCACCCAAAAAGCTTGGGTGGTACCTCAGGTCGGGTGGCAGGGATTATCACCGTCCAATGTCCTGAATGTCAGGCGCTTTTTTTTATCTGGGACTACTGGGCCGGTTTGGGCTCGGCTGAGTAGCTGGGCTGCTGGGCTGCTAGGCTGCTGGGTAGCGCTGCGGATCTGGGACCGGCCGGATTCCAAGCTCCAGGCGCCCTAAGAACGCACCAAGAACGCGCCACTCGCGAGGCCTAGAAACGTGACTTTGTAGGGATGCAGGTATGCAGAGGGCTGAGAAGTCCCAATGAAGAAGAGTCAGTCGAGAGAATTTAGCGAGACTGCCAGACTGCCCAGACCTACAATTGTCAGAATGTAAGTGTCAGAATGTGTAGGTAGCGGATAGCTCCCTCTATCCCCTACCCCCTCTGCCCCTTTCGATTTCACCCCTCTCCATCCCATTGCGATAGCGTCGATAGCGTCGAGCCTTCGGCCGCGCGGAACCCCGCCGGTACCCGTATGTCAGTCCCGGAAATGAAAATCTCACCTACATGAACGCACTACATATGCATCCTGATTAGGACGTGTCGTCGACGATGATGGACTCGAACGCTGTATTCTCTTTTGGAGTTTCATACCTACCTCCATTCATCCTACGTACGGTACCGTGCCTAATGCATGCTCCATTCCAACGTGAGGGGAGATAGTCACATTGGCCATGTGTTTTTCTTTATCGTCCGCATCCGCATCTGCACTGTGCGCCACTTTGTTTTTACGAGTCTACAGCTAATAAAATCAATTACTCTTGTAGAACCACATAGAACATACGTACTTGACTCGACATTAGCTGAGTGCGAATCGGTCGGAATGGTGCTTCTTCGGCGTTGAAGATTTTTCTGTACGAGTAGTAAAGAAAAATATAGTGGAATATAAGGAGATATAGCGAGATATTGTGAGATAGTGGGTGAGTAAGCTCTAGAACTGATGCTGTTAGAAGCTCGAAGCTCGACGTCGTATGATTGCGGGCAGGTGCCCGCGAATTGGGAACAGAATTGGATGCGAATGGGGTGACAACAAGGACAGGGATGTATTGCAGCGCATTGTGTCACAGTCAGCCCACCATGAGCACCACGAGCGGCTTCCGTCAAGGCGGGGGTGGGTCTAGAGCTCTAGCCTTTTGGTAGCCTCTGGTAGCATCTTAATAGCCCCTGGTTTCTTGGTTTAAGGCCCTGTTAAATGGTGCCAATCTGTCAATCTGCCAATCTGCTACCTAATCTTGTAAGCCTCCTCATCCTCAGCTATTGCAGCTATTGAGTTAGTCTGACCGGTGGAATGGAAGTGGGATTGAAACTACACGATAGAGTCAGACTATTCCTATACGAACCTGTGTTACCCTAAGAAGCCTATGAATCGAAGTCTGTGGGTCAACGGATCACGGATGAACATACCGTCTTCCACCACCGTGGATACAGGTACCTTGAGATTAGGCATGTAAGATAGCCATGTACTTACAATCTGACATTCGCATGGCGTATGTCTCCTGTATGTCTGCTGTATGTGGGGTGTCAAGAGTTGGAGTTTGGTAACACGGAGTAAGCTAAAGCCGTTTAATATGCGCTGTACACCTGTCAAAAGGTTGAGTGCGACAATACAACTCGCGGTACTCTTAATAAGTCATTATACTATCATTGATGTAAGTATAGGGGTAAGTGTATCTATCTATCTTAAAGCCGATACATGACATGTGCTTGAGTCATGTCGAGTTGAAGCTAAAGAGAGAAAGAAGCAATAGGCAATAGCGTTGTTGACGAACTTTGGGGTAATGACATAAATCTCTCCAACACCGAGGTTCCTAAATATGACAACCAAAGTCAGTATAATAGTCAAGGTAGCATTCATGATAGTGATAGACTGACATAAAAAATGGTTTCGATTTCCCGGTCTTAATCTCACATCACCGTCCATATCTCCGTTTGCCCCTAACACTTGCATCCATTGGGTTACATCTTTTTACCATCTACACACCTGCACGTTGTTGACCTGTACACCTATACCCCCATACGTCTACCATCCTTTATTCGCCCTTCCAAACTTGGAGCGCATGCGAACCGACACTTCACCCATAACGCGACATCGAGCAATGATCATCCTCTCATGATAACGTAACCAGCTTCAATCATGTAATCGGCGCCGGCGCTTTGACGATGTAGCTTACCTTACATACATTTACATACATATGTACGATTGGATCATGAAACCCTTTGTTGCAAGCACATATGTAATCTCGCATTGGCAGTCGTACTATAAACATATGATTTAATTATTTGCTGGTATATATCGATATATATAATATAAGGGGGCATGCCACCCTTGAAGCTTAGACACCAACCTAGCTTCTACCCCAAAAGCTCATTGTGTGTGCCTTGTCCTGTTCTGTCCCTCAACCGTCCAAGGTCTGATGCAATACGTTTACGCGATAGCTCTCGCTGCGGACCAATAGTTCTTCGTGCGAACCCTTCTCCACACAGCGGCCGTCCTCGATCATGAAGATCACGTCGGCTCGTCGAATCGTATGCAGTCGATGCGCGATGGCCACGACGGTGATACCCCGCGTCGCCTTCTCCAACCCGTCCTGCAGTAGCCGCTCCGACTCCGCATCGAGCGCGCTAGTCGACTCGTCCAGGAGCAGCAACCGTGGTTTGCGCACTAGCGCCCTGGCGATGGAGAGGCGCTGCTTCTGCCCGCCCGACAGTTGCCCCCCGCTGGGCCCACACTGCGTGTCGTAGCCCTCCGGCAGGGCTGCGATGGTGTCGTGGATGTTGGCCAGCCTGCAGGCCTCCTCGACGTCTGCGTCTGAGGGGTCCTCCCCCGGACGCGCTCCAAGAGCGACATTAAACCGAATGCTACCGTCGAAGAGCACGCTCTCCTGGGGTACCAAACCGATGTCATCCCTGAAGACGGGGTCCTTCTTGGCGCACACGTCGACGCCGTCGACCTCGATCGCCCCTGATTCCACACTGTACATGCGCTCCAACAGCGAGATCACCGTCGACTTGCCTGCGCCGCTGGGGCCAACGAGCGCGCAGAACTGACCGGGGCGGATGTCGATGTCCAGACCCTTTAGCACCCGGCGGTTTGGGCGCGCGGGGTACGCGAACCTTACCTGCCTGAAGCTGACCGCAAGACCTCGGGTATTCGGGCGTGCGGGAGTCTTGGACTCGACCGCCGCCTCCGCATCGAGCGAATCCTTCCCCTGGGCCGAAAACGTCGCAGAAGAAGTCGAGCCCAGATCGATGAGGTTGAAGATGCGCCCCACCGCGCTACCAGCCCTCGTGACTTCGGGGGCCAGAGTAAACAGCTGTCCCCAGAGCTGCGCGCTGACTAAGAGCGCCAGCAGCACGATGAAGAACTGCACCTGCGTGTAGCCACTTTCGATGATTTGTTTCGCGCCCCACCAGTAGATCAAGGCGTAGATGAGGTTGGAAATGCTGAAGGCGATTGCGAGAAAAAGGTTCGCGTATAAGCTTGATCGCGTGATCTCCCTCCGCGGTGCCGACAGCGAGCGACGATAAGTTCCGAGCACTTCCTGTTCCAGCGACAGCGCCGCGACCGTCTTGATCGAATTTACCGCCTCGACGGTAATACCCACGGATTTCGAAAACGCCTTCTCGTGACGCTCCGCGAAACGAGTAAGAATGCGCATTTGCATTATTCCCGAACCGAGCATCAGCGGGACCGTGGCGAGACAGACAATAGCGATTTTCCAGGCGACGATCATTGACAAAATTACCGCGACGAGGAAATTGATTGCGATGGACATGATGGACCCTATTATTGAACCTGTTAGACCTTCGATAGCCGCGGAATCGCTCGTAATGTAGGAAAGCAGTGTCGACGGAGTGCGATTCTCGGATTGATGCCATTGCAAGTCCTGCTCGAAGAGCGAGCGGAAAGAGAGCACCCTAACTCTGTATAACATCTTCTGCGCGACGGAACCATATGCCGACCAGCTGATCCCATTAGCGAAGAATTCTATGATGGCGAGAACGAAGAACATGAGACCGAAGAAACTACCGGCTGCCCGAATAGCATCCTCGGAGTTACATGGGCTTAGGGCACCGATTGTGTTACCAAAGATTAGTGCAGCTCCAGAATATGTTCCGCCAACGACGACAGATGCAATAACGGCGATGAGCAGTAAAAGCAAATAGGGTCGAGATATTGCGGCCAAACTCTTGATCGTAGCCCATGTCGGTCTCTTGCTCTCAGACGGCTCCGTTTTTTCTGCGTCCTCTTCGACCTCGATAGCTTTTTCTTCACAAGGTATCTCGTCCTCGGCTGTAAGCGCCCGTGTAATTTTTTCCATATCAGGTTCCGAATGATCCATCTCCCTTCCAGACCCTGCCTTGGCGGTGCTAACGCTCGACGTTTCTGAACCCATGTTCTGCAACCGGACAAGTGCAGCGTAATCACTGTCTTTCGCAATTAGATCTAGATGGCTGCCTTCTTCGATAACTTTTCCATTGCGCATTACGACGATCTTGTCGGCGTTTTTCACAGTCGCGAGACGATGCGCAATTGATACGACTGTTCTACCGGCGGAAATTCTTTCAATAGCATCCTGGATGCGGCGCTCGCTAGCTGAATCGAGAGATGAAGTTGCTTCGTCTAGAACCAGAATCTTCGGATCTTTAACTAGGGCTCTTGCCAGTGCGACTCTCTGCTTCTGCCCACCGCTTAGCAAGTCACCATTTGGACCAACGACTGTACCAAGCCCAAACTCTAGGTTTCCGAGGAACGCTTCGGCGTCAGCGAGATTTGCCGCCCGTTGGACCATTCTGACAACCTCAAGCACTTCGGTGCCATGGGGCTCTGTCGCAACGTTTATATCCTGGCCGTTTCGCATAGCCTCTGCGATTTGCGATAGATGCGTCCCAAGGAGAATAGGCTGTAGGGGCGCATGTTCTGGGCGTGGTGAATTTATCAGCCCGAGAGCTATGTTCTCCAGAACAGATCGGTTCAAGAGCAAAGGATCCTGCTGAACCAGTCCGACGAAGCTCCGTAATTCTCTTACGTTGACCTCGCGGATATCACGATTATCTATGAATATCGTACCCTGGTCGGGATCATATAATCGTGTGAGCAGACCAGCAATCGTCGATTTGCCGCTTCCAGAAAGACCAACGATTGCGGTGTGTTGACCAGCCGGTAGGTGAAGTGTAATATCTTGAATCACGGGGACGTCCGGTCGGGATGGATACGTGAAGTCCACATTTTCGAGCCTTATATCGCCCACGAATGACTCGAAATCCTTGGCTTCAGATGAGAGCATTCCGTCAATTTTAGAGCGGCGGTCCATATCCGCTTCGAGCTTTTCTAACGCGGCCGTAGCAGAACCAAAAATTTGCAGATACGGTGATATTTGACTGAGCACGATGGAGGCTAGAAAACCGAGATGAGAAAAGAGTCACAATTGCGGCATAGATGAAACTTACCATCTACTAGAAGAAATATGATCGTGTAAGTGGTGCCCACGGTTAGTCCCTCTGCACGGCCACCAACAACGTCGGCAATAGTCCGACTTCCTTGCCAGTATGCCAATCCGCTTGCCGAGAAGGCAATTAAGTAGAGTAACCCAGATTGTATAGCTGAAGCGACTGCTTTCTTCACTCCATTCTTCTTTGCCCCGTCAAGTTTGCTGGCGAACTTTTCTTCGAGTCGAGTGTTGGCTCTGAACGCATGTACAACCATAACATTTGACAAGCTCTCGAGGGCGATAGACGATGCATCTGCAACATATTGAGACGCCTGACTAGAATACTTGCCGATGAAGTGGCTACCGACAAGAGACATTATCATGAACGCAGGAACTAGTGAGACTAGGATCCCGGCGAGTTTAGCGTACTTGATGAATGCGACAATGTAACAGGTAATGAACATGGCGAGAACACCCATATACATGCCGACCTTCTCAGACGTGCCGCTCTTGATGGTGTTGATGTCGGCGCTCAGACGAGAGGAAACCTCTCCCGCGGGCATCTTATCGAAAAACGAGACCTCCTGGCGGAGCAGGGACCGGAAATACCGTTCTCGGAGCCGATGGGCCAGCCGTTCACTGAAGAGATTCCAACACACGGTGTAGATGTAGATGAGCGCGAACTGAGCCAGAGCGCAGGCCATGACCAGCAGGACTTTCTGGTCGACTTGCGCCTGGTACTCGCTGGGCGAGATTGAGTCTTCCGCCGCGCATGTTGCCGAGTTGAGGTCGTCTAGCAGCTGGCCGAAGAGGATGCCGAGAAGCGGGAACGGGATGCCGGCCGCGATGGAGGAGACGCAGCCGACTACAAGGAGTGCGATATCTGTTTTACTCGGCTCTGCGTAGGTTAGCAGTCGAAAATATCGGAAGAATCCTCGTGCGATCTTTGGAATTGGTTAGTCTGACGACCTCATGCTTGATGCTCTGCGCGGCCGGGTAAAGAACTTTACATGTGACACGGTTGATGCTGCTCGCCCAATCATGGCGCCCTTGTCTTTCTTCTCACTCCCGCTCGCCGTAGAGCTGGAATCGTCGCTACCAACGGCCATTGCGCTATCTGGGACAGGTGAATCCTTTCCCGTTGATCTTAGATGGCGCGATGACCCTTACGATATCCAAGAAAGTAACATCTATTACATTTTCTTCAAGACTTGCAGAAATTTATACTCTCCATTTTCTTCTCCCCCTTCCAACCGATCCAACCCCGTGGGTCCCATTCTTTTTTTTTGCCTTATTCACCGGCATGCGGACGCACGCAAGGTTAGTCCCGCAGCAATTTGCGATGCGACGTCAATCACGAACTCGATGGGGCCAAGGTTAGAAAAGCGGCCAAGGACGGAGAAGCCCAACATGTCAAAGCTTGAAGGGGGAAAGAGGAGTCCTTCTCATTTCGGCCATCTTGCATCGGTATATTGAGTTTTTATGATGTAACAGCTATTCTAGCGTTTCGAAGGGTTAGGTACAAAGCTGTACTTTTTATTGTACTTTTATGAAAGAGTAAAGAGTAATGGTATTCCTTGCTTCCGATGAACGGGCGACGATCGCAAGGAGCTAGACTTGGGGTGGTAGGTGTAGTACTAGGAGGTATCGGGTTGGTATTGGCAGGTAGACAAGGCAGGGAAGCATTTGATGGCTTGGGAAAACGGCAGGGAGGGCAGCATGGCGGAATTTTTAAGGTCTTGGCACTGCAGCCATGCACAGATGCAGCATCTGATAAGATTATTTTCGGCGCCAAACCGAGATTGGGATGCGGATCGCACCCCGTGGACCTCTCATTTCCATTTATTCCATTTATTACTGAGTTATCTGATGGCGCTAGGAAATGCACTATGCCACTACGGCCCACTGAACAACACATCATTTTTACGGGCGGATTGTGGCCTGTTTTGCCTGTTTCCCCCCCAATCCACTCGTCACTATCTTCTTTCCTCTTATGTCGTTTGTGACAGTCATAGAGACGCGGTTTGTTCTTTGGGACCTCCACCAATCCGACCATCGTTTCCTGATGTCTGAATCACAGATGTTGTGCGACTCACCGTTTGGTCCATGGGAATGTGCCATGCGACGTGTGCTGTAGTCAATGTCTCACTTCTCGGTATTGGACGCGCTATAAGGGTCTTGCGCCCAGCACCCCCTTGTGTCTTGTGCCTAAGCCCAAGCCCCGCTGAGTCAAGATGCGCGAATAAGACCCCTAACCCCCATGCTCTTCTACCCTATTCACGGAGAAGCTGAACAGCCCCCAAGTCCTATCAGGCGACACCAACACCCAAGGGCTGACAGGGTGGTGGTGACCAGCCTAGAATCCTACTAGATCAGCTCTTCTCTGCAGCAATAGAAATTACCGTTCCATGCCTACCATTGCTACCTTACCCTTTTCCCCTGGTGTTTGTTTGACCTGACATGTCAACAATACATCGTCGTGTTCCCCCCTCTATCAGTATGGAAGACATCGCTAGCAGCCAGGCACCACTGCTAGGTCGGGAATCAAGCAGCAGCAGCAATGATGGCGATCGTATTCGGAGAAATTCATATGGATCTACTTTGAATTCCAGCAAAGACGATGTGGTCGTCTCCGTCGACGCTACGGACGAGGAGGCGGGCGTCGTGATACAAGATGGCATTCAGCAGGCCGACGCCATTAATCAGGTCTGGTCAAGAGCTGCGCTCATATTGGCATACTCTTTGTGAGTTGTAATCAGATCACTACATTGAAAATATAGTACCCATAGGTCTTCGATCGAGGTTTAACGTCTTACTGACCCGTCGTCGCTGCTGTAGCATCTTCCTGTGCTCGTTTGCGAATACCCTCCAATACCAAATCATGTCGAACCTCATGCCTTACGTCGTCAGCGAATTCAACTCGCACTCTCTGATCCCCACCATCGGCATAGTAGCGTCCATTATGAGCGGCATCTTAAAATTGCCGATAGCCAAGGTCATCGATTCGTGGGGCCGCCCTCAAGGTCTCGCGTGCATGATCGTGCTCGCGACGACCGGGCTCGTATTGATGGCCGCCAGCAGGGATGTCAAGACCTACGCGGCCGCCATGGTTTTCTACCAGGTCGGCATAAGCGGGTTCTCCTACGTGCTCGACATCATCGTCGCCGACACCTCGTCGCTGAAGGACCGCATCCTTGCGTTCGCGTTCAATTCCTCGCCGACCCTCATCACGACGTTTATCGGCCCCCCGATTGCCACCGCGTTCTTGAACGGATGGGGCTGGAGGTGGGCGTTTGGGTTCTCGGCGATTTTGTTTGTCGTGCTTTCGATACCGGTTCTTTACATCCTGGCAGTCAACATGCGCAAGGCGAAAGCGCAGGGCCTGCTCGCAAAACACACCAAGAGCGGCCCGTGGACTGTATCGAGGCTACGTCAGTTGTTGATTGATTTTGATGGTATGTCGGCGATACACCTAGACCCACAGCGCGGTAGACTAATAACATAATAGCTCTGGGGATATTTCTGGCTGCTGGCGGCCTGACCCTCATTCTAGTCCCATTTTCACTTGTCGGGTCCACGGCAAACGGTTCTGTGCACAGCTCCGTTGCCATAACACCTGTATTCGGCATACTTCTTACGATCGCATTCGCCGTCCATGAGCGAAAGGCCAAGCGACCATTCATACGATTTTCGCTATTGTGTTCGCGAAATGTGGCGGGTGCATTCCTGCTGTCCATTACGATTTTTATTGCTTATTTCTCGTGGGATGGCTTCTACACATCCTACCTGCAGGTCGTGCACGACTTGACCCTGGCCCAAGCCGGTTACATTGGCCACATTTACGGCATCGGCGCGTGTCTATGGGCAGTCGTGGTGGGATACCTAATTAGACGAACGGACAGGTTCAAGTGGCTCGCGCTGGCTGCTCTTCCAGTGCACTTAATCGGAGGCTTCCTGATGATCTTCTTCCGCCGACCGGACGCGAATGTTACATGGCTTGTCATGTGCCAAATCCTCATCACCATCGGTGGTAGCACGCTTGTCATGTGCGACCAAATGGCTGTCATGGCTGTTGCGAACCACGCGGAGCTGGCGTCCGTGATGGCTTTGCTGGGGCTGGCTTATTACATCGGGTCGGCCGTGGGCAGCTCGCTCAGCGGGGCCATCTGGAACACGACGCTTCCCGAAGTCCTCGCCAAGCAGCTGCCCCAGTTCTCGCCCGGCGAGTTGGATTTACTCGCGTCAGACCTTAAGAAGCAGCTTAGCTATCCCGTGGGCAGCGCCGTACGCACAGCTATTATTTCCGCGTACGGCGAGGCCCAGTATCGCATGTGCGTCACTGGGGTATTGGTGTCCCTCTTTGAGATACTGGCTGTGGGCATATGGAGAGACGTCCGAGTCAGCACGAACAAGCAGGTCGAAGGGACTGTGTTTTAATTTACGAATTACGAATTGTTTAAAGCATGCATTGAGTTCTGGTCATTTCTTGGATAATCTAGCATTGGGGTGATGTTAAAATCGCATTTATATCGGCCTCATAGAGGAGCATTGGATTTATCCTTCTAGATATTAGATTGGAGATGTACTTGGGTAGACTTCACATTGCTCACTTAGCACAGCGTGTTGCATTAAGGAGATAGAAAGAATACAAGGCATCAAGCCAGTCTAAACTACCTAAGGAAATTGACCCCGTGGATACCTAACGTATCGATGTGGCAAGGAGGAAAGACACCAGAGTATATCCAAGTACCGACAAGGTATTCCCAGGTACCTCCTTACGGGTGTGCTCCATTCCGTCTCGGGTAGGTGAATAAGGCACCCGTAATAATATCTGGCAGGTTAATGTTTCACTATCCGGGTACCAGCCTCTGTACGCTCCGATCTCGCACTCGTTACACGTCGGACATGCAAGCCATAGCGGGCTGGCCCAGGTCGATGGTTGGCTGCTGATTCTCGGTTGATCTTATCAGATCCGCTGATTAGATTTGATTCCCCGTTTTCCGACCCACAGTGGAAAAGTCTGGTCCCGGCAAACGACAAGGGGGGGAGGAATTTTTCTTCGGCCGTTTGTTTCCCCCCTACGTAAGTGGCGCTCGCCGGAGACGCAGTTCTCTGACACAACCCCAATCATGTTCTTGCTGTAACATCTAGTTTTATACGTATGACATTTACTTACATCTCTTGATGATTTACTGCCGGTTTATGAATTTAGGTACGTCGTGGATTATATGCGTGGTTACGAGGAGATGGCCGAAATGAAGTCTTGATTGGGTTGCACAGAACCGTGCAATTCCAACGGCTCTCAAACGGCGTGGTCTAGAGCGACAGATATAGTAAGAGTGTTTTAGGTCCTCTACCCACTTACGTACAGGTAACTACCCAGGTATCTACCCATGCCACATACCGAGCTGTCCGGTGTTCTGGGTACGCATGAGCGATACTAGCCATCTTCGAAATAGGGCCTCAAAATGAGACATATTCGAAGAACATTCATCATAGTCTCAGCTTCGACCGCGGCGCCTAATAGGCCCCTGTCGATTGATGACATCCCACCCACCATGAGAGCTGTATATACAGTCCTGTTTAGGCCAACCTAGGAGCACGCCGTATAAAGAAGGGTTACATGAGTGTGGATATGGATCTCGGTCCACAGGTTAAGTTTCTTCG
The DNA here is from genome assembly GCA_028571165.1 of Hypoxylon perforatum. Taxonomy (NCBI): domain Eukaryota; kingdom Fungi; phylum Ascomycota; class Sordariomycetes; order Xylariales; family Hypoxylaceae; genus Hypoxylon; species Hypoxylon perforatum. The sequence continues at coordinate 1,250,339 of JAOXNQ010000009.1, forward strand.
GCGCGTCGCTTTTTGAAATCTTCGTCAAGCAAGATTGCCGACAGTCAGATATTAGATTCATGTAATTTTTTGTTTCTTTTGCTGCTTTTCATATAAACGTCGTCATATGGTAAACAGGTGTCATCTACAGTCATACTAGACTTGCTGTCTTCCTTCGCCCCGCGAAGACTACATGTTCAGATGGCCACGCAGCCTCTTCTCCCGTCGCCAACACGGAACCTTCAACTCCATAGGCAGAAACTCTCCTACTTGGAGGGTCCCATAGATCCTCCCTTGGTGGACTTGACGCTTGGCGAGCTCCTAGATTTGCAATGCCAGCATTACGGCAGCAGAGAGTGTATAGTCACACCATGGACAGGCACGAGATGGACGTACAATGAACTCAATCAGCAGAGCTCGCAGCTGGCGACGGCGCTGCTATCGCTTGGGATCGGTGTTGGGAGTCGGGTTGGTGTCATGGCGGGTAATTGCGCAGAGTATGCGGCAGTTTTCTTCGCAGTCGCAAGAATTGGTGCCATATTGGTCATCTTGAATAACACTTACACGCCTTCCGAAGCCATGTATGCGATTAAGTTCTCAGGTAAGAATCCACGTCCTTGGGGAACCGGGACATCTGGTGTCTAACATGTATGTAGATTGTAAGGTATTCTTCACGACGAAGAAGATCGGGAAGATGGACAACGGCAAGCTCCTGGAAGAAATAGCAAAGGAGGAGAAAAGCCCCAACATCATAATCCTCAGAGGCGAGTCGGGATCCTATCCAACGTACGCGGACCTGATCGAGCAGGGCCGGAGGGCAAGCAACGACCACCTGCACCGGGTGGCGCGGCGGGTTCTCGCGCACAACGTCTGCAACCTGCAATTCACGAGCGGGACCACGGGCCTCCCCAAAGCCGCCATGCTGACGCACCACAACATCGTCAACAACGCGCGCTTCATCGGCGACCGCATGCGCCTGGCCGCCGACGACGTGCTGTGCTGCCCGCCGCCGCTCTTCCACTGCTTCGGTTTGGTTCTGGGGCTCATGGCCGTCGTCACCCACGGCGCCAAGATCGTGTACCCCGAGGAGACCTTCGACGCGCGCGCCGTGCTGCGCGCCCTGTCGGATGAGCGGTGCACGGCCGTGCATGGGGTGCCTGCTATGTTCGACACCCTGTTCGCGCTGGACCCGCCGCCGAATTTTAACTGCGACCGCCTGCGCACCGGGATCATCGCGGGAGCCCCGGTTCCGAGGTATTTGATGGAGCTGCTGGTCAATCGGTTCGGCATGACCGAGTTCACGAGCAGCTACGGGCTTACGGAGGCTAGTCCGACTTGTTTTAATGCGTTCACAGATGACGCCATGGAGATGCGGCTGACGACCGTCGGGACGCTGATGCCGCACGCGCGCGCCAAGATCGTCGATCGCGACGGCGAGGTCGTGGCCGTCGGGCAGCGCGGCGAGCTGTGCATCGCGGGATACCAGCTGCAGGCGGGTTACTGGAACAACTCAGAGAAGACGGCCGAGGTCATGGTGCGCGACGCCGCGGGGGTCCTGTGGCTGCACACCGGCGACGAGGCCGTGTTTGATGATCAGGGGTACTGCACGATTACCGGCCGCTTCAAGGATATAATTATTCGCGGCGGAGAGAATATCTATCCCCTCGAGATCGAGGAGAGGCTACTAGCGCATCCTGCGGTGGTGAGGGCTGTGGTGACGGGGCTTAAGGACGCGCATTATGGCGAGGTCGTCGGCGCGTTCTTGCAGCTTGCGGACGAGGAGAAGGCGAAGAAGGGGAGTAGGCCGGATGATAAGCAGATCCGTGATTGGGTGCAGCAGACGCTGGGCCGCCATAAGGCGCCTACGCATGTCTTTTGGCTTGGTGAGGATGGCGTGCCGGCGGATGTGCCGCTGACGGGAAGTGGTAAGGTGAAGAAGTTCGAGATGGCGCGGCTTGGTGAGGAGCTGCTCAGGAAGAGGCGCTTGGCGAAGCTGTAGATGGTTGATTGGAGGGTTGGTCACAACAAGGCTCCATCAAAAACGTGTAGACGTGAACATTATATAAAACAGGGCGCTGTTCAGAAACAAAACATTTATAAGAGATTATGTTAGTAAATGATAACGTGTAGAGCTATGGCATACCCCTAGGGTTTATTATCCATCGTAACTCCGTGTCTTGAATATTTTCCTCCTAGTCACTCTATCTATGAAGTGTATGGTTGGTATTGATCAATGTGATGCCACTGGAGTCTCGTCATAAGTGTAATGTGCAAGTCATTGTCTTTTTTACACCCCTTTTAGTCATTTCTTTCGGGGTTCAGCCAGGCCACCTGGCTTTATCCCCTGACCATCAGAGTTAAATACATATACTATGATTTAGAATTTTTAGGTTTCACTAAGAAAAGGTCTGTATAGGAGTTTATTTTATTTAGGAACATTAGGTATTCTGAACATGTAACTTCGAACATAGTTCCTTCAAGTCTTCCTTCAAATCCACCTTCAAGTCCATCTTCCGGACCAGCCCCACGTCCTCGTCCAGCATGATGATTCTGGGATTCATCAGCAGGGTGCGTGCAATAGCAACCCTCTGCTTCTCCCCGCCGCTAAGGCGAAGACCACGCTCGCCCACCCTAGTGTTGTAACCACCTGGGAAAGACATGATCCTGTCATGGATGCTGGCGGCTTGGCAAGCTGCCATGCTGTGTCACCAAAAACGAACCCCCATATATGGGCCGGCGGTTCATTCCTCATCGAGAAACTCATGCCGCACGCACCTGTGTTGCGAATCCCTAGGTCGAGGATCCCTGACTCGGGGATCTCCGTGGACCGGCCTGTCTTGGCCTGCGCTACTAGTCGGTCTACGCCCTGTCGGTCGAAGAACACGAGCTTCGATGCCGACGTCGTGTGGGTGGGCCGCACGCCGTAGGGGACGATGCTGGCGTCTTCCTCAGGGGGGTTGATGACCGTGGCATAGATCTTGCCGCAGCCTCGGATGGCGTTGAGGAGTTGTCGGTGCGTACACATGGGCGGCAGTTTGGTGATCCACAGCGCGGTGTTGAGCCCCTCGGGGACTTGGGCGGACTGGTTAGTCTCGAGGAAAGGGTTCCCCTTGTAGTAAGGAGACGCACCAGTCGCTGCGAGCTGCTGGGCCCAGATGTGACCGATTTCTGCAGGCCACGAGGTGTTCATGGGAGTGAAGCCTCCCGTTTGCCAGTCGACCTGTGCTGAGGAGGTATGAGCGTCATACTCCGAACGGCGTTCAGGATCGGACAGAGTCTCGTAGGCAAGCTGGATCTATTGAAGGTTAGTTTGCGACTTGACATCTATGGAATACTATGCAAAACGAAGTTGGGAATGAAGGCATACCTTTTGAAACGCCGCCGTCGGGGCGTCGGCGTTCTCCGGATTTTTATCCGGGTGGTTGGCAAGATCCAGGCGACGATACGACTCCTTGATGTCCTTCATTGTGCTAGTTTTCTCGACCTCGAGGCGCCAGGATGACTGGCTTCTGTAAATAGCTGACAAAAAAAAGAATTCCCGTCCATCAGAACCCCATCAGGGGTGCTATGCCTTTCGTCATCTGGACGGGAATTCTTTCTCTGTCAGCTATCTTTTGATCTTGTAGTTGGGACAACAAGAACCGAGGAATAGTCATAGGGGGCTCGGATAAACCTTCATACGTGCCCGCGTCGTACGCAAAGTCGTCTTTCAATGCCTCCTCTCGGCTTTGGTATTGGGGGTTTCGCTGAGTGTGCAGGCAGGTCATACCAAGACCAGCTCCTCAGATTCGTCAGAGGCCTTTCTCTTCATCGTGAAGTATGTGAGCTGTGGACATGCTCCAGAAGGTTAATTGTCGCCGTCTGGACAATGAAACGCCGCGATCGATAAAAGTTAACTTGGAAGGTTAAGACGCGGACTTAATTGACAGAAAATGTTGTGCCCGAGCTCACCACGGCGAGGCATGACCTGCCATTCTTAAACTAGGTCTTCGATGTTGATTGAGTTGGGGATTCCCACGATGTATACATTGAATCCGGTGCGCATGCTTTCGAGATATTCGATCACATGGTAGTTGGCTCTACCGATAGTCGTGAAGCAGCCTATAATGGCCTGGAAGGCGTTGTCGAAGTTGGCAGTGCGCGCGACGAAGACGCCGTGCTCGCGGCTCGTCTCGTGCATGACGATGTATCGCTATAAGTAGTGGGTTAGTGAGTGGGTGGGAGGTAGGGTTTAGTATAGCAAAGCATTCCGTGGATACTACTTACCATGTTGCGGTTACGACGAGGAGCCATCAGCTAGGGAAAAACACTGTAGCCGAGTATGCTTGCGCACGCTTCTTGTTCAATGAATATTCACGCGCCGATACCTTGGAGGCATGGTCGCGGATGTGGTAGTGGTGGTGGTGGTAGTGGTCGGCGTCGAGAGAGGTGTTGATGAAGTAAAAGGGGAGGAGAAGAGGGCTCGCTCTGGATCTTTCACACGCGCCGAGCTGGAGCTTGCACTTCGTTGTAGGTCGATATTGTCAGAGAATACGAGGGTGCTTAGAGCTGGAGCTGGAGTCTGGTATTCGAGCGAACATCTTGAAGACTGGAAAGGATAGGGTGTTCACGTCGGCTGCCGTTATCGCACAAGCGTGCACGTGCCATAAAGCGCACCTAGTGTCAAGTCACGAAGAAGTGGGTTTAGTGGGGCGAACAGGTGCGACCGTTCACGTCTGGCCTCTAGTCGTACGGCTGTTACGACTGTCAGCTTCCCGCAACATCTTCTCGAGGAAGTCGTCGTCGACTAGACGACACCCCAGGGGTCGACGCCGTAGTATACGGTGACCTGGCATCATAGGCGCAGGTTGTCCTCGGCGTTGTCAGAACCCCCGCCACCCTCGTTTAGGCCGGACTGAGCCGGGCGCCACGTCGATGAGGCATTCAAAGCAGCGAACTGCTGAGAATAGCGACGTGGCGACGCTTGCGCTGGTTGTACGAGGGTGGCAGGCGGATGTTGTCTGAGGAGAGGAGAAGAGTGTGGCGCCCAGAGCCAGTAACTCGTTACCCGTAACGGGTCGATGTTACTGACCCTGGGTGCCAGAAGACTATGATGGTCTTCGAGCAGTCTTTCTCATGCGGCACCTCGGACGGTCCAGCTATAGCTACGACGAACAGGAGTTTGTTCTGAAGCCGTGCTGCTCGTGATGAGTTTTGATTTCATCAGCTTTTTGTCTGAAGAAGTCCTTTTGCTCCTCTGTCAGGCATCCATACCATTGGTCGTTCAGAATATTTCCTATCAGAGGCGTCAGTCAATAGCTCTACGTACTCAGGTAGCAATATAATATGTGTTCTTTTTCACTCACTGAGGACTTCGAATCGAGCTTTAGGTCCCAGGTTCTTCTTCTCAAGCCGCTTAGATTGTGGCGACCTGCGCCATGGCGGACTCGCGCGCCGGACGTAAGTAGTAGGGTACTCGAGTCCCGCGCTATGCCCAGCAGCTGAAGGGAGAGAAGCTGGGTAGCCTTTCTCATAGGCCATAGGCATAGGCATAGACCATAGGCATAGGCATAGGGCATAGGCCATAGG
>JAOXNQ010000009.1:1261276-1310873 GCA_028571165.1 Hypoxylon perforatum
TTTTTAATAATTTAAATCGCTAATTATTTAAGCGATTCTTAAATAATTTTAATCGCTGGCGACTTTAACGATTATAAATGAAAATCTTCCATCCGAACTTTCTCTGTGTTAAGCTGATCTTTTCTCCCAGGCCGTCCCTCGGATCGCCTGGTCAAGGGGACCGTGACATTCGCCCCAGCCGTTTGGTAGCTGCGTGTGGTTACCTAGCCATCTAACTGGTTTACTACAAGAGACCATCACATGGCCAAAGGGGATTAAATATTTGATATATAACTGAGGCTCATAAACGGCCTTGACAGTAATAACAAGATCTAAACATAGGTAGATTGCCAAGAAAACAGTACTACGGTTCAAGATGTAGCAGCCATGGTCATCTATGTTCACTGTGATAACTAAGTATGCTTGCTTATTTTCGGTATCTCTTAGTATTCTGACTTACTACATCGACTTCTGATCGCTTACTATGGGAAAAGTTGCCTGCAAGAAACGCTTGAGATTTTCGGGTCTACAGCCATTAACATGGTAGGGCTCGGCATAATTGCCCCTATCCCCTTCAGCCTCTAGATGGAATCAAGATACTACCGTTAAGGTTGCTCCAGCTCTTACTACCTTTCGGCTTTTGTGCCAGAGGCAGCATTGGTGCTGTTAGCTGTGGCTATGGCAAGCTATTGGCATAGTTATATAACTCTCGTCGATTGCAGGTCCACGACTGTAAAATCAGCCATCTCAATTTCATTGTTATGAAGTACTCACCATGCAGATCTCTATCTCTTCGAGCTTCCTTTTCTTCTTGGCAACTTCCGCCGCTGCGAAGCTCGAGGGTGGTTATATTAATAGCTGCTTGGAAGTCAGATTGGACGACAACGGGAACCCTCAGGATCTAACTGGAGATTGCCATAGCAATACGGGCCAGTACACTCGGAAGACAAGACTCGATTTAAACCTGTAAGTACATTCCACCACCTTCATCCCTCGCTCACGAGCTAACACGGTGATTCCTAGTTGCTACTCGGTCGACCCTGAAACCCGTAACATCACCCCTCAAGATGGAGGTCCTGGCTTGAATAATTCGAATATCAATTTCCCCTGCGAGAAGTGTTTTAATGGCAATGGCTATGAACTTCCTATCAACTATTACGCTTGCGATTGTCCTCCCGATCCATATGTAGGAGGCCTCTATAAGCACAGCGGTGTTGATATGAGTAAGTTGGCCATTTATATATAATTTATCCAAGTGGGCAGGTAGCGACTAACGTTACTGTCGATAGACGAACTCATCACGAACGAGGATGGATTTCTGAAATGCTTCAATCACACTGCGGTGTTTCTATCGGAATTCCCTAACTTTTGAAGACATATCCGAAATGTATCTAGGTAGGTTAGGCACAATTCTAACCATAGATAAGTCCACCAGCTTTTGATTAATCGTGGAAATGTATTATTTGACGTCTTCCATTCTATTAATCATAATATGGGAGATAGCAAGAGATTGGCTTGGTCCTACCGGCCATTCCGTCTCCCTCAAAGGTACACCTCTGCGAAAGTATTGCCTTTCAAGTTGACACCCTCATTGGCATCTTAGTCTTCATTATATACTTGACTCCGAGCATCATAGTGTAGCCCTGTAGCTAGTTCTGGTGTTTGCTTCCTTGTAACTGCTTCGCTCAAAGAGAAGCCGTTGAGAAAACCTTCGTGCTGTCGCGCAGCTAATGCATTTTAAAAGGCCTGGGAGGCCTCGATTATTTCAGGAGTAACCGGGAACCTCTGCCATATCAATTCAGTGGCCGTGAAAACGGCGCGATTCCTAGCGTCCAGATCAACATTGGCTATATCGGCCTCCGTTAGGATCCTCATCGCCTTAGAGCCGCTCCTAAGGTCCGCAAGGTGAGCTATGCTGTCGCCTTCTTTCGAGACTACTAAGGTATCAGGGCCCAACTCTCTCGATGATATATAACTCAACATGTCAGGCCTGTCAGCAGCGGCAATAGAACAAAAGTATACTGGTGGAAATGAACATCTCAGACGATACAGGGTAATGTGTAAAGAAACCCGGCCGTAACATTATGCTCGTTTTTTCTACCCCACTGCTCACTAAATCACGCCTTTCATTCCCTGCCCATCATTTCCTGGGGTGGCCTTGTCGCAGAAAGCTCAGCAATATTAAGATGTCCACCGTTTCCGCGTATATTCTCTTCCCAAGATCTCCCAAGCACGTTAGATACGACCTCAACTCCCCTATCAGTCCCTAAAGCCATTATATCTCCTGGTAGAACCGTTTTGTTAGCTTTCAGCTTACCCCCTGGTTTTCGTAGTCTCCTCGTATTTCGCCAAAGGAGTAGCGCCAGTATAAGTGTAGCCAAAGTTAGCAACCCAAATGCTGAGGCTAGTCCAATTACCGCGGCGCTGTCTGATTTTGTATTACAGATCGGATCTCCACTCGAAATCATGCTACTTTTTGACGAAGGAGCCGCCGACTGGGAAGTTGTCGCTGAAGGCAAGTGGGTTGACTGTGAGCCCGTTCCCAAGGAATAAAACTCGAGACCTGGAGCGGCGGGTCCCATTCTGAAGACGGGGCCTTCTTCGCAATACCTAGCGGCATCGCCAACTTCTCCGCAGGCGAATGCTGTGTCGTTGCACGCCACCACAGCAACCGAGTTGGAGCGGAAGTCTGAAGTCTGGAAACATTGCGTCTGCGGGCATGCCAGGATGGCCTTCTTTCCCCAGCCTTGAACTGTGCATGCTCCACGATAGAAATAACGATAGTATGCCGTAACGCAGTAACTATCCGATGTGCAATAATCTCCATCCTGCATTTATGTGCCCGTGTAAGCTAAGGAATTACTTGGATTGTCATGATGCGAAGAATAAAATGTTACAAACAGAATATTGAGGACTTACCCAGCAGCATGGCGCATCTTGGCCTAGTTGTAGCTGACGGCATGGCACAAGGCCGTCCGCTGCGGATCCATCAGGCCAATAGCACTGAGAGACTTGGGTAGTCTGTCCCATGGTTAATAGGTAGTAAAACTAGTCTGCAGCTACTAATACAAACCAGAGCTATGGTAATAAAAGAGAGCGAGAACTTAAATAGCCAAAGTTTAAAGCACTATCATGTGCGATTTTGATATATATCATCTAGTTCATTGAAGCCAGCCCTGATTACCAATGGCTTATCGTAGGTACACATGCCTTTGGGGAAATTCTAGCGTCGTAGTAGGATTTATTAGAGAGCGTGTGGTGGGTATCATTGCAGAGGGCGGGCAACAGATCACCACTTGAGGGACCAATTAATCCTCATGGAATTTACCAATGCTAATCGAACTCACTTTAACTGAGAACCCTCTCAAGTTCGAATGATGTAGCTAGGTACACTACTAAGACTTAGTAGCTTGACCTTCGAGACCTTCGAATCATATCGAAAACGAGTTGAAGCCATAATATACCTACCTACTTAGCTGATCCGAATCTCCCAGGTAGGAGACTGAGTTCGAAGGAACTAGGATATTACCCCACAAGCAAATAGGTCGGCATTACGCCTGAAATTTACGTATGGAACCCCTAGTTTGAGAGGCTGCCTCGTGTGCGCCCAAAGCAGGTTAGAATGCTACTTGTCATCGCCAAAGATGGCTTACACAGTACTGGCGAGCGTATTCGTGAAGCCGAATCCTACAGTTACAATTAGTTCAACGCCGCTAGCCCCCAAAACGCGTTGCAACCCTCAAAGAATTATAATTGGCCAACACGGTCATACCCTTAAGCTGAAACGCAATAAGGAGGAATCCTCGACGATTAGTCTAAAAAGAGCAAACGTTTGAAAATAGGCTCGGATGTCCTATTTTTGACCATGGATTGACAATTGGCATAAATAACTACCCAGTTATTTACCTTGCGCAGGCAGGTAAGCTGCTATGAGGAACCATCTAAAAGGAAGTTACTAAGACCTAATCCCTCGGAGGGCATATAGCGGAAGACAAGGAGAATAGCTCAGGGCATAGCTTTCACGTTCCAGCAACCGAATTAAGTAAATCTAAACCAAGGATCATGTTTCATGGTTATTGAGAGGGTTACCAAATATCAACGGTGGTCGATAAACTACCTGGGTCGATGTACCGAGATGAGATCAATGTCCATGATAACGAAGGTCATGCAGGAGTTCGCTATGTTTCATCTATTAAACCCTTTCTACAGCAACGAATCAAACCCAAAATATCTTACGCCATGGTTGCAGTGGTGACGATCTAGCCGCCCTGGCTCGTTCCTAGTGTGAACGCCTTGGTCACGCTCAGAGCTTCCATCGCCTGCAAAGCAACGAGCGCAGTATCCCAATACGTGAAATGTTCCGTAGTACAGGTCGTCGAGCCGTGGCCAAGAGGTTCGATAGCTAGCAAGTTGGTAGCAGCCGTCAATCTCTCGCTAGTCATTTGATCCCGGTACATTTCAACGTTAACACACATGGCGTTGATGAGGACTGTCGTCGGCTTCGCCGGGTCGATTTTACCATTGGAGATGGCATAGCTGACTTTGGCGTTCAGATGCGCGACCTGGACTGTCTGTGCTGCTACCGTGATGTCTTGGTTGGGTATTGATCGAGTGATCAAAGGCTGAGGATGATGCTCCGAAGTCGCGACGACATGAAGATAGGTTCGTGGCGATCGATCGAATTAGCGTGACTCTAAGAGTCCGCCAAGGTAGGGCCTCTATGCCCTAAATTATGCCGTTTCGTATGCACCTATGGCCCTTGATGAAATCGGGTTTTGTTTATATTTATAAGACTTGTCTAAATGTCCGCTTCTGTGTAATCCGCACACCACCTCGATGTGTCTGAAAGGTTATGTCTCATATTTCGTCCTATTAGATTGGTGGTATATGGACTAGCACCAGGTATAATAATACTAATCGTGACATTCGGAGATATAGAGGTACGCATTATGGTAATATTTCATCCCTTGGGTAGATTTAATGTAAACAATCGTCTAGCCTTCTTACAAAATAAAGACCGGCGCTTGTAACACGGTAAGGGGCCGTGATAAGTGGGTCTGCGCGCCGTCACGATGCCGGTCATGCCGCACGTGCGATATTGCAACTGCAGTTAATGAAACCCCATTTACCAAAACATTGGGGGCTGCAGAATCCCACCGGCTTAAGAGAGAGGCTCTAAGACTCTAAGGCTCCATCCTGCTACCTCACCTTCTGGTTTCACCTCCTTTCAAGCTTCTTTGACAGATGGCTACGGCTGCCTGGCAAATATTTCCTTTCTCTCAATTTCGGCTTCGATGCGTCAGGTGAGAATCACCGAGTGTAAGTACAATCTACTCTATAATTCTCTAAAGCCTAATTAAAGCTTCCAGATTCTTCCATAAATGCCCATATAGTAGGTAGTCTAGATGAACTCAGAGTACCCGGCTCGCACTTATATCAGACATCAGCTCACGCGGAACCCTTCCAAACCGCCGTCATCGCCAAATCACTAAGTATCAGTTTATCCTCAATCTACAGCCTCAGATATTCCTAATGGAGCCCATTGACCTTCCCGCCGATTACCTTGAGCGGGTGTACGCCGGCGTTCTCGGTAAGGTTATCGGCGTGTACCTCGGTCGGCCCTTCGAAGGCTGGACACACCAGGAGATCCTTGCAGATCTAGGCCACATCCGCTACTATGTACAGGAGAAGTTCGGGTTACCCCTCATCGCCACTGACGACGACATCTCAGGCACATTCACGTTCGTGCGGGCCCTAGAAGAGCACGACGTGGGGGTCGACATCACAGCTGAGCAGGTCGGCAAGACGTGGTTGAACCACATCATCAACGGGCGCAGCGTCATCTCTTGGAATGGAACAGAGCGTATGGCGTATTTGAACCTTCGCAAGGGCGTCACGGCACCGTGGAGCGGATCTATGAAGATGAATGGCAGGACAGCCGCCGAGCAGATCGGCGCACAGATATACGTTGACGGATGGGCAATGGTGGCGCCTGCCAACCCGAAGCTTGCCGCGAAGCTGGCAGAGGCCGCAGCGTCGGTAAGCCACGACGGCGTGGCGGTTCACGCGGCCAAAGTCTGGGCTGCGATGGAGGCCGAAGCGTTCGTGTCCAAAGACGTAGACCACCTGCTAAACACTGGCCTCGATGCTATCCCACCCGACTCGCTCATCGCCACGCTGATCGCAGACATTCGTCGCTGGTGTGAGGAGGACAGCGATTGGGAAAAGACGCGCCAAAGGATCGAGGACGAGTATGGATACAATAAGTACCCTGGCTTCTGCCATGTCGTGCCTAATCACGGAATCATGGTCATGACCCTGATTTACGCTGGGGGTAATTTTCACGAAGCGATGCATATAATTAATACGTGCGGCTGGGATACCGACTGTAATTCCGGCAATGTCGCTTGCCTGGTCGCCATCATGCATGGGGTAGATGCATTTGAGGGCGGGCCAGACTGGCGCGGACCTGTCGCAGACCGTGTGTTGATTTCCAGTGCTGATGGTGGGTATTCTATCAACAATGCGGCCCGCATCGCCTATGATATTGTAAATATGGGCAGAAAGCTTACCGGCAAGGAGACCCTCCTACCACCAAAATGGGGTGCTCGGTACCACTTCACGCTCCCAGGTAGTGTCCAAGGTTTTAGCTCTCAGCCCAACGACAACGCTGTGGTCAGACAAGACATTGACGTCGATGCGGACAGTAGGCCTGGCTTGGCTATCACAGTCCACTTAAAACCGCATAAAGAGCCTATCGAGATCGTCACGCCAACCTTCGCACCGCAGCATGCGCGCCAGATGAGCTACTACGAACTCGTGGGCTCGCCTCTAGTGTACCCCGGTCAGGACCTCCAGACAGTCTTACGTGCCGACGAACACATGCAGGCAAGGCTCTTGATCAAAGTCTACACAAGTAACGATGAGCTTGAGACTCTTACCGGCGACGTCGAGGATCTTTCACCGGGTGAAATCAAGGTTCTCAGATGGAATATTCCATCTGGCCAAGTAGGCAGCCGTCCTATTGAGTCTGCGGGTGTGGCTCTGTCTGCTACTGGTGACATCCACGGAACTGTCTGGATGGACGGCTTTAAATGGGACGGCTTTCCCGATCTCACTCTTAAAGCAAACATTGGAGGGACCAACTATTTCTATAAACATTCTTTTGTGAATGGTGCCGACAAGTTTCGTCTAGACGAGAAGTTCATCGTAGCCCAGAAAAATGGCACAGGCATCGTGAGTTACGGCACGCGTGAGTGGGAAGATTATCAAGCAATATTCCAGGACTTCGTCGTCAACATCGGTGGCCCGTCTGGCGTCGCTGTAAGGGTACGGGGACTGAACAGATATTATGCACTGTTGTTTAGTCCTAGCGACCGCGTCATGCTGGTTAAGGTACTCGATGATCAGATTATTGAGCTAGACAGTGAGACATTTCACTGGGATGTTGACACGAGTTACACCATTACGATGGAAATGGACGGCGACTTGTTGTTTGGGAAAGTTGGTGATATTGAGCTGAATGGAAAGGATAGTCAGTTTTTGGGAGGTGGAATAGGTCTAGTCGTGGCCGATGGCTCGTTGTCTGTTAAGAGCATAGAGATTAGTCCATTGTACCGAACACGGCAACTCATGGAGATAGATAAGACGGCGGAGCTATCGTGCCACAAAACAGCTGCCCAGGATAATCCATAATAGGTTGTCACTTGGCGAACCCAGCTGATTCTTATCTTTTATCTCATCCATTTTATCGAGTATCTAATCTCTTATCCCTTATCATCCAAAACTTATCGACATAGTAAGATCACGATCACTAGGTACGTACCTAAGTAGCATGCGCAACCCGCATCGACGGTTACTAACAGCAAACAGCCCGCTCTCTTACTAGTAAGAAAAACAGTGATATCACAGTATATCAGGTACATGGCATAATACCTAGGTAACTAGGTAGTCAACTACATATCAGCCCTTTCTAAGCGAACTTCCAATCCCTTTGGCCGCAGCGCAAATCCAGGGTTCTCAATCGTAAAGGGCTTGTCAACTCGAGTGAATCGGAAACGGCGAATCAGCTCAACAAGAATGATTTTAATCTCCATCATGGCGAAGCTCTTTCCTATGCACATTCGAGGGCCGTTGGAGAAGGACTCAAAAGCATATGGTGATGCTTGATCTGGGGTCAGTCGATCCCATCGCTCGGGATCGGCTACTTCCGCGTCCTCACCCCAGATCGACGGGTTGAGCATCGGCATAGCTGGAATTATATCGAATGTCGTGTCTTTAGGAACAAATATGCCGTCAATCATCATATCTTGACCGGCTTGGCGGTGGTGGGAAGTCGCTACTCTAGTCAGAAACCGGAAAACGCAGAAGTTAATCAAAAGAGAAGTGATACTAACAGGGCGCATAGAGACGAAGAACCTCCTTGATGAAATTATTAAGGTACGGGAGAGAGTCAACATCGGAAAAGTTGAACGCGGGTTTTCTAGCAGCAAGCCGAGATATCTCGCCACGGAGTTTCTCCTGAATATTAGGATTCGTAGCCATCGTGTATACGCTCCACGTAAGCGTGTCGGCGCTCGTAGCGTGGCCGGCTGCCATGAACTGAAGCAACTACATCACGCCGTGTAGGTTAGGATTACAGTCCAGAATAAAAGAGACGAAACGAATACTTACATGACCCAAAAAGTTCTCCTCAGCGATACCTTCAGCAGGCCCACCAGGCATGCTCTCCTCAATAATGTAGCTAAGCAAATCCCGCGAATCTCTCTTCATGGAATCGTACTTGCCCAACCTCCTGGCTTCGTTGACGCGACTGTAACGTTCTCGGATCAGCTGCCCAAGAACGTCCCTCAACCAACTAGTAGCGAAAGCGAATTCGCGATTGGCCTCCAAGGGCAGCCACCGAGTTGGAACGAAAGCATTGGCAAAGAACAAGATTTTCCCAATAAAGCTCTGGGCAAAGATAATCTCATATGCGTCGTGAAACGTGTATTCCGTCGCGCTGAGTTGCTTGGTCTGGGATCGAGGCTGATTGCCGACGTTGACCGATTTTAGGTTGGCAAGCTCAACGCCCAAAACGGTAACGCCGATGACGTCCAAAGTGGCTTTAGAGAATACGTCAGTGCAGTCTATGATTCCATAGCCGCCATTGCTCTGACTGATAGTAAGATCAAGAACATCGCCGAGTTCCTTTGTTTTGGATTGGAAGACAGGCTCCAATTTCCTGACGTTGGAGGTCGAGAATGCGCCCGTCAGCATCTTCCGATGCTGGCGGTGCTCGTCATCCTCCAGCGACAATACACCCTTGCCGGTGATCTCCACCATCATCCGCCGCCATCTATCAGGTTTGTGGAACGCATAGCAATTCGTCTGCAATACATCCCTAAAAGAATTAAGACTGTTACACACCTGCCCCTCGAGATTAGCGACAGCTTCGTACAGTTTTCCCGCATCTCGTAGCAAAAGAATGAAAGACAAAATCCAATACGAATGGCATATCCACTTACCAGAACCTCTGTATTAGCAAAGGTAAGGTACCGGATAATAGGCGCATCGGGAAAATCCTTCATCCATTTAATGTATAACTCCGGGGGCGACTTCGCTTTGACCAAGTTGATGGCTTGACCGAAAAAGAAGTGATTGTCCTGCAATCCTTCAGTGTTAATCACAACAGCATCTTACGGGGAATTGACCTGGACTCACGGTCGGACCTGGCAAGTGACGAAAAGGGGAAAAGTAGCGATGGTACAAGAATATGCGATAAAATTTTATGGCGGCATATTGCAGCGATAAGAGGGTCAGCACAGTCTTCGTATGACTGTAGCTGTAGCTGGGTCGGATGAGATCCGGGAGAACGAGAATGGCCAGCCATTCAGCAGCAGAGAGGCTGGCAGCGATCAAGATATCCATGGTACCGGAATTTCCAAACACGAACCAGACAGCACGCGCACAGGCTGAATCTGAATGCGCATAAGCAGATCAAGTCCAGACCGACAGGTTTTTCTTTCTAAAAATGATGTGTAACCAGATCTCAACTGGAACTTGCGATTCGTTGCCAGACAGAAGACGCTGTGCCGCGGAAGCGGGACTCGAGCCCCTATTTCAATTTCAGACTCGTTCCCATGCGTTCTGGTTCGAGCTGGTTGGCTGTTGGTTCTCTAATCACTAGTTGTTTTTAGCGTACCGAGTTTGAAGGCGAACTTCGCAGCCTGGCAGCTTGCGCAGCCGACAGCACGAACAGGGACGGTACATCGCACAATACATGAGGCTGATATGATTGGTCGGGTTCCAAGCCGAACGCCAAGAGCCCAGGGTTCGGACCGTCCCCTGGCACTAACCTAGCTGCACTGTCCCGCTCACCATACAAGCCCCGGCTATCACCCAGGATCAAGAACGTGACGAGACGCTGCAAGGTCTAAATGCAGCAGGAGGAGGTCCTTTCGCAGTTCTACCCCGGGCCCGGATGAGCGGTAAAGCTACCGTTGGAATAACAATCTCGGCGAAGATCCTGACACAAATCTTCCATGCACAAATGATATATCGAGCGCTCTGCGGAGCAAAATTTGACCAGACCAAAACACATCGACATCTAGTAGGACTGCGACGATGGTAGCATGGCC
Source organism: Hypoxylon perforatum (assembly GCA_028571165.1). Taxonomy (NCBI): domain Eukaryota; kingdom Fungi; phylum Ascomycota; class Sordariomycetes; order Xylariales; family Hypoxylaceae; genus Hypoxylon; species Hypoxylon perforatum. The sequence continues at coordinate 1,271,875 of JAOXNQ010000009.1, forward strand.
GTCGAGGTAGTCGAACCTGAAGGGCTGGCACAAATTCTAATCGGCTTTACCTGGGCTCTGGGCATAATCACAGTCATCATCGTCGGCGCTCGAGTTTGGTTCCGGTACTGGCTGCGAATAACGAGAATAGAAGCCAATGGTTGGGGTTGGGATGACTGGTTGGCCGGTTTTGGGTTGGTACGTTCGAATCAGCTTCGGGTGAGCATTTCGCATTAAGTCGACCACTTGCTAACTTAGACGCGACGGAATAGCTGGCTTTTGTCGCTGCTTGTTGCTTCGCCATTGTAGGTGCTTATTATGGCGTCGGGACGCGTGATTCGAAGCTCAACGCTTCGCAAAAGGCGCTCGCTCTCGAGTTCGTCTTCTTTTTTCAGCTCGCCGAAGCAGCCTTCACGATCTTGGTGAAGGCATCCATCGCGGTTTTCCTAATACGGCTTACGACGCAGAGGAGATACCACTACCCTCTCTGGTTCGTCATAATTGCAACCATAGCGGGATGCGTAGTTCCGGGAGTGGTGGTTATCACGCTCTGCAAGCCCCTGGCGGCGCAATGGGATCCGTCATTGGGAACTTGCGGTGACTACAGCATCATCACGAAGCTTAGCTATGCTGTATCCGTCATCACCGTCGTCACGGATTGGACCTGTGCGATCATCCCCATTATTCTTATCAGGAGACTCAACATCCCGCCTCATCAGAAATTGCCCCTGATGATAACCTTGAGCTTGGGTGTATTTGCCAGCCTGGCTAGCATCGGTCGAATGCCGTATTTGAAATACTATGACGCCGAAGAGGATCGACTTTGTAAGATTACCTACCTGCTTAGCCTTTCCCTCTACCATGTTCCGTGTGCTTCAAGGACTAATGGTTATCTTGTTGCAGATGGCGAAGCGAACATTATCCTATGGTGTATTATCGAGGGTGCCCTTGCCTTCATTGCCGGATCCCTTCCTCCTCTTCGCAAGGCACCAGGCATATGGATCGAGAAGTTACGGACGACGGTCAATTCCAGCCAGCAATCCCGATCACACATTCAGTTGGAAGATCCGCCAGCGGAGCCGATTCGACATCAGCCTGTTGCCAAAGGTCCGGAAGATAATGACAGTCAACACTCTCTTCTAGGTGAGCCTGGGAAGTCTTCGTCTGGAATTGCACTGCAGGAAATTTCGAGGGCCAACTCAAGAGGTCCGGAGGGAAATGATTTTAGTCTAAAATAATAAAAAATTAGTGCGATAAACCACTCGACACCACTAGCTTTTGCTATCCAAACCAACTTGTCTCGGCCGCTCTTCGTAATGCTTCGCTTCGCCATGTACCCTAATGCCGATGAAAAAGTGATTACCTCCCCCTATCGTCCGCCAATCCAATAGTCCCTAAATCATCATGTTGACTCAACCCTTTCCTATGGGCCGTTTGCCCTCAACCTGAAACGTCTTTATGTATTACTGTTGACTGAAAGGACTGGAACAGACACTACGCTGAGTCGCGGAGCTCCGAACCAGGGGCTCGACTCGCGGCTATAGCAGTCTCGCCGTGTCCCCGTTTTCACTCCACACATCGTCACATTTGGCGGGTTACGTTTTGGCAGTTTTTTCTGAGTTACAGATGAGACTTTACGTAAATGTGAGGAAAACTACTTGCGTTAAGGCTCTGAATCTTCTACCAGCGTACCCCAAATAACATTTCATCATCTAGAAGACTGGTACAATAATGCATAACATCAACTGATCATTTGTGATAGTGTAGAAGTTTTATTATTTATGAAAAAACTATCAATTAACTTTGCCCCAGTGTTGCTAGCAACAGAGGTGGTACACTGCATTATATGTAATCATTTATTTCATGAATCCGGCTTTTCCATCACCGTTGGAATCAGTCATCGGGTTCAACTTGTTCAACAAGCTTGAGCCCTCCTTCTTGGAAGTCGTGTTAGTCAAATTTTCATCGTGCGCATGACGTCCGCTCGAGCCAGTACCGGTGGTGGTGGCAACGCCTCCACGGCCTGCATCGCGGTACTCTCTTTGAGCTGACGACTGAGTCGACATGCTTTGAGTCGCACCCTGGTTCGCACCCCGGGTCGTACCAGTCGTTCCCTGCGTTGTACCGCTCTGGCCATGAGTCTTGCCGATGTTGGGGCCGCTGTTCAGAGTGTGATGTCTGCCGCCGTCCAGGGGATCAAAATCTCCGTGGAAAACGCCATCAGGAGCCTCCTTCAGTCCAGGATCCCTCTTGTCTTGCAAGTTTGAGAGAGTGCCGTGGATAGATTTGGGTTCACCCTCAAAAGCATTGAAGCGCTCCTGACGGCCACCTAATGCACCACCCTGATGCTTGAACTCATCCATGCTGACTGGAGGTAGGGAAGTCGTAGAGTGGTGCTGCGCCGGGTTATGGTGGGTTTCGTGGACCGGAACTGTTGTGTGGACAACACTAGGCTGGATCGTCTCTTTGTGGACTACGGGCTGAATAGTTTCGTGCACATGGCTATTATCTAAGTCAGTGGAGGTTTGGTAAGTATATCGCATAGCTAAACTTACTGGTGTACGTTCTCTCCTTGGACTGTAGGAGCACGGCTCTGCGTGTGGGTTGTGTCGTGGACGATACGTTCATCCTTGAGCTTCGCATTCTCAGTTGCCAAGGCTCTCTTGGTAGCCTCATGATCACGATGGTCGTAATCCTGGTGCTGGACAGCGCCGACTCGGTGTTGGTGCTGCTCGGGAAGGACCTCCTTGTCATGCACAGGTTGCACAGTACGGTGGTAGTGGTCCTGGTGAATCTCCTTGTTGACAGCCGTATTAATCTCCTCGTGCTCGGTTGCCTTAACCTCCTCTCGCTTCACGGCAGGCTCAACCGACTCGTGGACCGTTGTCTCATGGTGACCGGGCTTGCCGATGAAGTCACGGATCGCTTCCTTAGTCTTGTTCATATTGATTGATTTTACGGATGATTTCAGTTGAATTTAAATGTATGAAGGGAGTAGTATTGTAGAAGATGTGGAATAAGTTGAGAAAGTTAAAATATAGGATATGATTGAGGAGAAATGTCTATATATACGAGAATAAAGGGTTCATCGACGTAATGGATAGCAAGCTTTGTTGTAGCTTGCCTGAGAGCTTTCCAAGCTAATCCCAGCATTCCTGATTTGGGTCAGTATTTTCTACTGCATGGAATGAGACGAACACGGCAGAGGCGCACAGGCGAGCGGTTATTTCAGTGTGGAGGTAATTTACGTCAGGGACCTTATTACTAAACGCGTGACACGCCATAATGATATAAGAGACTCGAAGCTGTAGTAACCGGGTATGAATCTACATACTCGGCAACATACATCCCTTCCATTTCGTGCAACTCCTTCCCGCGGAATACTTGGCCATAAATCATGATAAATGCGGGGGCGGCCACGTACTAGCACTAGGGAAGAGTTAAATCTCGATAGTCGCGAATCACAGACCAAGAAAGATGTTTATTTGACTCAGGCATGTCGTAATAGATCGTGAATTCTATTGTCTAGGCCTTGCTTAACGATTAAAGAAGAGGATGCGAGCTCAAAACCTTGCTATTAGGTGCTAGCGATAGCTTTGGCCGAAACCTAAGCGACGGGATTTGTACGACTCTTTCTTTGTCTCCGCGGGCGGCCTCTCTTTCATCCCAGCTAAACAATGGTCAAAACAAGGAGCTCTTTGTGTATTCCTTAGTCTGCGCCTACTTTTACTTGCTATGAGTATGATGCTTCGATTTCGAATGACGTGCAGCAATGAGAAGCCACGCTGCATTCTGCGAAGTCTGTAACGTCACCTCCAAAGTTACGTACGCTACTCGCCGAGTATCTCCACATGTTCTTCTAGCGGCAGTCATGATTACAGCACGGGAAGCTGTTCCTCTATGGCCATGACTCCTTGGGACTTATACACTTCGCGTCCTAGATGGTTGACGAAAGCTCCTCGGTCTTGCTTTACCAGTATTTACATTGCCACGATTGACCATTCACACCATGCGACGGCTCAAGGCTCTTCTTCGGCGACGGAGTTTCGATGAAAGTAATTCGGCATCCACCAACGCAGACAAGGGAAGAATCGCACCTCTAGATACTAGAAGGAGCCTTGACTCCCGGAGGAATGAGGGGGATTTTGGAGATTCCCATAGAAGCAGTGACACGGGTCGTTTAGAGCGAGCCAGGAATTCTGTAGATCATAACACTGCCTCCCTCGACCGATCCAAACCATCTGGATACCGCCAGCCTGCGAAACTACGCCGCAAGGTTAAGGAGCAACCTGAACCTGCAGAATCACCCCTCGAGACCATCGATGAGGGACACAACATGTCTAGGAAACACGTGAGAACAGGGACAGATAACCCCTCCAGTTCTACTAAGGCTATAGCGGAGAAGCAATTGGAAATATCGCCAATGCGAATAGTCAACAATCAAAGAAACAACTCCACGAGTATATCCAAAGAGGATAAGGGCAAGGCTATCGCATCAAAGGGTTACGACAACGAGAGCCACGACGCCGAAGAGGTGTATGAGGATTGTGTGGAAACACATAGCTCGCATGGGGCATTCCCGGACTTGACGGATACCGTGGATACTGACGAGGTTACAACTCATGCTCCTGGTAAGCACCTAGTCCTTTCCTACGCCTCTCGTGGAGCTACTAAGAAGTTCCTACAGCTGTTACTCATGAAACCGTTCGTCCGCATGTACATGAGATCATAGAGGAACAAATCTACCGGGACATCCACACCCACGAAGTATTTCACCGGATCCAACCGGTTTACGACGTTGAATTTCTACCAGCTCGCCATTTCGTACCAGGGAGTGACGGGCGCCTCGTCGAGGTCTCCGAGGGTGATCTTCCAGACTGCACAGGCTCAAATCAGAAGTGGCGCTTGGACAAGAGAGCACCGCTGTATAGTGTCCCGTCGCCTTCAAGCGATTTGCCGAGCCGTCCAGCGCATGCTCTTGAGCAAGGTGTAAACTCGCGACCTGTCGATCCAGAACTTTCCAACAGGATAGAAGCTCTTCAGCTAGAGACTACCGAGCCAGAGACAGGTATCAGGTCAAAGGCTATTCATCCGGACCCCCTTCGATCAGAGCCTGTCAATCTGAAGCCTATCGGTCCAGAGGATCTCCAGCCTACAGAAACAAGGGGCACCAACAACACGGGATCGGAGTTCGGGGACTTGGTCGAGGAGAGCTGGCAATCTAGTGCACCACGTATATTCTAATGAAGATTAGACTGACGGAGAACGGTGTGCCTAGGGAATGAGGGATGAGATAGCAAACGGAGATCATGCCAAGGGCTATGCGTGTTCGAACTGAGGCATTTACGAGACAGTTCTCTGTAATAGCGTGTCGATTATCCGCGCCTACCTCTCAGCGCCGACACTAGCTATGATGATCCTCAAGAGTCTAGCCGACTAAAGGCAATCCGGACGAATCCGAATCTGCACGAACGGGTGTCGGTGAAGTGGTCTTCCAGCAATCCGATACCACATACCTCTTCTATATATAACAGATCTAGAGCTTTCTCTCTGCCTTATCACCACTTGGCACGCACACTTCTCATGAACCGATATAAGCAGTAGAATATGGTAGCAGGACATAATTCCTACCTTACCTTGGTGATCTAGAGCTTCGTTGTGTCCCTATTCTTGGGAAGCGAGATTTAGACTATCTTGTATGGGTGAGAATGTGACCCTTTCCACCCCTTAAGCTTCCATATAGACATTGAAGCATCCGGATATACCGTCTCGTGGTGGCCAAGACCTTAGAAAAAGCAATTACAGCAGTGTTAGGACGAGTCAGCCGGGTTACCCCGAAAGCCCGGCAGGGGATCAGTCCATATTTCAGTACTTACCAAAGAACCCTGCCCGAAATTATCCGATTCACGAATGAGCCTTACTGGGCCAACCTGCATGCCAGTCCAAAGGGATGACAGGGATCTAGAACGACGTGCATCTTGCGCTGATGGTGGGAGAGCTAAGAGCAATTTGGAGTATACGCGGATGGTTTATTGCATTAGACCCTGCTCCGATATCTATCTTACATTTTGTATTGATAATAGAATTAATCACTGTTAGATGTCTATCGCATATTTTACATAGAATTCGATGTATCGGACGGAACCGATAGCCGTCTGACGGCTGTAGATGCTAGCAGGATGTGCCCCTGATTAGGTTGGTGTCTTGTGTTCGAAAAGCCTTCGCCAAAAGGGGGCGAAGACGCCAGGAATACCATGTATTTACCTGCGTGACTCTGAATTCATCACATCACCCTAGAAAATGAAGCACGTTGACCATGCGGCGATACTCTTGGGATGGACTGTTACTATCAATTTCGATGTAAACCAATATCAACATGGCATCGAGCAGGGCCGTTGGTTACCAGTTGGTACCGTCACTTACGAAAGGAAGCCCAAGAGTCTTTCGAGATCCGGAAGATAAACCAACACTAAGTCGAAGATCAAAGGCCAGCAAAAGTTCCTTGCTGAAGCTGCGCTAGGATGTGGGTTGCCAGAAGCCAACGCGAATCAGCCGCGATGAGCTTCCACGTTGGCATCCAGGGTGAGGTCCAGGGTGAGGCCTGCTAGCCTGCCGGCGCACTGCCGTAGCCGACCAACGTCGATCCGAGCATGCGAGACTGCGGCACAGCTCGGTATTGAGTCTAACGGCAGATGTGAAACGCGTCGTGCTGGACCTTCGAGAAGGATCACGATGCTTTCTTGCTGTCTGTACCTGCCTGCGTTATGCGCGATCCCGTCCCGTATCGCGCCCGCGTCTTCTAGTCAGCTTACTCACATTAGTGCGGCGAGGCAGCTCTATTTGAAAGCGGGTGATCAACTTTGCATGCTGAAAGAGCTGGCTAGTTTTGTTATGCGGCGGTCTGGACTGGTGTTCAGCAGACTTTGGATACGGCTCCCTGCGACAGCGATCAGATCATGGTCAGGGCACTTCTTAAAATTTCTTAGAACGGTAAAGATTACGTGACTCACCTCCTCTAATATCTTCGGGCATAATGTGTTTGCATGCGGAGAAAGATTCTTCGAATCAGGGCCTCGGTAGCCGTAAATCTCTCAGGTCGCATGAAGGCCAACCCGAGAACGAAGAAGCCGGGCGTCAGCAGCGATCTACCAGACTTGTGCTGAATCTGAATACCCAATCGTGCGGTGAGAGAGTTCTTCTGTCAGATCTCGTTTTATTTCAAGCCACCGACATTTGCCTCGTTGGGGAAAAAAGCAACGGCGCCGTCAGCAACTCTCTTACCCGACCCTATTACGGCTGCAGCCACGGCACAGCTCGTCCCCTGCTGACAATTAATCTCTTGCATACGGTTCCGCGTCGTGCAGGCTGTAGGTGTTCTGGATCAGGCCGAACAGGTCGGCCTCTTCCTGGTAGACCGGTTGGAGTGGTGGAAGAGGAACCACGCACGCCTTGCATACCCTGTATGTCTTGCTTGCATTCGCGTCCAAGTGATGGTCAGATCGACGAGGACGTCCCCTTCGATATACGGCGCCGGCTGCCGTGGTATCGAGTAAGACGCCGAAGGTGCGGACATGCTTCGGTCAAGGGGCTAGTGAGTGTTCCACGAAACACGAGCAAAGCGACAGGAGCGGCCACATACTTTCCGGCCCACGCTCATGGAGACCAATGCCAAGAAGGATGGGGAAATATGCTGCAGGAGGTGGCCATTCCCGATGGCCCAATGAGCAGACTCCCTGGTGCAGAATCAAGTAGCGAATGGTAGGTTAACCATATAAGGGCATCCCGGGGGGCGGATACCCTGCATGTAATGTGTTAACTTCATCTAGCACATATAGATAGTCGAGCAGCCTAAAAAGTGGACCATATACGCAGAGAATTCTAGATTGTTACGAGATACGGGAGATTGAAGGCTCTTCCTTGGGGCTTTGGAGCTTTGGGGGAAGAGGGACGCGGAAGAGTTATCGAAGGGGCCAGCCAGCAAGACTGACTGGGGGTTTGCCTGGGTATGCTTTAGGCATGCTTACACCTACGGCCATGCTCTCTACCTCCTTTTTCCACGGAGATGAACCCAATGCTACTATAGAGGGAGGCCTACCTAATCCACAAACATTCGTGCCTAGGCCTAGTGCGGAAACGAAGTCGGATCTTATGTTTGAGCAGGGTCATTTTTCTTCCTCACGTCTAGGCTGGTCGGTAGCCTCGACGTGTTTGTTCGTGCTTGTCTGTGTTTGGGTGTTTGAGTGTTGAAATCGATTACCGTTATTCTCGACTCGCCTCGACTGGTCGGTGTATCGAATGCAACCAGATCGTATACCACACACCATCTGCTGTGTCGATGACTACGACCCATTGCCTTGGGCAGATCGATTGACATCTTCGTGTATCAACTTCAATGCAATATACTTCTTAACAGCACGTGCTCCCCATATAAACCCCGAAGCGTCTAAACGCGAGCTGTTGCTCCACTAGGAAATCCCCGTCGTGGTACCGTAGCGATGAAGAAACTTTAAACGAGGCGGAAGAGAGAAACAAGGCGGCGGGAGCGTCGCAGAGCCGCTAATTGTATTTGCGATGTCCACATGGTCGCCCAATCAGAAATCGGTGCGGCCTAATTACGGTAGGCAAAAGGCTCCGCTCTTGATCGAACAAAAAACTACACCGGCGTTCGTGAGCGGGAGGATTTATTACGGCTAGGCTATCGGTCGGGGCCGACTCCACATCTATATAGTTGGCAATTGGCAGTTAGCCAAGGCTCTGCTAGGTAGTAGCACGTAGCAGCACGGGGGTCCGTCTACTATGGAAAAGGGGGGGTCGTGGGGGGTTTCGCATCGATATTGGTTGAAGACTTGTGAAGATTTAGTAATCTATCCTCGATCTGTACATTTTCGCCGGCCAGCTCGTTGCTGGAATTTTGAGTCCCTACACGCTAACCTTGACAATCATCATACCATCATTCAAAGCCGATGGAAGTAGTTAGCGATTAGCCATTTTTTCTTGTTTGCCAACATCTCCGCCGTCTGCGCCATTTCCGCCTGGTCTTGGTTCTTATTAACTCCACCGGATGAGGTTTCTAATTCATAGAAATCAGAATCTTCGTCCGGCGCGCATGTGAAGTTGATATTGGACTCCGGGCCACTAGGTACCACCCCCGGGCCCGCAAGATCGGAGTTTGGATACAGATAGGATACCTATAGGTACTTTCAGAATGGCTGGATGGTAAGTTACGAGCAATGCGATCGCGTGGGGACTCGTGGGGATCTCGTGAGATCTCGTGACCATGTCAGGTGCCTCGCGATGGGTTACAAGCTTGTGAAGATGGGGAAGGGAACCTAGAGGTGAGCATGTCAAAACGTAAGAAGACCAGGCTCATTGGGATACGCTCATTTGAATTTCCGTCGGTGTGAGTATGTGTGCGAATATGTACGTAAGGCCGAACTATCTCCAACTGGACCAGACTGAACCAACAGAGAGCCGTGTTGGAGAGGGCAGTTGATAGAAAACTTTCGGGTTTCCCAGCGAAGGAACTCTTGCTTACAGTACGAACACATGGCGGAAAATGGAAATGTAAGATGTCACTAATTAGCGCAATGATTGACGAGACTAACACAGCATCCCGGGCCGAAAAGTATGGGTCTATGGGTCTATGGGTCTATCGCGTCTAATTATAAAATGACCGACTTACCTACTTGGCAAGGATAGTCGTTCGTGATGCCAGGGAGGAGAGGGGATCTCTCGATTTGTGTGTTTCGAAACGATTATTCGTTTATTCGTTTAGTCATACAATGTAAGTCGGAGTGGACGATGGTTGCGACCATTCCCAACCCATGGGGATTCTGTTCCACATCCATGGGGTCTCCACGACAACCTGGAAGTTGAGTATGGGGTTACTGTAATTTTATTTGGTTTTCCCCACGAGCAGCACGAGCCCATCTACACCCAGAAAGATCGAACCAGCCACTTGTTATCACCGATGGCCAATGTACCACCAGGATATGCTGGCTGGGCTGGCTTTGGAATCCCAACGGGCGCCACGGTGAGAATACAAGTTCTAGACAAGTTCTAGTTCATACCTCCTAGTGTTAGTTGGTATGTTGGAGACTTTGGGTCTTTTGGGTCGCACGGAGCAACAATTATCATTGTAGAGCAAATCAGACTCGACCTAATTCGGCCTCGTTCTTGTTTCGAGTCCGTTCTGCCCGTTCTGCCCGTACCTGGAGGCTTTGCTAAGGCCGCCGATCCATCTATGCGGCGGCTTGCGGTTTGCGGCTTGTGACTCTAAGAGATAAGAATTCGAAAGAAAAGGGTTAAAGCGCCGCGCCGGCACATACGTAAACAAAGCGCCGGATGTGGCTTTCGTCCAAGCATGCTAAGCATCAGACTATCACACATGGACCGGGGAGCCCCTGGACCTTTTGCATCCCTTCTGCATACCCAGCCATGCTACCAATGACGTATCTGGCAGTGGTTGACAAGCGCTAGATCATAAACGTCTTTAGCGCTAGGATTCCAAGTCTTTTCTTTTCGCCGCAGCCTATTCTCTTTTCGTCCTCGTCGACGTCTTCGATTGAAAAAAAAATTGTTGGATCCTTTTTCACCCTAGCAACACCAGACAACTGACATTACTGGTCAACGTAAGAGAGAAACGACAAAAAAAGAAGGGTCTCAAGGCCATGTGGATTGTCATCCGATACTCCACCTGTCCACTTGCTCACCTTAGTAGTACTAGCACACCTGGACTGCTGGATCGGATGTATACCACCATCTAGTCATCTAGTCGTGTCGTCTCGTGCAGCTCGTGGTAAGAAGACAAAAGCAGACCAACGTATGTCAAGACTGGAGATCCCCAAGATCAGGAAGTAGGAGAGGGATACAGTAGCAATTTTACCCCGTCGACCCCACGTAAAAAGTCGGCAGTTTGCTGTTGGGTAGCAAACGTCTCAGTCCCTTAGCAAAGGAAAATACTTGTTCAGCATTCGAATTGGTTACCGACCACAGTAGCGAGCTCCGCAGACAGCTGAAATGGCACCCAAAGCACCCCAAAGAACCCCATGGCACCCCCTCTCCCCTCAAAGCCCCCAAGTCCGCCTCCACGGTGTATATTCAGCGCGGTGTGTATGTGGTTTTTTGTGGGCTACCAGGTAGGCGAATAGACGAGTGGACGAGTAGGTGGGTTGGCCATGTGTTAGGCAGCTGGGTATGGCTCACGGCTGTACCACGCAGGAAAGAAAAAAGAGTCGACGGGAATTTGCGGTCTTTTTTTTTCTTCGCGGTATCGCGGTATCGTGTGCAACCGGTGCAACCCAACCGTCTGACCTTTTATGGGTCTTATGCGCGGTAGTCGACCTGGGCTAGACAAGCGAGACAGGGACCAGTGCTGTAAGTTCCTAAGGGAAGCTCCACATAGGTCACATAGTCCACATAGGCAAAGAGGGCCGAGGCTACCGCTGGGTAGGGCAGTAATTGAAACAAAGTAGATTCGGTATGGTAAGTTGCGACAGCTGCGACAGTTGCGAGTAAATGAATCGACGTAGATGATGGGAATGACAGAATATACTGGATATTAGTAGTAGTTGTAGTAGCAGCAGCAGTGACCGTAGGGTATCAGGCGAAGACACGGAGCCTTCAGTGATACGACTCATCGACTCCCGTTATACAAACTCCTAAAACTCCATACAACTGAGCCCCTCACATGACATCATGTCATATCAGCTTTACTGAGCCTCGAGTTAACCTTCGTCATTCTACTTCGTCTACCTCGTCTACCTTCCGTTCATCATATCCTATCGTCTACCATCGACTCTTATTTTCTATACTTGCGAGAAGAGTATTCCTAGAATAATGGAGGGTATGTTAGACGTATGCCACGATATGCTATAATATGTAGGATATGCGCGTAAGTACGGTCGGTACCTTACGTATTTCTCCTGTGGCTTAATCTATTCTTTTCTCTAACTTGCATAACTCCCCAGTCTCCAGCAGAAACCTAGAAAAGAAGAAAAAAAAAGGAATAAAATATCTAATTATTTCCCGCATTCCCCAGAATAAAAAATTCACAAAATCGTGTGCCATATGCTTGCATATACATGGGGTCGTCTGACATGAAATCCTGCATCCGGTTGACCCCAAGGGGGAGCCCCGGATTTGCTAGCTCCTCCAGCCCGCCTGCCAGCCTACAGCCTACAGCCTGCCAGCTTACCACTACCAGCCTACAACCTTAGCCCGCTACAACGCTACAACGCTACAACCTTAGGGGGTCTAGGGGGTCTAACCTACCATTCTGCGGTACCTAAACCAACCCACGTCGCCTTGTCGGGTTCCTCCCGATTTTTGCTATGAAGCAATGAGCAATGAGGCAAGCGGGCAGGCACGTCTACAGGCCAGATCAACCCAGGCCGACCTGCAGCTTCTGCTGTCGTCATACTGTAGACGCGGGTCGAGGGGTCGAAGCACCCGTTCGAACTGCCTTTTTCTTCTTAGAAGCCCAATCCCAATTCCAATTCCCCTTCCACCCGATTGCCCGCCGCAAATCGCATGCGAATCCGCCATTTGGACCATTCAACTTCTTCTTAGACATCACGATCCCTGTTTCCAATCCCGTAGAATAGTCCCGGTATGGAAGAAAAGAAACATACAGGGTCTACACACATACATCCACACGTCCATCCATACACACATCCATCTGCATGGCTACATTAGGTACCTAGTACCTTTCAATGGCACTAGTCGTGGTACATCCGAGTAGTTCTCTTCGAGTAGCACCGGCATGGCATCCCACGATCTGTGCGCGACGGGGACTAAACGACTAAACGACTAAACCAGTACGTTTTCGCCTTGTACCCACGATACATACCAGATGAATTAGGTAGGAAACCACCTAATTATGCAATTACGGTCTGGTACTATACCAGGAATATATCAATTTACCAATTGGTATTGACCGACTAAGAGGCATAGCGGACACCAAGAATTGGGCTAGACTGTTCAAGACTTGCCAGAATGTCCAGAATGTCTCGTCACTGGGCTTGATTCCGAATTCCCTGATGACTTCCCCATTTTTTATTTTTTTTTGTTTGCGGTCGCGCACTCTCTTGCTCAACTGACGCTGGATGTCTGGTATCCGGCTTCCATCCAATCCTTCCCATGTCGTGCTCCATGTTGCCTCCTCCTATAGTCTTTAGTCCCGTTAGTGTGTTTTTCCCTTTTGTGTGTCTGTATGTTTTGGCTACCTTTGGTTACCGGCTACTTCTCATTACTCCATTTATATGCCACCCCGGCTTCCCCCCCGGGCGTCCACCTTCGTCATCTCACGTATATATAACTAAGAGATCATCCCCAGACCGGCGCGCACATGAACTTTGTTTTTTGCGCAAAGCCCTTTGTCTCGGTCCTAAATATCCCCTACTCAGGCCTCCCCACGCAAGCCACCCACATCATATCGCCCCGGACCCCATACCGCGACTCATGATACGGGGCTTCCTCCTTGTTTAGTTTTGTTTATTACTTTTCCTCCCTTCCCCCCCGCTTCTGAGCCGGCTGGTCTCAGCTAGGTGAATCTCTTCCAAGAGATCATTCTATGATAGCGGCGTGAGGAAATCTTGCCGTAGCCGGTTTGTCGAGTTCCGAATTCGTTGCGAATTCTGAATTCCCCGTCCTCTACTGCGCGCGCTCCTGATTTCCCCGCCGGGCAACCAACAGGAGTCATGGCGGAAAACGGAGTCGTCTCGAAGGAGTGGTCCTCCACCTTCGGGCCCAACGAAGAACGTCCAACCTACAGCTCCGAGGAGACGGTTGGCAACGCCAATGGCGCTCACGCGGCCGCAGGAACGACAGTTGGCCAGGACCTCGCCGCCAGGGCGACCGAGAAGGAGAAGGTCAAGGCATCCACTGGCAAGAGGGAACTCAAGGAAGAGGACTGTGAGGGCGAGCTTGGTTTCGCTTTTCCCGCCTGGAAGAAATGGTGGATTCTCACCGTCATCTTCCTCGTCCAGATTTCCATGAACTTCAACACTTCGCTCTACTCTAACGGTCTAGAGGGAATCCAGGAGCATTTCGGCGTGAGCGCGCAAGCTGCTCGTATCGGTGCTGCTATCTTCCTCATCACCTACGCTTTCGGTTGTGAGCTATGGGCTCCGTGGTCCGAAGAGATCGGTCGCAAGCCGATCCTGCAGGCGTCCATGACATTAATCAATATTTTCGTCCTACCGGTCGCATTAGCTCCCAACTTCGGCTGCCTGTTGGCCGGTAGAGCTTTGGGTGGTCTGTCTACCGCAGGAGGCAGTGTGACTCTTGGTATGATTGCCGATATGTTTGAGAGCGACAGACAGCAGTATGCTGTAGCGTATATGTAAGTTCATCCGTGCCTGTGTCTCCTCCGCTTGAAGATATTGGAAACTAATTTTTAATGTCTGCAGCGTGTTTTCGTCCGTTGGCGGTTCTATTCTCGGTCCCATCGTGGGCGGCTTCGTCGAATCATTTTTGCCTCCTTCGGAATCTTGGAGATGGTGTATGTGGATCCAGCTGATCTTCGGCGGCTTCGTGCAGCTGTTGCACCTGTTCACCGTCCCGGAGACGCGCACGACCATTATGCTGAACCAGATCGCCAAGAAGCGCAGAAAGTCGGGCGAGGACCCCAACGTGTACGGACCGGACGAGCTCGAGTCTTTCTGGAAGCGTTTCACCTTCAAGGAACTCATCTACACCTGGCTGCGCCCCTTCCGCATGTTCCTCACCGAGCCCATCGTGCTCGTTCTGTCGCTGCTTTCCGGTTTCTCCGACGCGCTCATCTTCATGCAGATCCAGTCGCTCGCGCTCGTCTACAAGCAGTGGGATTTCGAAGCTTACCAAATCGGCCTTGCCTTCGTTCCCTTCGGTGTTGGATACCTCCTGGGTTGGCTTTTCTTCCTGCCGGCCTTCAAGCGGAATCAGCGCCTCCGCGAGAAGCATCCCGAAGACGAACACGCCCAGTACGAGTCTCGCATGTCCCTGTTGCTATGGCTGGCGCCTTGCCTACCGATGGGTCTCATCATATTTGCGTGGACATCCACCGGCCCGCCTCTGCACTGGATCGGATCCATGTTCGGCACCTGCATCATCGGTATCGCCAACTACGCCATTTACATGGCTACGATTGATTACATGATCTGCGCCTACGGTCCGTACTCTGCCTCGGCGACGGGTGGTAACGGTTGGGCTCGTGATTTCCTGGCTGGTGTCCTCACCCTCCCGGCGACGCCCTTCTACTCCAACATCGGCAAATCCTCGGGCAAGAACCTGCCGTACGCATCGACTATTCTATTCTGCATCGCCTTCGTCCTAGTTATTGCCGTATACGTCATTTACTGGAAGGGTCCGGTCCTGCGCAAGCGGTCTCCCTTCGCTCAGAGCCTTGCACAAGGTGCCGCCGAGTTTGGCGGCCACCAACTCGCTCACGTTCACTCCACCCGTCCCTCGACCGCTGGTGTCGATACTCGCCCGTCTACAGCACCCACCCAATCCCGACCGCCGACTGCTCCTACTCCGAGAACGCCGACCGTGGAACTCATGGCTAAGCGTCCCGGTGACCGTATGTCGGCATCGCGCCACAACTCGTACTACTCCGCCCAGCAGGCTGCAAGCCGACGCCAAAGCCGGCAAGCCAGTCGAAACCCCAGTAGGCGCAACAGTCATGAGCACCAGAGGAAGTCTCACGACAGCGATTCTGAGGGTGTCTCTCACTACCATCTCCATCACAGACTTCAAAACCTGAATACCATTGCCTCGTTGCCTCCGACGCAGACGCAGCCGCAATCACCGCCGCCGCGCCAGCCGTAGGAAAGTCGATTTCTGATCATGTCGAGTCGCCTTTAGAAAGAGGAAAGCTTTGCTGCTGCTACTGCTGCTGTTTCGCGGTGGGTAGAGTTACATGTACATATATGAACATATACAACCGGCGCCAGGTTGATCAGCAGCAATGGGTGGTTATGCACTCACGATCTGCCTCTGATTAGCGGGGAGTTGAGCGAGGTGGTCGAGTCGTATTTATCGCCACACACGGCTACGCGAGTTTCGTACGGTTGCTGTCTTTGTATAGAAACGTCGGGATGATACTTCCTTTGGGCGTTGTCTTTTTTTATGAGGGCTTTTTATCAATCAGCTCGCTTCTATGGAGGATTCCCTATTATGATAAACTCGTCGGGAGGGAAACAAATTGGGGTTACGTCGACCCTGATTGGTAGGAAAAGGGGGTTTCCATACCTACTACCACGTCGATAAATCCAAGTACAATTATTTATAATTATTTACTCATTTTGCCTCTGACTTTTTATACGTATGACAATCTCCTTGAAATGGGGACTACCACCATCACCACCACCCACCACCAGCCCAAGTCCTTAACACATCTGCAAAGTAACGTAGTTCCAGTATTTCATAGTGATGCAAAATCTGCCCGAGGTCATACGATAATGTCGGCATTTATATCTGGCTTTAAGGTGCCATCCCTTAGTGCTTTTCGCACCCACCTGAACCACCTCATATATAAAAAAATTAGGGATGTTAACTTGGATACAGATCGCGCTACCACAAGTTTTTTTTTCGCAGGAGCTCATTTAATAGCTCAGCTAAAGATAATAATACATAGATCTTGAATACCCAACCCTCCCGATTAAGATAAACAGGAGAGAAAGAGAAATCCCCTCAAAGCCAGAGCGACGGGAATTCGATACCACTGCTCCCCAACGCCGATAACGCCATGGGCTGATATCTTACCGGGTCTTCAACACTGTGTCAACAACTCAAAATCGTTAATACTATGTAGGTCACCAGCGAAGTTATGCTTGGCATCGAAATCAAACTAAGGGAGGCAATCCTAACTCTTGAGGTCTTTCACATTGCGATTAGCTACGAGACCTCACTAGATTCGAGAAAGAGTATCAAGAAAAAGAAAAATAGAGAAGTCGCTTCAGAACAATATTTTTTATTGCTACCTATCAAGATGTTTATTCATACGTTGGGTAGGTTGAGTTGTGATGTGATTCATTGCCAAAAGCCTCATCTCATCTATCTCCTACCTACAGTCGCGCGCTGCCCCGCCAATTCGACACTTTCGAAGCTGTCCCGCCACCAAAGTTGTGAAGTCGTTCCCCCATAAGATACGCTTCGTCCCTGATGCGGATCTGCCAGCCTTCGAATACGCGCAGCATGTTCCGCGTCATGAAGAGCCCGGCCCAGAATAGAGCCGTAAGTGGATAGGCCAACCGGAACGCCAAGACCCGCATCTCGTGCGGCACTTCTGTGTTAGCATCAAAGGCGTGCTGGAGAAACACCCAAGCCACGGCGGGCGGCATCAGTATCATGAGGATCGATGCCACTACGCCGGGAATTACGAACGCCCGGGTCAGGATACCAACGTCCGGCTCTAGCCAACCGCGACGAAGGATGGCTCGTACGGCTTGGGCAGGGCGGCCGCCGTACAACGTCAACGCTCGAGAGCCGAGTTTGAGGTAGAGAATACCTAACGTCCATGCCTGTATCACCCGAATGGTATGGCCTTCGCGCAGGCCGTCCAGTCGCACCGTAGTATCCCCTCCGGCTGGATACATGTACGTGTGTAGTGGCATGAGTAGGTAAAGCTCTACCAATAGGGTGATGAGGAGCGGGAACACGATGAGGAGGGTTACGTAGGTGTAGACTAGCCGGCAAGCGCGTGTCCCAAGATGAAGAGCGCGCTGGGTCGCGTGTCGGTCCAGTACCGAGTCACGGACGGTGGCGGCCCAAGCTCTCATCTTGCTAAGCACCGGTGTTAGGTGAAAGGCGAAGTAGCCCAAGGAGCCTAGTATGTAAATGCCGATGCTGAATGCGTAGATGTCATTGGTTCGTATGTGAGAAGGGATCAAAAGCTTGAACATGCGGCGGCCAAATACCAGCGGCACGATGGTAATACCGACTCCGGTCACAGCTGCAAATATCCATATGAAGAGGATGAACAGAAAGATGCGAGCGCGGAACCAAGGCGGAATATAGACAAATTGGTAATGAGCTCCCGAGTAAAGATCTGTTTCTGGCTGATCCGGCTTGTCGTCGCTTCTAACGTTCTGTTCCGACACATTTAGGAACACTGACTGGCCTTTCGGGATCTTGACCTGGTCAGAGGCTGGCGATCTCACGAAGCGCCCGTTGGGAATGAGCTGTTCTGATTCGACAAGACTCGCTTTGCTTGCATTGAATAAACTCATTTGTTCCGGGGGAACTTTCGTGGCTGGTTTCGCCATACCTCCCTTGAACGTATCTTGCCAGGTTTTTGGAGCTACTTCGTTGTCGCTGTTGACCTCGAGGAAGATCCGATACCACCATGGGAAATTTCGATAAGGCGAGTCTCTAGGTAGAGCTAGTGTGCCTTCTTCGTCTATGCGCCGTTCCCCAAAGAGAAACCACGTGAGCCGTAAAGTCCTGGCGCACTTACGGAACCACCAGGTGTACATTGCGTGCAGCCCGTCGCTCGGCTTAAAGAACTTAACGGCGAGCGGCATTAGGAAGTTATAGAAGAGCAGATCGATTGGGAATTCGAGTACTGGTTCGTTTGAAGAGTAGTGTATCGGAAGCACGTTGGGCAGTGCCAGTGATAAACCCCAAACAACACCTCCAAGACAGATCACGACCAGCGCCCCATAGACGAAAGCCGAGAACAGTATCTTACGAAGTTGTGTAGTAACGTTCCGCTCTAGCACATCACGCACCGGGTGAAATTCAGGATCGTCCGGGTCTCTGATAAAGTCTACTGCAGAGTTAGTGAAACTATTATGACTAAAGCGTGAGAGCTGATGGATGGATGGATGGATGGATGGTGTTGCTTACACAAGACGCCCTTCCGCATGATCTTCCGGCACATCGAAACGAACAAGGCGAAGTGGAACATATAGCCTGTACCAACGAACCAGTGCACGAAGATTGAGGTGAGAGGGTAGTTGTAGGTAAAAAGCAGACGAGACTTGACGCTCGTGCCCTCGAAGAGCGGAAGCAACGCGAAGTCTAGCAGCAGGCCACAATATAATGGGAAGATTAGCATTTCTATGCTGATGATCAAGATTACTTTCATGACCCCGCTGGCTTGGTTGAGCCCATCAATAATGGACGCCTCCCACTCCTGAGCGGTTTGCCCTGCAGAAAAGGGTGTCCCTCTGGCTAGATAAAGCCCGGCTATAACACATAAAGAAGCGTATCCCGCAAGAATGGCCCAAGTTCTATCGTTTGCGTCCCAGTAGGCAAGCCCTGGATTTGCTGAGGAGGACGCCTCGGAAAGGTTGAGATTCAATACCCACGATCCCGGCTGAGTGGCGATACTGGGAATAGACTTTAGGATCTGGAACATAGCTGGCGCCACGACGGAGATGAACCCCTTAACCGTTGCAAATTTGGACAGATAATCACCGCCAAAAACGAATAAAATAACACGGCCAGTAGACACGACGGCGAATCGGATATCATTCTTCACCATTATGAGGGCTTCATGGCTGATGGCTGAGAAATTACGCACTTCGCTGACTGAGATGAGGGGCATCTCGGACATGAAGCTGGTCAATATTCTGTCGAAGGCACCGGAGGCCACCTGTTTAGCGTCGGTTCTCAGGGTATGCATTAGTTCTTTTCCGTATTCCACTCGGAATAGTAGCCTGAAAGCCTCGACTAGGTTGAATGTAAACGCAGAGGTGTATCCGACAACCAGTAGGACGCCGTCCTGCACGAATTTTGATGCGCTGAATACTATCCGGAGCAGACGAGCAGGGTTCGCAATAATCCAAACAGCGACGCGACCGACGTTATACGGAACGAAAACGCAGAGGAAGATGGAGATGGATACGAGAAAGGCACAGAAGATTGCGTTCTGGAATAGGCCCGCAACAGGACCGCGCATGCCAATCAGCTCCATAATTCCTTCAAAGTCTTCGGCGTCTTCAACGGCTTCCGGATCGAGACCCGCAGCGACGGCAGCTTCAACAACGTCGGGAGCCATTTCGACTTCTTCTCTATCAACATCGCGGTCATTGTCGAAGAAAGGTGCATTTTGATTATCCCCAAATATGTCCACCGCCTCTTCAGGTTCTATGTCGTCGGCGGGCCCAGCTTCAACATCGCGCCACATGAAATCAGTTACGCGTTCCATGAGACCGCCTGCCGGCCGTGCTGCATTGCCGGCCGGCTGGATATCGTGAACATGTTCGACGACGACCGCGTCGGCGTCGGCGTCCTCACCCGTGCCATCATCCGCCAAGCTATGCGGATCATTCTCGTTGTCTGCTCTGTCTTCCGTAATAGATGCTGTGTCAGAGGCAGGAGGACCTAAAGCTTGCTCGCGTTGAGCGAGGAGCTGTGCCAAAATAATGTCTTCAGCATCAAGTCTATCTGGACTAGACATTCCAGGCAACGATGATCTAGGTCCAAAAACAGGAGCGACATAGCCGGAGCTTGTTAGTTCGGATGCTCCCCCTCGGGAAACATCTGGTACGTCAGGGGGAAGGTCAGAAAAAGACCAATTGTTGTTTGCAAGGATACTAATCGGTTTGGGGGCTTGAGGGCCGTCCGAAATAGAACGAGGTCTTGTTGAGGCCGGTAGAAGCGAAGACTGTGCATACTTGTCATACTCATCGCGGTCATCATCGCTGCTATGCGGATGAGCAGCATCGCCAAACTCGCCTCCCCATGTCGCCCAGGTGACATTCTCATTCGCGGGAACGTCAACAGCCTTGCCCTTGCCCTTATCTTTAGAGCCCTCACTCACTGCGTCACCAACATCATCGGTATCAGCCCAGGTCCAGCTAGAAGTGTCGCTACTGGTCCTATCGGCTTTGGAAGAGCCCGGTCTCGCGGGAGACTGACTTGAGCGACGTTCATAGGGCGTCGGCGCTGCATTTGCAACACCGCTTCCCAAATCCAGCAGACTACTTTCACCATCAGCCTTTGCAGCGGTGACGCGGATCCAGTATTGCATGCGATCTTCGAGCCCCTCGTCTCGAATAATCTGCAGGATCTTTTCCCTATCTCCGCCTGCTTCTCGATAGATACGCGAATACTCCCTGACTGTACCCTCAATGCTCCGATCAACGTTACTTGAGAGTGCTCTGCGCACAAGATCCTCGCGCTCATGGACACGGGAGCCGTCAATATGCTCTACGGCATTACCGACACGTAAGAGCGACTCATTATAACCGTGATCTTCCTGCCCATTCTCCGGCCTGGGCTCCGTATCGCGCCGCGTGGCTCGCCGCCGGAAGTCGGCAATGGGTCTCTGATGCGGATTCTGCAAACCAATAACATCTCTTGCGCGGGCTAATTCGCCGGTATCATCTTGCACATCCCCGTTGCCTACTGGCCCGCCATTATGGGCGGCGACCGAATCATCATCGGAATCCGCGTCCTCGTTGTGCACCGGTGCCCGATCGCGTGGCGCACCGTTGTTGACTGGCCCGACGAGGGGCCCCGCTTCGTTCTCCGCGGCAGCAAATGCGGCGCGCATATTTATTTCGGGTTGCTGCTGCACTACGTAGTCTCTGACTAGGATGATCAAGATGAAGCATACGATGACAAGCAGAGTGATGATTTGCCCTTCGAGCACAGCAATGATAGTTCGGTTGATGGCGGGATGCCGTGTGAAACTCTTCAGCAGAGAGACATCGCTTAGCAGTGATGATGGGCGGCCAGGGGTTTGTGACAGAACAATCTGATCTACATGTGTGGCATTCAGAAGCTCCCTAGCACCCGGCACGGACTTTTCAGCGACGGTGGTATAGCCTAATAGCTTAGTGAGCCAGTATGGAGGTGCCGCGTTTAGAGGCTTAGAGATAGCCTTTAGCAATACGGACACCGGGAGCCTTTCGACGACATCCCCAATACTAGCAGCAGTAGTTGTAGCAGCCAACAGCGGCGTAGCAGCGCACGTTGTCGTACCAGTTATGGTAAGAGAAGATTTCTTGCCATCCCAACCATCGAAAGCGGGCGTTGGGCTCGGACCCAGCCCCTCATCGCTAATCCAGAACAAAAAGGACCAGACTGAGCGCATGAGATAGGGCAGCCACCCCAGCCAGACACTGACTACGAGGAGGGCTCTCAGCCAGACAAGTACGTTGCGGAACAGATATTTGGCCATGTGGGTAACAAAGATGTAGAACGGCAAGCGCTTTGGCATGTCGGGGGAGTAGAGCTTGGTAAATCGGAAGGGCGTCTTGCAGAGCTCGCAATGCTTCTTCTGCGAGTGGGAGAGCCATTCCATCAGGCAATCCTGATGAACGTATTTGATACTGCCGCTGCATTTACACGGGTAGAAGAGCGGCTCGTCTGCGGTGCCTTCTCCTCTACATATTCGGCAGGTATCAGGGTCGGCGGAGGTATCGTTACTTACAGGCTTGACGCCCGTCGTCGCATGTTCGGCCATAGGTTCGATTGTAGGTTCGATCGTGGGCTCGGCCGTGGTTGCAGACTGTCGTCGTCGCTCAATAGTATTCGGAAATTCGGTAAGATCAGGCTGCCAACCTTCCATGATTGTTTCACGCCCGGAGGGCTTCGTTGCTCGGGGTTAGACCATGGGATAATGCGCGCGGCAGGGATGGTATCTGCGTTCCAGACAGGGCGACTGCTAGGAACAGGCAATAGAAATCATCAAGTCGTAAGTTTTGTTGGATGTTTCGTTATACGTCTCGCTATACGTCTCGTTAAAGGTGCGTCGTCTTCGGTAGGTTTACTTAGAGATGTAAGCTTATAGGATCGGATGAAATAATGTCGTTGCCGAAAGTCTTTGTGTCGTAGGTTCGGACTTAGCAGTGACGGTGTTCAGTCAATTAGGCAATTATTCAGCTTAAAATTAGGTGCCTATTTAGTGGTCTTAGAGACAGACAGACAGCTAGACCCGCTATCGCCGCATTCGCTGTAGTGCAACGACGCCTAACTTCAGAACCACTTGGGCATATCTACCCTGCTACCTGGCCTGCCTGGTTCAACGTTCGGTGGTCGGATTAATTAGAATCGCTAATACTGTACTAGTAGGTACCTCCTACCAGGTAGTCACCTAACCTATTTAGGTTAGGTGCCTCCCATTTACATCATCACCAGGCAATGAGCTGTGCTAAGTACCTCCAACCAGGTATGTAGGTAGGTAGGTACCTAAGGTATTAACGATGAGCGACGAATGTTGCGAATAGCTACATTCTCAGTAGAAGAAGAACCAGAGTCAAGAAAAGAAAGTCTAACATTTACGGAATAATACCTTAGCTAACCAGCACTCTAATTAAACAATGAATGAAATATGGCCTTACTTCGAATCCATTAGGTCAATTAGGTATATGGCGTAATGCCATGCCCTTCCCACGTCAGGCACATCTAATAAATTGATGCAATCGATCGGCTTTTGATGAACATGTAGACTTTCATTGCCAAGGCCCCAAGATCCTTTCACCACCAACCCAACTACCTATTCATGCTCGACCAACCTCGACTTCACGTCCATTCACGTCCATTCTATATCCCATCTATTGCTTAG
This sequence comes from Hypoxylon perforatum, assembly GCA_028571165.1. NCBI lineage: Eukaryota > Fungi > Ascomycota > Sordariomycetes > Xylariales > Hypoxylaceae > Hypoxylon > Hypoxylon perforatum. Next base: position 1,295,357 of record JAOXNQ010000009.1, read on the forward strand.
AAGCCTGTTCTATCCTCGTCTACCTACCTGAGGTAATAAATGTCACTACCCAAAGCTTAGTGGCTTTGAAATACCTACTAATATCTGCACCACGAATCGAGTGAGGCCTCCATTCGGTTCATGTGCATATGCATGTTCATTATATCTGCATCCAGGGCAGCCAGGCAGCTGGGCCAGCTGGGTTCCATCTAGCGTTCCGACAGCCTGGATTCATGGAGACGGTGGATCACTCTTTGCTATCATGACTTCTTCTGATACGCCATAAGAACCACGTCGTCCGAGAGCTCTTATTAAACATAGCAAACAAGTAGGGAAAGTAACCATCCTGTAGGTAAGGGCAGATCGTATCTTGTATTCCTCTAGCTTATCTTGTTAGCTGCAGAGTCATGGTAGGATGACGTCCTCCCCATCGCTGTAGCACGAACTAAATGATGCAAGCTACATACTATGGCTTTTGGGGCTTGGGGGTCAGTATGGAAGTCGTCATGGGCGCGATAAGACAAGCAGAGGGCACAAAGAGTAGTTGGATTTTAGAATAACCTGCTTTTCGATACAATATTATAGGGAGTGGTGCCATCGATGGAAGCTGGGAAGTTAGCCCGCACCTGTATAATAATCTAGACTTACTTTATCTGCTTCAAGTATTGTTTTTACGAAACAAATACCAATATAGCTCCGTCGAGAATTAACATCGCGTTTTCATATCTAGCTCTCCTATTACAACCAATCTTTCCGATAACTATAAGCACTTGTAAACTGATATTATATAACTGTAAGTGCAACATGTTCATGCTCGGTCTTCAAACTTACCTACCCCTCACGTTTTTCTACTTTTATCTACAATTTGGGGTACCTAAAGAGAACCAGTCTCGCTGTATCGCTGTAAGAAAGCAGGCAAGCCAGGAGGTACAGTCAAAGTAGACGGAATTCTATTTCGTCATTCATGTACCTCCAACTGCGCACATGTTTTCCTCATGTTCATCCCATACCCACCATTCACATATTCACTCTTCTCGATTTTGTTGCTGTATGCTAGCCTCGACGAGCCCACCTGTATTTGTGCTTTTACTGCTGTTATCGCCATTTTCCGATCCTTACATGTCAGGAAACAGGGAGGGGACTTGCCGATAACAAAGGATAAGGAAGTCCCTTATCCCTGCGTCATCCCTGATCATCAGAACATTTTTCCTTGCAGGGTGTCGAAACACACACCTTAGCTCCTCGTCAGAACTCATCGTCAAAGCTTCTAAAAACTTGTACCCGCTTTCTCCTGGCTACCTTTTTTCACTTCCGCTATTCGATAGGATTCTAAAACATCATTCCCTCGATACCCCCCAACTCTACCGTCTACCGCATACCCAAACATCTTCGTATCTTAGGCTTGCGGACTCGATGCTAATTTAGACGGTATATAAACAGAAGACAGGACTGAGTTCACCCCTACGATCTTATCCCTTCCAACCCCCCGGTCGGTTTCACCTATTATCGCGTCTCATCGCCTCCCACCCATATCGTCCACCGTCTTTTCGGACAACGTGTCCAGCTATCCGTGTCCGCATTCATCTTGATGTAAATACTATTTGCTACTACCATCGAGCCTCCAGCACGGCGTTACTATGGCTGGCGCAAAGACCAAATCCAGCACCAACGGCTCTCTAAAAGAGCCGAAGGGGATCAATGGTGTTAATGGTGTCAACGGCACCAACGGTATTAATAAAGTTAATGGCGTAAACGGACATATACCTGTAACTCCCAGGCGGAGTGATTTCGAGCCGAAGAGGAAAAGCTTTCTTGCATGGAGCTTCAACATTGTCGCCAGGTAATTGATTGCAGAACCAAAATACAGGAACCGCATACTAATTTGCAATCCAGGTTGTTGACGTGGTATTCCATCTTCACTCTTCTTTTCCGATGCCCTTCCACCATCGACGAATGCACCGACTCGACCCCCAAGATCTGCAAGCCATACTTTCGCATCAAATCGACTGTGTCACCCCATGTAACTCCATATTACGATGCCTACGCCGCCCCTTACGTCGACATCGCCAAGCCATACTACGATACTGTTGACCGCGTCGTTATTACACCCACTCGCTCCTACGCGGTCAAATACGGCGGGCCACGATATGCCCAGGCTAAGGCCTTCAGCGAAGCCAAATGGGAGAAGAACGTGCAGCCAAAGGTGAGCCAGTACCAGGCTCTAGCTAAGGCTCAATATGACCAGTCTGTCGCACCTCACATCGAGACCGTTTCGGCCGCAGTCGCCCCCTACTACGATATTGCGCAAACCAATGCCCTACAGACCTACCACGAGTTCGTGCTTCCGGCATATCTATTCGTGCAACCCTATGCCGCACAGGGGTACGATGCTGCTTACTCGTTTACTGCTGATACTGCAGTCCCTTCCACCGTGTGGGCTTGGAACAAGACTTACGCGTTTCTTGACTCCACCATCTGGCCTCACCTACGAGATGTTTACGTCTTGAAGGTCGAACCTCAACTGGTACGCATTGGCGAACGCCTGGGTCGGTACAAGGAGAAGAAGGTCAATTCGGCTGCCGAGGAGGTTAACTCGTGAGTCCCTAGTCACCAGACCCCGTTCCTAATTATCTATTCTGCAGTATACTAATAAAGGAAATAGGCTATCTGCTAAGTCTACCTTCGCGAAGCCTACGGCCACCGCCTCGTCCACTACTGTTGCTCAAAGCACCGTCGAGCCCGAGCCATCCACTAGCCAAGTAGAACAACCCGAAACTCAGGACGCGACCCCTGAAGTCAAGGTTGAACAGAAAAATACCAAGACACCGGAAGAAGTGCGCGAGCTGGCTGCTAAGACCGTACTAGAGGATCTTGAGCTATGGGAGGGGAAGTTTACGAAGGCTGTAGAGGAGGGCGCATCTGAAATTGAGGATCGGGTCGACGAGATCTCCACCCGCATGGTCGAGAGGCATGCTAAAGTAATGGGCAAGGCCTTGATAAAGCAGCTGGACGAGACATCAACGGCAGAACTCGAGAATCTGAAGAAAACTATTGTTAGCATCATAGAAAAGCACGGCGGAGATGCCGAGAAGAGAGACGAGGCCCTGGCCACTGCTGTCCGCAGCGCCGGTCTCAAGATCAAGGACAAGGCACAGGACATTCGAACGTGGCATCAGGCCTACGACCAGGAGACCGAAATTGCCGTCACCAAGGCTGCTCAAGAGCATTACGATATCCTCCAGGAGACTCGCGATCTAGCCCTTCAGAAGATCGGCATGAAATGGGCGTGGATGGATGGTGTTACTTACACTGACTGGAAGAAGTACCATGAGCTGAAAGCTCGTTTCGACGAATGGACAGAGGACTTCAAGAAATTAATTACCACGCACCCCGGCCTCATTACGGCACAAGAAACTGGTACCGAAATCGAAAGCGAGGGCATGGCTGTCGCTCAAAATGCGGCCGAGGAGCTATCGCGACTGAAGCAGGTTGCTACATGGAAGGCAATTGCTGGCGACGCCAGTGACAACTTCGACAGCGAGACAGCCGAGTTGGCTGCTATTGCTGTTCTCCGAAAGGCTGCCAACGCCGCCCAGAGTGCTACGTCAGCAGTTTCTTCTGCGGCTACGGAGGTCAAAAGCAGCGCAGAGTCCGTCGGCGAAGCGATCAGCGAGCAAGTTTTCTCTACCAGTGCCGAGACGGTTACAGTGTCGCTTTCTCAGGCGGACGCGGAAGACTCCGAGACTTCGGCACTTCCCCCGATGGAAAGTCTTGCATCTGAGCCCACCGAAAGTGCCAGCGATTTAGAGGCGGCTGCCACGGGCACGAACGACGCTACAAATCCCGCCGATCCAGTTGAGCCACTATCGTCATCGGACCCGATTGATGGGCCGGAGCAGGTTCAGGAAACGATCGTCGAAGTACCCGATGAGCCGACCGCTCCTGTCGAAGAAGCCGCCCCGACAAAGATTAAGTCTGCCCTCTTCGGTGCCGCAGCCCAGTCCGTACCTTCGCGACAACCCATCATAGATGATGATTATGCTTCGTCTGCATCCAGCGTGTTGTCGGTGGTACAGTCTGATGTCCCTGCTGGTATCACTTCCGCTGCTCAGTCAGCCTATACTGCCGCCATAGGAGGTGCTGCGGATCATTACTCTCGTGCCATGGCGGCTGTCTCCGCTCAGATCCACGGGGAACCTAAGCCTGTTCACGAAGAGATGTTGAGCTCCGTATCAAACGCGTACTTTGGCGCCGTAGCCTCGGCAAACTCGAGACTGAACTCGGCCCTAACAGCTGCATCCGAAGGAATTCACGGTACTCCTACTACGAATTGGGTTCCGGGCATGCCAACCATCCCGTCTGTAGACTGGGAGAAAGTCCAATCTATCGCACAACAGAACTTAGATGACTCGGTCAAGTGGGCCTCAGAGCAATACGAGGCGGCCAAGGTAGCAGTCGGTGTCGCTGAACCTACACCTAGTACATACCTCGAAGGTGCAGAAAAGAGAGCCTCGAAGCTGCTCGACCAGGCCAAGCACAACTACTACGCCGGTCTAGGTCTTGCCCATGCGCGTTATTCAGAATTCCTGTATGCCGCATCGACGGCCGTGAGCTCGCTAACCGCAACACCTACGCCGACGAACATTCAGGAGTCTGCCTCATCCGTAGCATCAGTAGCAAGCGAATCTGTTGCCTCGGCTGCTTCCGTTGCCAGCGAGGGTGCAGAATCTATAGCCTCGTCAGTAGGCGATTTTGCTTCCGACGCAAGCGACTACATCGGGGAGAACTGGGACGCCTTAGTCAACCAAGTCAGTTCCCAGATCTACGGCGCCCCTACACCCACCCCGTGGTACGAGAATCTCTACATCGCAGCTGGTGAATACGCTTCCGCTGCCGGTGATTACGCGGCATCGGCGACAGATGCTGCAGCAAGCCAAATATCGGCTGCGACGGCATTGAGTGAGGATTACGCCGTTGATGCAAGCGAAGCAGCCCTATCCCAATTTTCTGCCATGAGCGCTCTCGTATCCGAGCTTCTTGTTGGTAAAGAGCCAACCTTCAGTGAGTCGGTGTACTCCCGCCTGGCCGGAGCGTACTCAACCGGAGTCTCTTCAGCTTCAAGTTTTGCCAGCGCCGCGTCTGCAACAGTAGTGAGCGCCGCCAGCGAAGCCAGCGACACGGCTAGCTCTGCTGTCGATGCTGCTACCGAGAAGGTCAAGCACATGAAGGATGAGCTATAAATGCTTTGTGTTGAGAGAGGTCGGGTCGTGGAGAGAACTTTAATATTAATCAATATGCGATACACTGCAATATGAGAGGTCACTTGGCATTCAAGCCGAGATGTGGTATTTGATCATCAGCTTCTTTTTTCACTCTTTTCTGGAACATGGCATATACCCGGAGCGCTCGGACTCACTGACATTTCCCCCTATTCGATTCACGTGGTATTTCTCTTTTTTTCCCTCCTTTTCCTTGATTCTTTTATCTTGTCGATTTGATACTTGAGGAAAAAAAAAGGTATCAAATGTAGCTGTTGTCGCAGAAAATTGATGATGAGTCGTGATTGGGTTGGCAGCTGGACGGACTTGGCCGGCGGCTGAGTAGTGGATTTATCTTACGAAGGACTCCTGCTGTTAGGAATGACGAAGGGAACGACTTATTTTACGGAGAGGGTGCTGTGAAGGGACTTGCTAGGCAATGAACCCTTGAGCAGCACGATTAGGTAGAGTTGGGCCTACGGGAAGACGGATTTGGCTGGGATGTATAAGTACATGTATGACAGTCAGTTATGGACATCAAGTATATCAAAATGGTTCAAGTCAGTCAATCTGTATGTGGTATATGCCTAGGTAGGTACTACTAATTCTTAGACTACATACCTCTTATGTGACTTTGGTGCCGATCTACTAGACGATAAGCAATGAACATAACTGCTTTTTATCAATCTTGATGGTACGTAGAACCTGTTTCCCATACAATGCACAGCCTCTTGTAAATACACATTGCTCATCATGCATGGATACGATTAGGATCAAACGGCTTCGATTCGATTCGTCATCACGCGTATCTCCTAACTTCGTTACTAGGGAATCAATCAAGCTAATGCCCCCCTAACCTCTTCATGTCTTATAAGGTAAACCGAAACGAAGGATGATAGTCACCCATATTATCAACCTCTTCCTTGGGCCTGCTCAACCGGTCGTCTCTCTTCCCCGCATCCCGCAGCCTGTTCTCCACCAGCATCCCGGCAAACAGCACCGATGCCGCGACGGCGCCGAACCACATGAGGGCGACGGAAGTGCCGTAGCCGGTCGGGTAGTGCGGGGACTCGTCCTCGCGGAAGATGAGGGCGGCCACGATGCCGCAGACGTTGCCGAGGGCGACCTGGATGGCGGACGAGAAGGCCCGCTTCCACTGACCGGCGACATTATTGGCAAGCCACGCGAGCGCGATAGGCGTTGACACGAAGCCGCCCAGCGACACCAGGAACACGCCGGCGTACCTAGCGTTTCTCGACAGGCTGTCCTGGTGCAGCAGCATGGCGTAGCCCACGGTCGCCACGACGCAGCCCAAGACGATAAACCCGTAGCGGTGCTTGAGGCGGTCCGAGAGGTACGCCACGGCCACCATGCCGACCGCGGACACGGCGTACACGGGGATGGTGTGGACCTGGGCGTCGCGGGCCGTCCACCCGAACTCGAGCAGGATCGTCGGCATGAAGAAGGTGGTCGCGTACCCCGTGATGCCGACGCCCATGTAGACGAGGCCGCCGAGCCAGATCTTCCAGTCCGTCAGGATGCGCCGGTACGCGTACGCGTTCAGCATGTCCATGCGCGGGGTCGGGGTTAGCAGGCCCGCGCCGCCGTCGTCCGCTAGTCGCAGCTCCAGCAGCCGCTTCTCGTCGGGCGTCAGGAAGTGGCACTTCTCAGGCCAGTCGACGATGAGGAAGGCCGACGCGATGGCTACGGCGGCCGTCATGAGCCCTTCGATGATGAAGATCCAGCGCCAACCGGCGAGGCCGCCGCGGCCATCTAGCCCGGCGATGGCGTACGCGAGGAGCTGGTCTATCGTTAGCTTTGAGTTTGTGCAACGGGCAGGGGTACATGTGTGACGGGAAGGAAAATTGTCGATCAATGCAATTCCGTGTGAGAGGGAGGACAGGGTATGGCAGGGCAGAGACTTACACCTCCAAAGGCGCCGCCGATCACGGTGGAGCAGAAGAAGAAACTCATGCGTGTCTGAAATTCGTGGCGCTTGTAATACGTGGAAGTCAGGTAGACGATCGCGGGCATGACGCCCGCCTCGAAGGTACCGAGGAAGAAGCGCAATGCGACGAGGCCCTCGTAGGTCGTGACGAAGCCCATGCACATGTTGATGATGGACCAGCTCAGCATGAGGAACGAGAGATAGTATGCGGGCTTGAACTTTTTGAAGACCATGTTGCTGGGTACTTCGAGCAAGATGAAGGGTACGAAGAAAACCTATAAGATACGAGTTAGTTCGTAAGTGAAGAAAATGGACACGGCCCTCACGTACGAATAGGGCAATATTGAACCTGTTTCCGTGGAGGTCCAAGTCCTTCGTCATACCCTGGATGCGAGCATTGCTAATGTTGATCCGGTCGAGAAAGGACATGATGTATATGAGAAACAGGATAGGGTAGACGTGAAGATCGATCTTTCTGACCAGGCGACGTTCCGCGTGGATATCAATCATCCCGGGAGGAGCGCCGCCTAGCTCGGTATCCGCGACGGATGAGGACGTCTCCTTTTCCTTGGCCATGGTGGTGGTAGTGGTATTGGTGGTGATGGCGGAGGTAAGAACAGCAGAATTGGCTTCGTAATCAAAGTCTGCTTCAGAGGCGGAGGACGGCATAACGCAAAGATTGGAACCGGTTCGCCGGGATTCGATATATGAAGTAGAGAGGATGGGAAAATATTCCGTCGCCTCAGACCATTAACGGCAGGCGGGATCAGAGGGAAAGACAAGAGAGTGACACGGGCGAAAATTGGAAATAGACGATCGTCAACGGCGAACATGCAGGTTAGATGGGAATCGTAACTGCTGATAACATCTATATCGATATTGCTCGCAGGCGGATTCCGATGTGTACCTTAAGGGCGAAAGCCTGCCGTGTTGCTCCAAGGTTGGTGACAAAATAAATTGCACCCTCGCTCTTTCCTGCCCCGTTTCCTAGATCTAGAAGGCGAGGCCGCGAGGGCCAGTAACCTGCTTTCCTTCTTTTCTTTTTCGGCATTATCAGTACATCCACTCTAAGTTATGTAGGTGCAGCTACGCCTGGCCCCTTTTCTGGTGGTCGGATCGCAAGACATTTCGTCGCATGGTGACCACACGTTCCTAGACATTTCCGAGGCGCAAAAACGCCATTTCCCAGGCAGTTCTTTTATGGTAGGTCCCCTAAGAATGCGCTCCGAGTTTTCAATCGCCGTCTAGACAACACAACCATCGAACTAGCAAGCCAGCTACCAACCAGTGTCGGAGGTCGAGCAACCTCATGTTGCTTACTCAGCGCTCTGGGGAGATAAGCGCACGACGGTGCGGGCTGCACAAGGGCAGAGGTACTAGCTGCAGTGTAAAGTCAGATATGCTATAGGTTAACACTGTATTTCCATCAAGTTAGGTGTTGAAATTCAAGGCTGAGTGAGGCCTAAAAGTTATTAAGATCCCCTAAAAGCCCACCGCAGCCCACTATAACTTTTGCACTGTAAGTACTGCAGCTGGTACCTCCGCTTATATGCAATACTTTTGGCCCGCACCTTCGTACGGGCGTAACCATATGGTGTTTCCTACGGAAGCTTTTCTGTCCCTACCTACATACAAATATGCATCATATCTGCCAGGTGATAGAATGACGTGCGTGAGGTCTCTTAGGCGAGATAGCACAACGTGAGGCAAGCTAAGCAGACCTAGCACAGCCAGCTCGACTCTCAATAGATACCTTTAACCAAGGCGTTGCTAGATGATCTAGATAATGCCGATCGCCCAAGCCTCCTCCGGGGAACCAGCCTAATAGGGAGGGTAGCGCTGGTACTAAGCTGCAATAGCTGATTGAAATGAACTTCAATCACATCTAGTAGTATTTGCTTCCCAAGACATTTATAATCTGAAACAGGCATATTTACCTGTATATCTTTATTCTGTACCATTTTGCTTTTCCGTGGAGTTGCCCTGCGATACGTAGGGGAGCTCAGTCATGTTTCTCACCGAACAAAATCTTCGATGATAGCGTTACAACCAGTCGAGATAATAGTAAAATTCCGGCTTACACGTGGCATTCGGACTACTACCTTAAGTGTCCAACAGTAAATATCCATTTATATCCTGGTGCATTCCGCTACTTGATATGACGAGTTGGTGTCAACGAAGCTAACCTCAACTTGAAAGGTACAACATAGACACCGCAGAGAAGCAACATCTCAAATCCCGAGGTATCAGACATTGAGCCAACCTAGCGCTGATATGCAACACCATTGCCGAGAACCGTACGCGCTTGTGAGTGCTTGTCTCACATCCCCAGCTTTGTCTTACCAATAGCCGCCCTTGACAGCCAGCCACATAATCTAAGTTACCAATACCTGGGTAACGATGGCTTAAGCCCTTATGCACGGATTTCCGATAGAGATTTGTGTGATATGTGGCTCTAACACACCTTTTAATTTCAAGCCTAAAGTGAAGGGTGATAGAAACTGGCAACTATTCATGTTAAGGTACTTTACATGAAAATGATTCTAGCTACCCAGGCCAAGTTATCTAACAGAGTGAAATTTAATTTCGACTACTAGTCGTATGAGCCTCATACGCAGCCCTCAAAGATGCGTAGTCAAATCTTAGTCGTATCGTAGACAAAATTACAATTCGTGCCATGTTCCACATCTTGCTGTTTGTCTCAGCCGAGGATGTCATACAGACAGGGAGACTGATTGTGATTCCCGATGATGGGAACCGAAGTAGGCGTGAATACCAATCTAGCAAGAAAAGAAAAAGTATCCTAATAGTAAAATACACTATCACCGGCCGTGGGCTACGGCCGATAACGACGTTGGGCACATATGTGTACCTTGTAACCTTCTCATAGTGACCCTTCAACTTGGAAGTACCTTGCTTATCCCGTCCTTCTAGAATGTACCTAGAACGAGGATAATTGACATGAGACCTGGTTAAAACCCATCTCAAATGTACCTTACATTAGGTAGTTTCCTATCCATATGCAGTTTACACTCTCGGCCGAGGTTCCGCAATGTCCATCTATCTCATTACATTCATGAGTATACCAGTTAAGGTTGCATGGTGATGTATATAGGTAGATGTGCAGGTGCTTCTATGGACATCATACATCATTATCTCTTATTGAGAGGGGCATTTGATGATGGTGGCATATCTAGTGCTCTTCTATCATAAAGACCAAGTTTACTCTTACTACCATCTACAACTCTATCATTTTTGTCATTAGCGTTATAAGTCATATCGACTTCCCAACTTTTCCAGTCCAGGGAGTTGTGGCGTAGGGAAGTCTCAGGGAGACTAGGACAAAGTCTAAGAAAAAGTCTGGGGAAGTCTCACCATCTATACCTGCGCCTTGCCCTTAGGACATATGCGACACACACAAAAGTTACATATGTAAGTGTCTGGCCAAGAATTCTCCTCGTCTTCTCAGCCTGTCATTGCGAATAGACGTGGCTGTTCGCATATTCATTTTTGGCTGGCGATCGACTTGCCTTTCTCATTTCTACACTTCGGGCCGGCCTCCTACAAGCACGCTGTAAACGGCACCTGGTCCTCCTGATACTGGTCCCCTTGATAGCTCCACAGCGATTTAAACCCAGGGAGATACTTTCGCGAGTCTGGCACTTGAAGCTCGCTCTGACATGTCACCCAATTCTTAGAGAGAGCACAACGAAGTTTCGTTCGATTCGTCATCATGTCAACCCCATCGCAATCGAGTGTGCCGCTCGATGATGATTTCTACCACGAGAGCAATGCTAGGATCATTTATATCCCCGTCATTGTCTTTCTAGTTATCTGCCCCTTGGTTGTCGGTACTAGAGTCTGGTCGCGCATTGGGAGCGGTGGAAGATTAGGCGCAGACGACTTTACAGTTCTGGCGGCACTGGTAAGCTGAAGCACCAGATAAATTTGAACAGCTTTGATAGTACTGACGCTCTGAAAACAAGGGGTTCGCTCTGGCGTCTGGTGGGATCATGCTCGCTGCTTGCCATTACGGGTATGGCAGACATGTCACCATCTTGTCGGCATCCGATAAATACCAGGCTTTCAAGGTTCGTCTTCAGCAGCTGGTTTCACTCTAGTCTTACTAACTAAGGGATTTTCCTCGTCGCAGTATTTCTACCTATGCCAAGTAACTTACAAGGCATGCATCAACCTAACCAAGGCGTCTATACTGCTACTCTACCTTAGAATCTTTAGCAACACTAGGTGGCTGAGATGGGCATGTCGCTTTATTCTGACGACCGTTGTCCTGTACTGCATCGCGTCAGTCACGGCAACGATATTCCAGTGCACACCAGTCACCAAGGCCTTCAACAAGTCCCTTAAGGGCACCTGCATCAACAACGGACAATTCTGGTTCGCCAACGCCGGCTTCTCCATCGCGACCGACGTCATCATCCTGACTCTTCCGATGCCCCTTGTCTATGCCTTGCAGGTTCCCAGGGTCCAAAAGGCAGCACTTATCATGGTCTTTGCCCTTGGCGTCTTGTACGTTGCCCCGCTTCTCTATTGGATAAGTGTGATTGCACGTAAATCTTGTGTCGCTAACGAATGATCATAGTGTTGTAATTACGTCTTGTCTAAGGGTCACAACCATCGACATCCAAGCTACGACCCCCGATCAGACCTATGACATCTCGTCCACAATGTGGACTATCATCGAGATGAACGTGGCCATCATATGCGCCTGTCTTCCACAGATTCGCCCGCTGATAGTCAAGTGGTTCCCGAGACTCATGCCATCCTACCACTCGGGCTCTCGGGAACGTTCCGACAAGCGCGAAGCGTCCGCAGATAGTAGTCTACCAACTTCTTATACGACCAACAAGGGTAGAGCAAGACCGGAAGAGGGCAGATGGACGCGCATGAACAATAACTCAATGGCGCAGAACGGTTCAAATCGCCCAAATGTCCGAAAAGGAGACTCGGGTTCCGAGGAGTACATGTTACAAGACGAAAAGGGGATCCAGATCCATAAGACGGTGCAGTACACGGTCGAGTACTCAGCAGATGGCAAGGCGAACCAGCATCCAGGAGTAATAGTATGAGCTCGGGGGTGGCTAGAAGTGTATGAGTGAAGGTTTCAACAATGCGTGATCATTTTTGGCAGCGTCCTAGACGAAATGGGCTTTCATCTCCGATGTATTTGGGAAACCCGAGGTCCTGCTTCACCTAGATACTCGGGATTTTATTGCTGTTTAGACCATAGATAAGTCAGCTTCCTTGCTAGGAGATATGTAGGGTTTACCTATAAAGAATTCGAATCATGACTGGAAGGCCGTATCTCTCAATAAACGAATCACGCAATCGGAGCCTAGAACGTGTTCTCTCGGAACATACCTAGGCAATGGTACTACCATCGTGCCACATGGCCTTCCAAGCAGTAGTATCTCAGATACATCTTGATGGGGATCCGAATTCAGAGCCGATGTGACTCGGGGATGTCTATAATTATACACAAGACCCGGTTCATGCTAGGCGCGTTGCGGGCTAGTGACATCACGCGACAACCTGAAGATTCGGCGTGTAACTCGAATTCTTGCTCAATCGTCCTTGGACAGAGTAAGCTGACATGTGAGGCAAGTAGTACTTTTCAATGCAAAGGTACGGACTTATATTGTTGGTTAGCGAGGTCATCGCCGTGTCGCAGGGTGGCCACGAGTCGCTGTGCCGCCAGAGGGCTTCACCCGCAAATGTGATAAGAGCCGATAAGAGCCGATACATGCAATTCACACAAGATGCCTATGATTCCCAACGACTGCAAAATTCAATGAAATGACGATGAGTTGCGATTCGAAAAGAGGAAAAGAAGAATAGGAAATAGGTCAAGGCGAAAAATGAAAACGAATGAAAAAACTAGAGAAAAGAATGGAAGCGAAGCTATTCGTGTCCGGTTTAAGAAAAGGTGGTATGCATGAAGTTGCCCCCGGGCGATTATGACCAATCACAACCACCGGTCGGGGGACGGGGCATAGACTCGGTTCGGTGGTGGGCCAATCAGATGAAACAGACGCCATCTATACGACTTAGCTAATAAAGGGCTGAAGAGACTGGGGCTGGGGCTGATAGCGAAAGTAATACGAAGATCCAAGGTGGATTCGCGTCTCCTATTGGTCAACGTCCCAAGCGCGAGGCCTCATTCACGAGATATTCTCGGTTCCCTCAAGCCTTTTCACTTACCTACTTTCGGTCTACTCTGGTTAGCCATTGGATATCGACCCAAGTCCCGAGCAGTTGCAAAAATAGGGACAACGTGACGTCAACATGGGGATAATCCGTGTATATCGCTGGAGACCTAGGGGAATGACTGAGAGAAGGTCATATAAAGAAAAGTAAAGTTCTTAGACGACGTGTACGATTCAGGTATACCAGGGTTCGTATCCACCAACGCCATGTGCAAACTAGTGTAAGCCTTACGGCAAAAATTGGCCACGTTCCCCGGTCTTCAAGCTAGCGCTAATCTAGGAACACGACTGGGGGATGGACCTCGTGGGTTTCATCGTTTCTGTTTGGCTCACCATGACCCCTGATCTTCGAATCTTCAAACCGCGCATCTCCCGCCTGCGTACCCGCACAGCCGCCGTTTGCAGCTTAGCCGCCAGTCCGCCGTCTAACCAATGGGTAGAACGGCGCCAAGAGAGGACTACTCACCAACTACCCCCGGCCCAAATATAGACACGAGAATCAAAGAAGCCCGGTCCTCTTCCCGTCAAAGTAACATGCTCCATAGTTGAACCTCCAAATGGGGACCTCGTCGCCGTTAAGTCGGATAGGATACGGGTAACGGCGTGGTTCTTAATAAGAATAATTAGAGTAGAACCGAATCTCTCTTGGGGCTCCACGGATTGTCACGTATCCGCTTCCCCTAAATCTCGTGTTGAGATATATATCTTCAATGCTACGTAGTACCGAAGTGGCCACGATGGGACTATACTATACGGATATTCAGGGGCATTTCCGTAGAATAATATTGTCTATTAACAAGAAGGTATTCTACTATATCGGAATTTTCCAATCTATCAAGTTGAAAATGGAAACAAAGAAATAGGACATTTTCTCAATATAGAATTAACAATACAGATGTAAATAGAGCTAAAGCCAGATGTACGGTCCGACGTCCAATGACCAGATTCCCGGGTCAGCCCTATGGCTTGCATGCTGGTCAGAAGTTAGGTAGCCGAGAGATATCAGCCTCATCTCACGACATTAACCCGGCTTGCATCAAGGGTACGTTATAGGAAAGTAAGATCAGCTTATCCTGGCAGATCGGCTAACAGATAGCTGAAACTAGGGTCGGCCATCTAAAGAAGGATATTCGTATGGACACCTTTTCAGATCGTTCACGGGGTAGAAGAGGGTCCAAGGTCAAGGGTTTCTTTCCCGGGTGACTACTTGGGTACCTGACATAATACTACCCCGGGATAGCCTATAATCTAGGCATGGATTCCCTTTGGCTGGCCTTATTCCGGGCATACATTCTCGTGAACTGAACCTCATTGTCGTCCGGTAGGATTATTATACACGAGGTGATACCAGTCAGCATATACATTCAATGCCTTATGCCAGACTGAGGCGCGAAAGCTGTTCTAAGAAAACTCCAAGAACTGGACAATTGTTCTCATCACGGACTATCAGATCGCCTACTTCCCGGGGACATATCTTCAACACCATCATCACCATGAGGTATAGAATATAGAATATATATTTAATATCGTCGAGCCCTGCCTAGCATACGTCACTAACAAAAGGGAGCATCCACGACGACAACTATCAGAAGAACTCAGCGCCGCACCGAATCCGAATTTACTTCGAGTCATATAAAATTGCAAATCATACACAAACCCTACCAGCAGCACAGAAAAAAACTCAAAAGTTAAGCTACTAACAACCCGAAACGATGCCGCAATTCATCTTCGTCGAGCTCCCCAGCTTCCGCGTAAAAAACGCCAGCGGCAACAACGTGCGCCTGAACTACGCACAACTCGGCCTCGTAGGCGCATTATATCAATACGTGCGCAGCGGCCTACGCACAGCAGACCACGTGGATCTCTCAGCATCCCTCCTATTCGCCGACGGCGAAGCAGACCTCTGGACAGCCGTCGCCGGCACGGGCGACGGCGGGCACCACCCGCACGCGGAGGAAAACATGCTGCTGTCGTACTTCCAAGCGTTCGACTCCCCCGGGTCGTACCCGATCGTCGATGCCATGCTCCTCCGTCGCGGCGAGCCGTGCGGCAGCTGCGCGGGGTACTTCGCGCTGCAGGGCAAGCAGCTGCGGCCGTCGGACGGG
>JAOXNQ010000009.1:1310973-1327789 GCA_028571165.1 Hypoxylon perforatum
ATCTCCGCCCCTACCACCGGCAACGCCGGCCCCATCACCAACCAGGCCACCGCGCCCGCTACCGCTCCTAGCGCTGCCGCCACCAGCGTTGGACCCGTCGCCATCCTTCCCTACGCCAAGCCTGCAGCCCGTACCAGCCAGAAGCCCGCGCTCAATCAGCGGGCAAGGGCCCTCTCCAACCCCAAGCGCAACGACGCCAACCGGGTGACGAAGCCTGCTCCTAGCGGCACCCGCCTGCCGATCCGCTCGCGCTACGGACCGAACGATGCCAACAAGCCGGCCCGAGGCGGCAACATCGATCCGGCCTTGGGAGGCGGCGGCAACGACGACGACGAGGAGCGCAGCGAGAAGAAGACCGAGAAGCCGCAGGCCCTAGGCAAGGGCAAGACCACTAGCACCAGCGGACGAACCGGAGAGGCCAACGCGGCCCATGGCGTGCCTCGAGTGGGCTTCGGTCGCTCCAATATCAACCAACGAGGCGAGGCGGAGGCTCCCGAGCCTGAGGACCTGGGTAGCATGTACCCAGAGGACCGAATGGTCGCGGACCTCCGCCCCGACCTTAGTAACATCACCACCGCCAACACTAGCACCGGCAACGGCAGCAGCAACGGCAGCAGCAACATCCGCCCGCCCGCCGCTATACCCCGTCGAAGGGGTCTACGATTGAAGACGAAAGATGAGGCGAAGGATAAGGATAAGACTAAGGACGAGTGAGAAACGTCCTCGGCTGGTTTGGGTCAGGGGTCGATGGGGTTGTTTTCTTTTTTCTTTTTTTTTCGGTGTTTTCATGTTCTTGTGGCAGGCTAAATTGCCTTGCATTCTAAAGGAGTTGCTAATAGCATACAGTGTGCAGTTGCGCGAGAATGAAAAGCAGCTTCGTACCTAAGGGCTATAAATGCCTTGATTTCTACATGTGCGCATCTATCATAACTATCGTAGCCCGAATATCTCCCTCAAATCAGCGCCCCTGTAAGGACGGAACCCACGAGCTCTGACGTAATCGTTTACGAATCTATCAGCGTTGGTGGGATAACGACCAGACTTAATGAAGAACTAATCCGAAAAGTCGTCGAAATCCTCCTCGTGAACTTCACCAGGATAGGTCGTATACGTAATATCGATCCGCCCCTTCAGCTGCTGTGTCATCATATTCCGCAGCGTGGTAGTTTCGTCGTGGTCAAAGGCCAAGTGGCCATGCTGATACAGAATGTCTATCTTGATTCCTTCCTGGCCTGGCCTGGCTAGCTTTTGGATGAAGTCTAAAAGACCGTGGTATGTGAAAGAAGACGGGGCGTTGATCGAGAGTTGCTTGAGATGCCAAAGGGTGCTCAAAGGGCCGAATATTGAGTCGTCTACGTTCTCGCCGCCGAAGCTGAATTCAGCTAGGTCGGTCAACGCTTCTGAGAATTGGCTTATCACGGGCAACTCCACGTATGCCTGCATTAGGTTCAGAGAAGTGAGCTTCCTTAGCTTTAGGATCGAATTTGCCAATGAGCTGTTTTGATTTATGGTCAGACCGCCTATCGCGTTTATTGAGTCATTTTGTAAGCCGAGAGTGAGCGAGTCAAGGTCCTCTTGCTTCCCGAGCGCGGTCCAGGTGGCTTCAGCGGCATCATCGTCACCAGTGGCATCATCGTTATCAGTAGCATGATCGACGAAACCCACGATGGAAAGTGATTGCAGTCGGATATCTGGAGTGGCTAAAACATCTTTGACCACCGATAAGGGGTTTAGGAAAAAGTTAAAGCTCAGGTGTCGAAGTGACTTGCAGCTGCTGATCCAGGCCGAGATTTCCTTGAGGACGTCTTCCTTACCTTCTATTAACATGTCTCCTACGTTATCGTAAGGGTCAGGTTCAATAGAAAGCGTCTCCAGAGCAGTGCAGCTTGATAGCGAGCCTAGGGCTGTCATACCCTTGGGAGGGAGGCTTCCGAGAATTAGGCTACGAAGAGACATCGCATGTGCCTGCAGCGCCACCAGTGCTTGCGGTCCAATAGAATTTTGGCTGATAACCTCGAAACTCTGAAGACTGTTCGGGCGTAGTGCCTGGAAAAATGCTGCCAAGTCTTCATCTGCGCTGGAGCTTTGATCTACTACCTATTAGAACCCATCGTAAACTCGAAAACGTTACCTTCTTCAGCCAGCCGTTGGAGATTGCAAATTGAGATTGGAAAAATGATCACATACTAAAAACACGTCAGTGACTACTAGAACAGTGGAACATCATGTTTTTATCCTCCTTAGAACAGAATGGAGGGATAGCATTGGGAAAACATACCAGTAGAAGCAGGTCAAGTCGACAAAGTTAGGGCAGAATTCAGATATAACTCTGGCAGCTTCGACCCCAATGACCGATCCATCCCGGATTCGTAATGATTTCAGAGTGCGTAAACGTGAGATCCAGTCGGGCAGTAGATAGTGAGGAAAGTATACACCTTCTAGATGTAACAAAGCTGCAGCGGTTCCACTTTCGTCCGCGAATTTCTCGATGTATTGCGTGATAGAGTCGGCGCACTGAACCATGGTAGACTTGACTTCTATGCGCTGTAGTGGCGGCACTTTCACAAGAAATTGTTGCATTGGGCCTTCTGAAAAGGAATCGGTCACTGCATCGATTCGTATTATATCGTAAAGGCATTCCTCGAGATTTCCAAACGACAGATGACGAACATAAACGCAATAAGGATAGGCAGTATCATTGCCAGTGCTGGAGAGAATTATGGATCTCCATAGTTGGGACCACTTGAGTCTGTTGTACGTTTCGCCTGTGCTAACAAGCGAAAGCTCTTGGATGCTTCGCGGGTGGAGCTCGTTAGCTAACATCAATAATCAATCGAGCCAGCGTCGGACTGGGCATCTGTGTACCGATTGGATTAGTTATTAGAAGGTAATATCACTAACCTATAAAGCTTCTCTAGTGCAATCCTGGCTACTCTTCTGCTGACAAGGGAACATTGGAAGAGGGTATCAAAGTCACGACGCGCGGCAAGCTCCTCGCATAACAACAGGATGATCTCCTGGGGAAGCGGTTCCGACGCCATCGGGTAACTACCTAAGGTATCAATTAAGATTAATCTTAGATATTTAATCGAAAAAGGATCATAAATATGACAAATGAAGATTTGCAAAATTGATCACCTACGTAAATAGGTAGGTTGACTTAGTGGTAGGCTTCTTTGTATCGGTAAAAACGCGATGGCTTTAGGAGCTGTAGGTTTAAGCTGTACGGATTAGGTGGGCCGCCAACACAGTGCAGAGTCTTGTCCAGCTAGCGCGGTCACTAGTACCCCCGGAGGGAGTTACTGCAAAAAAGTACAGGATAAGGCAGCTACATTGATCTTAATCGCACTGTAAGTACTGTACATGTACCCCGCGACGCGGTAGATAAAGCTTGACGCGACCTAGAAATTTAACGGATCCAACCCCTGCTACCTGAACGTCTTACCAAACTACACGCTAAAGGGGAATCGATCGAGAATTAGCCCATGTAGATGGAATAACTTCATCTTAGAGCTGGCAAACCTGTATCATGGGTTGAATGCTCATCGGGCCTCATTTCGAGTTATGACTCGAACATAAAACACTCCAAGACTCGAACTGATTGGCTGAACCAAAGTCCAACGGCGTTTCGTCAAGACCCGAATTGATCCTACTCGGAGCCATGGCCGTACTCAACTTTACCCTCAGTGAGGAAGGGGTTAACGCCTTAAGAGATGCATTGGCATGTCTCGGTAAATTCAGCGACGACGTCACTCTCGAGGCGAACCGAGATAGGGTATGAATCTTCGTCTTTGGTATAACATCGAAGATAGTCGCTAAGATTCATTATCTAGATTATATTTACAACGTTAAACCTTTCCAAGTCTGCATATGCATCCTTTTCATTCACAGCTAATCGCTTTTTCTCCAAATACCACTTTGAAGGCACAGCTCAGCACCGCGAGAAGTTCTACTGCAAGCTGTACAGCAAGGTATGGCATTGGCTTACATAAGCATATATTCCCTCCTTCAGCTCTTACATGGATATTTCTAGGCGCTGCTATCCATCTTCAGGGTCAGAAGTGGTGATACTTCGCATGAGAGGGAGAAAGATACTACTATTGATCGCTGCGACGTCGCGATCGTTGACGAGCCCGGCAAGACTAGCCGATTCATTACCAAAATCATCTTCCGAAACGGTACGCCATTCATGATGTTCCCCTCTTCATCACTAATACCGCTACAGGCATCACAACCAAGTACAAGCTGCCCTTCGAGGTCAGTCCGCCTGTCCATGCCAAATTCGACAAGGAACAAGCAACCAACCATTGGTCCATTCCATCTCGGACCCTACGCCAGCTCATGGACCATTTCGGCCCTGGCATAGAATACCTTGACATTCATACCGAGGAGGAGGAAACCGTCAACCTTACTTGCTTTACCGAGAAAGTGAAGAATGGCGATGAAGTCCTGAAGAAACCTCTCCACACATCCATCGCAGTCGAGAGAGACGAGTTCGAAGAATTCGTCGTTGAAGAGGACAAGTTGCACATCGTCATCAGTGTCAAAGACTTCCGAGCGATCATCCTGCACGCGGGCGGCCTTGGTAGCCAAATATCAGCATACTATTCGATGCCCTCTAAGCCGATGCAGCTGAAATACGATGGCGATGGGGTTAAATGCGAGTTCCTTCTAATGACCGTAGGCGAAAGGGGAGCACCTGGCCAGAAGGCCCAGAAAGGTCGTAGCAGAGCCAAAGGACCAAAACCGCCGCAACTTGAAGCTGCTACTAGTAGAGCTACTTCACACGCGCCCACGCCGGCTCCTCAACTGCCACCTCCTCAGCCATCGATACCACAACCCAACCCGGTACCATCTCTTAGACCTTCCATAAGTCGCCCCTCCCAACGACCACCCCCAGCCACATTTGAATCAGAGTCACTCTTTGTAGCTCAGGACGACGAACACCAATGGGAGCCAGTGAATGTCAATGAAGAGGAGGACGAGGAGAACACTCGTGTGGGATGGGATGTAAGCGGAGACCTGGTAAGTACACTCTTCATCCGGACTGCTTTTTAGACTGACGACTGACGTAATCTAGCACCCATCGGCAGTGAACATGAGTATGAGGTCGATAATGGCGAACCAGAACGCCGAAGAACAGAGGCCCGATTATACTACGAACGCCGATAACCCACCTGGCTTCGAACCAACGCAACGACTCTCACAGGTTCGTAGGTTTGGGCTCTTCGGTGAGTAGGAGACTGTAACGCGTGTTTCTGTCAGTTGCTTTTGACGTCGCATGTAATAACTGAATGTGGCGGTTGAGCTTTGGTGGTGAAGGGTTGCCGTGGAACTCATATTGCGAGTGGTTGATCTTAAAGCAAAAGCCCATCTTCTATTGCAATGTTTATCCAACTCGTAGCACATCCAGCCGCGATAGCTGTTATCTTAGAGCCTTCAGGTAGATGCTTCAATGACGCCAGTGTGTTCCAACGCCCCTTAACGTCTCCGAATTTCTCTGTTTGTGGCCCGCAATTTCCGTGTTCACCCCAACCCCAAGATATCACTTCGCCGTCCTTGGTCAGAGCCACCACGTGCTCGCTGCCAGCAGCTATGTCGTCTAAATCCGGAAGACCCAGAGGCGGCAGTTGGCCGTGGTCGTCTCGACCCCAAGCGATTAGCGCACCGCTTCGTTGTAGGATGTAAATACCGCCCCAGCTTGCACTGATCATATCCCAATTCGGCACCTCGAGCGGTGCGGCGCTCTTCAATCCCCACTTGTCCGCTCCAAGGACAAGTATCCGCCCGTCGCCGGGCTCGGCAATGAGACAAGTCGAGTATTGGCAGCAGACAGCCTTAGAGACTCTAAACCCAACTCCATCAATTTTTCGCGGACGATGAATCACGCCCTTCGAGTCGGCTATGCCATCCGTCTCCCCCAGCTGACCTTTCCGACCGTTACCCCAACCGTAGACGTCACCGTTGTCTAACACAGCAATAACGTGTCGGAACCCGGCAGGAAGACTCACGATCTGTGTCCCAGGGGGAGGAAACGCACTTAATAGCACCGACGTCTCTACTGTCCGATCCGAATCTGTGCTCGCCTCATGCATATCGGCAGGCCCGCACGTGTACACCTGAGTAGTCTTGCCACTTCCGTCCCTCAGCGCGAATACGGAAGAGTCCCACGTGCAGGCTATGTGGGCGATGGGACGGAGACGTTCTGACGCGGATATGACCAGCTCGCGGAACTTAGTCGCTTCAGCTTCCCCCGCATTGTCATCCGCGACCCCGCAGGCACCACTTGACGCATCGCCGGCCCAGTAAGCTCTTCCCGCTTCCGTTAGAATTACAGTGTGATTTCCGCCGGCTGCGATTTGCACGATATCCGCCGAGGGGCCTGACCCCAGGAACTCGACTTGCTTTGGGACTGAGACGTCCTCCTTGTGGCCGATGCCAAGCTGGCCTGATCCGTTTGAACCGAGTGCGAACAGTCCGTCCATTTTGAATCACAGATGGCAAATAAGCCGGTTTGGTCTATGCACAACCCAAGTGTCAAGATACGTTAGGTAGCCAGCTCTGCAGGCAGATGTGGCTGAGTCATACCTAAGCTGCTAAGGCACCAGCCACATCCACTAGCCACAACTCACGGGCATTTCGTTCCGCTGTCCCGCCCCGCAGGAGCAAACTCCACTAAGCTCCACCAAATTTTTCCATATCTTTGCAGCTTGAGCTTGCGAACAATTTTTCTTCCTTCTCTATTCCCAAGCCATTTCCCAACACTGAGGACACAATTCCCACCGCGATTTACCCAGACTCGAGTGGGAGATAGTCGCAGAATGTGATCGCTCGATCCTCCTGATTTCTTTATTCGGGTAATCAATTGTGCAAGGGAAACCGGACAACAATCATGGCCGAAGTTACTGTTCCTGTGCCTTCTGGCATGGAGAAGTTCATCGTCGGCATCATTGGCATGGGCGACATGGGCAAGATGTATGCGCGCAGACTTAGCGCTGCCGGCTGGAGGTAAGAGACTGCTGAATCACTTCAACTCGCTTCGTCGCGATGCGTCTGGACCTCGCGTAACCCAATCGGTGAGTCAACTTTCCATTTCAACACCATCCCCTTGCAAATGATGACTTGAGTGCATTTGGCTCGAGCATTGCCCTCGGCTTGTCGGATCGACCATTCTGGTTCCCGACGCGGTCGTTCGCTTTCCATGATGTTAATACTCAGCTACCTTTTTCAATTTTTGTCTGAAGCAATACCATATCATCGCATCCTATTTTACTCTTGTTACTTCGTGTAGCATTGCTAACAATGCGATATACAGGCTCCGGTCGATTGCGCGATGAATGTCCGGTGATACTAACGGTCTGTAACGACAGGATTATGGCCTGCGACAAGGAGGATCAATATGAGAAGTTGCGTGAAGAATTTGCCGACAGGGTACATATCTATAGCTATCTATTCTCAGAAGGTCTCCGTGCTGAGAGGTCTCTAGAACAATATACAAATCCTTCGAAATGGCCATCTAGTGTCTCGCGCAAGCGATTATATCATCTACAGCGTAGAAGCTGCTGCTATTGACCGTGTTGTCGCCGAGTACGGCCCTTGTATGATAACTTTAATGCCTTGTTCCCATTGACATGCGATTGCTAAATATGCGCAGCTACCAAGCTCGGTGCCATCGTCGGCGGGCAGACATCGTGTAAGGATCCCGAGATTAAGGCGTTCGAGACCCATCTGCCCGAAGACGTCGATATCGTTTCGTGCCACTCTCTTCACGGCCCTAAAGTCGATACGAGAGACCAGCCACTGGTATTATCCCTACCACGCCCACATCTACGGAAAATACCAAGTACTCACCATGGTGTCTAGGTCATCATAAAGCACCGCGCCTCGGAAGAGTCGCTGAACAAAGTCGAGACCGTCCTGCGATGTCTGCACTCGAAGCACGTATACCTGACAGCGCACGAGCACGACCGGATCACGGCGGACACGCAGGCGGTGACGCACGTGGCTTTTCTTAGCATGGGCAAGGCGTGGCACAACATGCGGCAGTTTCCCTGGGAGGGCGCGCGGTACGTGGGCGGGATCGAGAACGTCAAGATCAACCTGACGATGCGCATCTACAGCCAGAAGTGGCACGTGTACGCGGGCCTCGCCATCCTCAACCCCGAGGCCCGCAAGCAGATCGACCAGTACGCCAAGAGCGTCACCGAGCTGTACAAGCTGATGCTGGGGGGCCACCTCGACGAGCTGCGCGCGCGCGTCCTATCCGCGAAGGAAAAAGTGTTCGGCGGCCACGACAACCCCAAGTGGGCCGACAAGCCGCTCCTGAAAGACGAGGTCCTCGACCAGTTCAGCCTCGGCGAGCCCAAGCTCCCCGGCGACCGCAAGTCCCTGCCCAACAACCACCTCAGCCTGCTGGCCATGGTGGACTGCTGGAGCGCGCTGGGCACCGTGCCCTACGACCACATGATCTGCAGCACGCCGCTCTTCCGGCTCTGGCTCGGCGTCACCGAGCACCTGTTCCGCGACCCCGACAGGCTCGACGAGGCCCTGCGCATCGCCGTCGACGACAACACGTTCCGCAGCGACGACCCCGAGTTCACGTTCGCGGCCCGCGGCTGGGCCGAGTGTGTCGGCCTCGGCCACTTCGACGCCTGGCGCGAGCGCTTCGTCGTTACCCAGCGCTTCTTCGAGCCTAGGTTCCCCGGCGCTATCGAGGTCGGGAATAATATGGTCAAGGCTGTGCTTGAGAGCACTAGGAGTTAGGTACGGTCGGCTGTTAAATGGGAGGGAAGGGGGCGTCGGTTGGTAGGAATTGATCGCTGATGTGCTTGTGTCTTTGCTTCATGTCCCTATTTCGTTATGGCAGTGCTGCGTACCCAGCCTATTATGTACATTGTGCGGCTAGTTTCTTCAAAGCTTCTATCTGGATAGGTTCATGTCAACATACCCGTCAAGCTGTAGCCTTCGGTCTACGGTCCATCTGAAGCATCGAACAGTTCCATTTCAACTAAACGGATTTCTCTCTTCTCTTTCCCTCCTCCCCTCGCTCTTCTTCTTTTCCATCTTCTTCTTTTCCATCTCCTTTTTCTTCCTCTCCTTCTTCTTCCTCTTCTCACTCTTGATGTAACTACGCAGTGTCATCAGGCCAGCCATATAATGAGAAAAGTAGCAAACTTGTTAGACGAAGAGCTACGCAGGCTACCTACTTACGTACCTACTGTCGGTCCGACCGAAATCGTATAAAAAGGAAGCTTGTTCGGGTAGGGAAGCCATTGCTAACCAGCTTCTTGGACCAACCTAGGTACCATGTACGGAAAAGTCACGGACAGGGAGAAAAAGAAAGAAACAGCACAAGGAAATACACTTTAAAATAAGAAAGAAGAAAGTGGAAGACAACGTAATGTCAATTCATCGATGTGTGTTGTAGAAGCTAACGAGGAGCTGGGAGTATTAACTAGAGTACCTTGTAGTAGTGGATGCCTTATATGAGATCCCGCGACATCCCCGCCGCCCATGTAAGAGGTTCTTCTCATAATCATCCCACGTCCTTCTCTAATCCTTGAATACTACAAAGCTGTAGTCATACAAGTATTTGTGCTTCCGATCCATATACCGCCCTCAGCTAAAGTTCATGATATTGTTGTTGTTTGTTGTTGATGTTGTTGATAATGATAGGCGGTGGCGATAATGATGGGATGGGAGCCGGAGGGAGGTCCGACGGCGGACACGTTGGCCTAGAGGTCATTCGTTGTTAGCTTCCATTGACAAGGCGGTACACCTAAGTAATGTAAGAGGGCTGTCGCAACTTACCGGGTTTCGGTGATCGTAATGGTGGTCGGCATGATTGTTGTGGGGGACGACGGCGCCGGCGACGGCGCGACGGTGGTTGGTAGGCCGAGGCCGACTGTGACTGTTCTACAATCATTGTCATTCAGCATACCGCCAATAAGTCAAGAGGAAGAGATTTATACTAACTCCAGGTCTGTACCGATATTAGTAGCCATACTGAATTTTTTTTTTCCGATTTTTTCTCATAATTGAAATGAAAAATGAAGGTCCTACTTCATCTATCGTTGGTAGGTTCTGGTGTAGGGCTCGCCGTCGTCATGGTTATCATCGTGACGAGCGCGGTAGCGATTGGTGGCACTACCACGGCTGACAGGGGACCGGGGCCGACAATCAAGAGATCCATGAGGCGATAGGTGGATATTGGATCAATGCAGCGAATGCAGAAACGTGTAGAATAGCCGGGATCTTCAGAGTTGTCAAAGACAAGAGTTTGAAGGATTGTGTTTGAAGAAAATGGTAGAGAAAGTTATGTAAGTGCTCTGGTTGGAGGTTGGTATGAGTCTTAGGCAGAACATAGAGGAACACCTCGTCTCAATTAACAGGTCAACAATGGGAGGGGCCATGGTCCTCGCAAGGAAAGAGTTGAGCGGTTTCTTGCTGTTAGATCTGGTAAGATAGCGGTTAGTTACTTCTGTTCTCTGCCCATCCGTTACTGCTTTGACCTATCTGTAGGGACCCAGGTCACCTACCTAAGGTAATGGAAGCTGCATGCACGTCAGTCTACCTAGGTACATATACAACTGTCCACTAATTTGAAAATACCACTTTAAATCGTACTGTCTTTACATCCAGACATGCATCGCTGTGCGCCGAAATCTCCATTCTGTTAGCCCTCTAGATGAAGTTGCCCCTAGGTACCTGTGGATACCTACCGAACAGAGACCGTACTAGCAAAAGTTAAAAAATACTTGGCTACCTTTGAGCAACTGCCCTATGAGCTTGGAACCTTCCCTTGAAGTTATGGGCTGAATCGTATGATGTACCCTTGGGGGTTCTAGCCCCTACTTGGCCAAGAAAGATCGAGTTACTTCTCCTGATACTGAGGGCCACATTCCTCTTCTCTTAACTGTTTAATAGAGACGCCGCTGACGAAAATTGAAGTCGCACAGAAAACAGAGCAGTTGAGGCAGGCCGGGGTTACGCACAGAACCTTCCGACTCACTCCTTGGCTCCGGCTGCTTTGCCTTTACGATTGCCGCATCCCTCATGCACTCACTACCCTCTCCCCTGACTATTACGTTTGACCCAAAGAGACAAGCATCTAAGGTAGGTAGCTCCAAGCCCATGAAGGTATCCGATGCATGGATTTCCCTCGAAAGTGACCTGGGGGGATGTGCAATATGCAATGTGCGCATAGGTACCTAGGTTCGTGCCACATTGCTTCAAGACATCCCTTGAACTGTGATTGTCAATAATACAAGTCACTAGGTAGGTAGTCAAGAGGTAGTAGCTGTACCAATCAGTGTTGATTAAGAGCTGCCCACTAAGTTTGTTATGACTATACTAGACCCCCCTTCCCCCCCTTCTCCCTCGCCGCCCGCCAAGCTCCCACCCAACCCCACCCAACTATTATACCGCCTCCCTCCAGCCCCAGATCTTGTCCTTGACTTTGTTGATGATCTTGAGTGTCGTATGCACCGTCGCCACCACACCCCATAACACCAGTGCCAGTAAGGCTCTCTGGTTGGGTGGCGGCGACGGTGGGACTGAGGCTGGAGGGAGATACCTCGGGCTGCCGTCTTCTACCGTGCTATAGGCAAGTCGTTGTTAGTTATATTCGGAAATTCACGATACCAGCATTTCATAAGGTCCGTGCAACTTACTCGGTAGGCACGGTGATGCAAAGTGACAGCATCACTAACGTGATAATGGCTACGGCCATGACATTAGATATGAATGTCAATATTGATATAGCTAGGTCGGGCTCGGCGGGTGTAGTACTGCTATCGCTGTTACTTAACGAGCTGCGAACAAGCAAACAGGAATAGATAAATACTTACTGGGTCTGTGTATAAATACTTTTAGACATGTTGAATTCTTTTTTTTTGTTTGTAATCTTTTCAGTAATAATTCTTTGGACGATGTAGAGTAACGATGTCGTTATGAATGTTGGTGAATGAAGGAGAAAAAAAGCCAAGCCCCCATTTTCTAGATCGTTTTGGATATCTCATTATTTCTACAGACAAGGGGAAGGTGTCTTTTACTCTAGCTACCTACCTAGGTAGGTAGTTCCATTTTGTAATTCTCACCGTGCAAGTCGATACTAACCTATGTATGTACTTACACGATTAGGACTTCCAGGTTTGATACCAATCATGCCCTTCCCTCTCTGCTCTTCCCTCCCTCTTTTGGGGAGTTCTCCTAGGGGTGGCTTATCAAGGACACTACAGTCCCTTAGGTAGGGCACTAATTCATATCCTACCTACCTATCCAAAATGGCCCAATGAAACTAGGAATGCGCTCTGTAAGGAAGCATTAGGCCATGGGGTAGGGATAAAACCTGTGTAGGTTGTGTGTGGGTGAGATGAAGGCACTAGCGGATAGAGTAGCAGTGTTTTAGAGTTGTTGAAATGCAGGAGCGTTGCGAAAAGAGTGATTGAAGGAAAGATTGAAGGAAAGTAGATAGGCCTTCTAGGCTAGCCACTTTAGTAGCTATGAGTGCATAAAACTGCCGTTGAGACAGGAAATAATGTAGGGTGACATCATTGGGAGGGAAGGAGTTGAAGAGACTGTTGGGCGGACTGAAGTCACTTCCAATTAACCTTAGGTATGTACGTAACCCCTTCAACTCTTTATCGTCTCTTCACCTTGAATCTTCTATCATAAGTTGTCCTTTGCGACTTCGTCCGGTATAACGTACCCAGACCAGCTTTCAACTTTGATACTCCCACGCCAGAGGCATTTCCAACTTCACAAAATCCCTCCGGACCCAACAGGCATACTCTTGGCCTACCTAGTTTCCAATCATTGTCTGCCAGACATGTGCGCGCATACGAATTCTGTCCATCACGGCACCCACCGAAAAGGTGATGTCTCCAACAGCAACACCGCACACGCATAAACCGACGATCAGCAAGGTTATGGGCAACACGTCTATCACCACCATCCATCCGCCAGTAAGTCCAAAGCCTAAGCATTGCTGGACTGCTCATTGTGCCTGTATTAACTTAATAGGTACCATAGTACCACCACCGTTGCCGGCCCGACAGCAACAGAGACAATGCCGGTCACATCGAACGTTGCCGGCCCAGCGACGACAGTAACCACGACACCAACACTGGTCGTGCTCCTACCGCCGGCCCCGGCTTGTCCGACGCACTAGGACGCATACTTAGAGTCGGTGGTGGAGGCAAGTGTAGCCACTATGGTTACACTTGTGTTGGTGTTTGGAAGAAAATGGTATAAATGGGGGAGGGGGAAGTGGGTGGAGAGGCAACAAAGGAGGAGGGAGGCGGGCAGCAGCGCTGGCGGTCGGTGTGAGCTCGTCCCCGGCGAGAATTCTTTTGATAGCGGCGGCGATGACGATCCTCTACTATATGTTCTGTATGGTAAACTTTATGGTGAGCTGGGGGGAGAAGCTCGCTAAGAGGGAGAGAATGAGGGGAAGGGGTAGGAGAGAAGGGGAGGGAGGAGGGAGGGGGAGGCAGTAAAAGGGGCCGATGGTTGATGGTCCCCCTAGGTATCTGTCAGACACCATTTTCAAGACCTAAACGCCTCAGTACCGCCGCCACGATCTTCGCCACATCGAGAGAGTTGGAGGTTATATCGATAAGGTCTGAGATAAGATAGGCGATAATAAAGCTCATCTGAAGATATTCAGAAAGCTTGAGTCATCATGTGATATCCCATATGAGAGTGTGTTGATTGTTGCAGAATGGTGGTCTTCAGCATTAGGCCGCCACGCCGGCGTGCTCGTGGTGCCTTATGTTGCTCCAAGCAATCGTACTAGAACGGCTGCGTCCAGTACAACAGCATTTTTCAGGTGCGCCTCCTCGAGCTAGTAATAAACTACAATGCCTATTAATTACGATACTTTGGTTCAAGTTGTCTTCACGAATCGAAGAGTTTCGGGCACTTCTCAAGTGATGTTATCGCACGCGCACAGACTTTCAACCGTAACCCAATCTATCATATTTATCGCGACGGCTGGAGCACGTGGGTGGAACTAGAAGAAAAGAAGCACTAGTAAGGGGAGAAGTCAGGAAGAATAGAATCATTGAGAAATCAAAGATGTCGTATTGGCTTGATTGGTGCACGTATTTTGGTGTATACTCTCGAATTTATAGGGGGTGACGCTCGTTGACCCCTTTCGCGAAAAGTCCGATTACCTCCGATTGCGCCATCGGTTCCGCCTATGTCGGCAGCGGCCAATTGGGGCGGGGAATTGGACGTCCGGCACCACAAACGACATCATCCTAGCACCAGCAAAACACTACCGGTATTATCTAGACCAAGCCGTCGGCACGATCTTAAAACATGAGGAACATCCTGTACGATAACCCATCAGGAACACCTACCACCAACATGTCGCCGAATAAGGATTTAAAAGGCCACAAGCTCCTCCTAATCGTGCCCTGGGATCCGCCCGCAGGATATATTGACGACTTGCACAAGTCGTTTCCAGGGCTTGAGGTGGTGCATTCCAACTGGGACACGTGGAAAGAATCGTCTCTCCCCAGTGATGTCGCGGATGAGGATTGGAAGACCGTTACGATCCTCCTCACAGGTCCGAAGTTCCCCACCAAAGAGGCCGCGTCGAACCTACAGCTTGTCCAACTCCAGAGTGCGGGCGCAAACTACGTCCTGGACAACCCGCTATTTAAGGATACTGATATCGCATTCTGCACGGCGAATGGTGTTCATGGGTAGGTTGAAGGTTCCTATATGATGCATCGTCCCTTGCATCAGCGCCTGTCGCACTAACCCAAGCGCGATGATGACAGGCCCCAAATTGCAGAATGGATTATCTGCACGTTCCTCGCATTCCAGCACAATAGTAAGTTGATTCCGATACGAAAGAATCGTGGCATCAATCTTACAGTCGTAAAGTTCCGCGCTTCCTTGATAACATCAAGGAGCATAAATGGGAGCGTAGCTGGGACGACTCTGATACTCAAGACGCGGTTCATCAACGAGTGTAAGTCAACTAGCGAACGCTTCAGAACTGCGTTTAGACACTAACCCCCGGCTGTGCCGCAGAGGAATATTAGGGTATGGGAGCATCGGAAGACAGGTGGCGCGAGTCGCCAAGGCCTTGGGCATGGACGTTTATGCCTACACGAACAGACCGAGGCCGACACCCGAGTCGCGTCGCGACGATTCTTTCGTCGTTCCTGGGCTCGGCGACCCTGAAGGGCTCTTACCATCGAAATGGTTCTCAGGCACCAAACCGGAGGAGATTCACGAATTCTTGTCTGCTGACCTTGACCTTCTCGTTCTGGCCCTGCCCCTGACGCCACAAACCCGTGGAATGATTGCCGCTCCGCAATTCAAGATTCTTGAGGGTAAAAAGACGTACGTCACCAACATCGGGAGAGGTCCTGTTATCAACACCGATGATCTTATCACGGCACTCAATGAGGGCTGGATCCGGGGTGCGGCGCTCGACGTCACCGACCCGGAACCCCTCCCAAAAGGGCACCCCCTCTGGGACGCGAAGAATATTATCATCACACCACATGTCAGTGGGAACTCAACAAGCTACAATCAACGTCTCCTGTCCATCCTAGACATCAACCTGCACAGATTGAGCGAAGGAAAAGAGTTCATGAACAGAGTGAGCAGGAAGAGGGGCTATTAGTTATTAAACAGGCCGCATAATGGGACAGATCGGCTAGGGTAATGCTTCGCTAAATGAATTGATTCACTTACTGTTAATGCATATAATCCGGAGACGGTCGCTTCACTTTTATAGCACACCAACATCATGAGTGAGCTTTAGATCCGATCAAATTAACTAGGTACCTACTTCTTGTCACCTTGATCATCCTGAGTGTTTAGCTATGATGCCTACATCAACATTGAGAAATTGCACAGGTCATAATGCACGCAAAACGCGTTGGTGACCCACTCGCATTATAACCTCTATATTCTCTATCTAGTCTACACACGCGTTTATCGAGAATGCACGCCGAAGAATAAATATCATTCAAAGCTAGAGCGAACGGCCGAGGTGTGTTTGATAGGTAGGTAGTATGGGTAGGATTTGATATCGGAAGTACCACAGCATCAATCTGGGCGCTACACAGAAGTGGTAGCTTTTCAATCAAGCTATGGAAACTGCTTACTTGACGAAAGTGCTACATGCTGTGTCAGGCTACGCACAATGGACAAGGTGTTTCCCGTTTAGCCGCTCCTTGCAATTTGAGGTATCACAAGTTGGGAAGGGACAATGATGGCTGGCTGAGTCGTGTAGGTTTCTCGTCTATTACTTGGAACACTAGTAGAATACCATCAACCATCATTCTTACGGTTGGCATCGGAGCATCAATACCGGCATCGATATCGCGAGTAGACTATTTCAAGATCCTTACGACATCGCTATTCTACACCAAGACACCAAGCCGCTCTGAAGAACACCGAAAAAAAAAAAAAAAAAAAAGAACACTTCCGGTCGCCAAGATGGATATGGACAATATCTTTATTACAACTATCCACCAGTAAGTCTAAAGCCTATGCATTGCTGGACTGTTCATTGTGACTATGTTGACTTATTACTATAGTACTACCACTCTTATTTGCCCGGCGGCAATAATGCGACCCACATTGACCGTCGCCGATCCAACGGTGACCGTGACAGTGACAGCGACACCAACACTGATCATGCTCCCGCCGCCGTCTCCGGCTTACTAGGAGGCATACGCAGGGGCGGCGGTGGGGGCAAGTGTAGCCACCACGGTTACACTTGCGTTGGTGTATGGCTGGAAGTGGTGGTGGAGGAGGAGGGGGAATTAAATGGGAGGGAGGG
>JAOXNQ010000009.1:1327889-1339406 GCA_028571165.1 Hypoxylon perforatum
TAGGGGAGGGAGGGGGGTGGCCACACTGGCGGTCGGGGTGAGCTTGGGGGGCGGTATCATAATTATTTGCATAACTAGATCGATCCTAGAAGCTGGGTAGCGATAGCTCGCCCAGCGGCGCGACCAGAGAATATACATCCTCCGAGAAATGTGCCCTCCAGCGAGTTGTATCCGTGAACGCCCCCGCCACCAAACCCTGCTGCCTCGCCAGCTGCATATAAACCAGGAAACTTCTCGCCGTCGGCTTTCATGACATTACTCTCGAGGTTGGTCTCGAGCCCACCGAGCGTCTTCCGCGTTAGTAGGTTCATGCGCACCGCGATCAACGGTCCATATTTCGGGTCCAGTAACTGATGTGGAGGTGCAACACGGCTCCGGCTGTCGGGCCAGTAATTGCGTCCATTGCGAATCAGCATCGCCTGAGCATCTTTGCAATAGCTGTTGACCATCTGGGCGTCGCGCGTCTCGACAACATCCCTGATGACTTTGGGGTCGAGCAAGGGCCCACCAACACTTTTGGCTAGTTCATTCATGCCGGTGATGAGGTCGTCGAGGTTGTCGCGAACGACGAAATCCTTGCCGTGCTTTTGGAAGTTCTGGACAGGCACGGTGCCTTTGGAGCTGAAGAGCCGATTCTTGAGGACTTGCCATATGCTCTTCTCTGTTAAGTCGGGGTTTTGTTCTGAGCCTGAGAGTGCGAACTCGCGCGCGATAATGGCCTGGTCAAGGATGAACCAAGTGTAATCGTAGCCTGTACTGCATATGTATTTTAGCGTGGCTAGTGTATCGCATCCCGGATAGAGGAACGGGGGCAGCCTCTTGCCGGTCGCATCGATCCAAAGTGAAGATGGTGCTGGTAAAACGCGGATACCGTGGTCCGGCCAAATGGGATTCCAATTCTGCAGCCCCTCGGTGTAATGCCACATCCTATCGCGATTGACGAAATGAGCGCCAGCTTCCTCGGCGATCCCTACCATGCGACCATCGACATGCGCGGGGACACCAATGACGAAGTTCTCGGGCACTTTTGGACCAAGACGATCCAATGGCCACGCCTTTTTCACTGCTTCTACGTTACCACCAATGCCTCCAGATGAGATGACCACTGCCGACCCGTGGAATTCGAAATCGCCGACTACATTCCTCGAGGTTTTGACTCCTCTAGCGGATTCATCGAGCTCGAGTATGCGACCCTTAACGCCACTTGCTCTACCATTCTCATCGACTAGCAACTTATCGACCATATGTCTGAACTTGAATTCAACAATTCCTTTCTTTTCTGCCTCCCGAACCGGCTCTGCGAATACGCGCACCACTTCCGGGCCAGCACCCCAAGTAATGTGAAAGCGGGGAACCGAGTTTCCGTGGCCGTCGGCGGTGCCATCGCCGCGCTCCGCCCAACCGACATTAAAAAGGAACCCAGCGCCGCGGTCCTTGAGGTACTTCTCCATGCCGTCGGCAGCGAAGTCGACGAAGGCCTCAGCCCAGCGCCGCGGCCAGATATCCTCACCGTCTAGGCGGTCGAAGCCCGCGGAGCCCAGCCAATCGCGCATCGCCAATGCACGGCTGTCTCGGATTCCGAGACGCCGCTGTTCCGTGGAGTCGACGCAGAAGATGCCGCCCAGCGACCAGAACGCCTGTCCGCCCAGGTTCTGCTCGCCCTCTTGGTCGACGATGAGCGTTCGCACGCCGCGCTGCGACAATTCGAATGCAGCTACCAGCCCCGCGAGGCCCGCGCCCACGACGATGACGGGGGCTTTCTCCTCGCTCGCCATGATTCCTTCAATGATACGTGCGCAGTATAAGAGTAGGTAGCCAGCTAGGTCAATAATGATGCGACAAGCGAATGACGGCAAAATTGTTAGATGATTTCTTGGCTAGCATGAGGTAAGGGGGAACTGGTGAGACAGTGGCTTTTAAAAGAAACCCCAAAACCCCATTGTCAGGGCGGCGGGGTTCGTACGATACAGCCGCAATTCGCAATTCCGGGGTACATTTACAGTGGCGTGGTCCCCTATCTTCACGTGGTGCCGAGGCCCTTAGTGAGGCCTAGTCGTCGATCCTCCAATCGAACGATGGTCATCATATCCCCTGTCCGCTTACGTATGTAGGTACCATCTCCAACCCAAACGGCATCAATACCGACCACTTTAACAAGTACCCGAAGAGGCAGCTGCCGAAAACTAGTACCATTTGATGATTGGCCCTATTAACTCTCTATACCATTTATACCTAACATATAGCTACTTAGGTAGATACCTAAGCTACCCTTCATTCTCGTTCGTCTAGTCTCTCATCAGTCATCAGATTCCTCTCCAGCTCTCCATTATTGATAGAACTTCTTGATAGATGATAGAAATTGCTGCGCCCACAAAAGAGCCTTCTCGATCGGTGTGTCGAATGACCAGGAGCCACAGTAACAAGGATAAACGACCGAGGTTGCCGGACACGGAGTAGACGCCGCCGTCGGTACTGGTACTATGGTGTTGTATACCATATGTCACTGGGTAAGCCGGACCCGATCGCGAATGGCCAAAACTCAAGTAAAAGCATGTTGAGCTTAGCTGGGATGGCATAGTGTCGTATCCCTAACCCTTTAATGTTAGTTAATTAGCCTCAATGAAAGGGATCGGACGCCCAAGGAAGCACGAAACAGCCGGGAGAAAAATGTATGTAACTCTAAGCCGAATTTCTTCAATGAATAGGTCGTCATTTTCTGATACCTGTAGGCTATCCGCCATGAATCAAAGGCTATTCTCTTTCTAAATGTACAATGATATTTGCTTCCCCGTCCCAGTATTCAAAATATCAATGCGGGAGATGCTGCCTAGGATTCGAAGCTGTAGACCAACATCTAAGGAGGAATTTGGGTTCGCATCGGCCATGAAATGATTGGCGTCCTTCGTCTGAAGTTATAGGGGGTATTCGAGCACAAAGTATTGTGCCACAATATCCATAACAAGATTAATGGATCCCTCAGTCGTGTTTACGGGGGCCAATGGGTTTCTTCTGGCATGATAGCAGCAGTTGGTCGATGGATATGACGACCTCGTCAATCGTGGTAGGTTCGAGGGCCTGTATAAACTGATCATATATTATCGGTCGATGGCATCGAACAAGCCATAAGCGTCTACGGCTCTTTACGGTACAAGGTGAGTGCGGGATTTCGCGATGTGCTCATTCCGATATATGTCTGATCTTTTGGCAGTAACCTGAATATTAGCTATTTAAGTAGGATCGTCACTTCGGAGAGCATTGAAAGAACTAGACACAAGTCCATTAGGATCTTGCCTAACTAGAGCGATTGTAAGTTTTGTACATTACTATGTTTCGTGAGTGGCATTACCATTGTCGATATGGTTCTGACAACCCCCCAGGTGAATATCAGCGGGAAACCCAAGATAAGCAGGGCACAGAGTGGACAATCTCGCAGCTAGTGGTCTGAACACTTCCCCGAGTGATGATAGAGTAGTACAAGGGCGACAAGCTGGGCTGGGGTTTAGTGGTGGTAGCTAAAGGATGGTTTTGCGTACACGCAGGATAACAACCTTGGAAGAGATTCAGCAGATTTTGAGAGGCTAATGACACGGTCGTGGGTGTCACGAGGCTAGCCAAGCGATTAGGCAAACAACAACATTGTTGCACAAGGAGGCTAAGGCCCAACAGCTACCAATGGCTAGGAATATTCACAGGAAGCGGATACAGAGATCCATAGTGACAGAGGGGCTATCCCTCCTGAGAAGAGTTTGCGTAACACTTCTAATCAGCAACGCTACAACATGCATACACTTAAATAAATTTAGTAAAAATTGGGAAATCTAACCACACATTAACCTTACCATTCTTGTTATTCGTTAATACGATCCCTAGGCTGGAATATCCTCATAAATAGCCGAAAGAGTTTGATAAA
The DNA here is from genome assembly GCA_028571165.1 of Hypoxylon perforatum. NCBI lineage: Eukaryota > Fungi > Ascomycota > Sordariomycetes > Xylariales > Hypoxylaceae > Hypoxylon > Hypoxylon perforatum. The sequence continues at coordinate 1,331,800 of JAOXNQ010000009.1, forward strand.
CTACCTAAGTATGCTATAGGTGATATGCGCAAAACTTTGTGGGAGCCGGTAGAGCGGACCTTCTTATCCCTTGCCGTAGGTATCTAACTTCCCAGTAAGAGGTCATGCCATCCAGACAGTAAGGGGCTGAAAGCTCTTGTAACAAAGTGGCAAGAGGCTAAGCTCCTGATAACAGGGAGTAGTTCTATCGTTACATCGGACCGTATCTTACCCTACGCGCTTGCTGAAAAAAATAAAGCATAGGCGGCACCCTACTGTAAAATCTATCTATGGGAATGAAAGAACCCGGCACGAAATCCGTCATACGTGGATGTTGGACACGCACCATGTAATGTCAATACTATTCACACACCCTAGGCTGATACACTGCTCCCACCCACGCTATGAGCAGAGCTCCCAATGCCTTGTATATACCTTTTACTTAGGCATCTACCTACATATTTCAACATAAATCCCACGCATCTTGTATGCAAGCAAGGGCAATATTCATAGGTAGGTGTGAGGTACCTTATAATGGAGACAAGATATGGGATCCTTCACCACGAGCTCAAAGAAGACTAGCCTACCAACATGCTTACTGAGGTAAGAGAAGCCGCACCAACACTCTTTAAAATATTATCTTTGTTTTTATCGCCCAGGTACCAAGATACTCCATAATTATGGAGCAATATTCGAAAATATCATACTCACACCATCTACCTTTGTTCGTTCCAATCGATGGACAGCTCTCATGACTTCTAGATTATCAAGAACCTTAGTTTCGCGTAGGCGAATTCTTCATTTTTATTTCAGATACTTGCCCCAAAAACAAGCACGTAAGATAATTAGGAAGGTATCATGTCTGATCAAGTTACTCGATACGAGGAACTAATGCCTTACTTGTTATTCCCGTTGTGGCTAACACTCACAGCCCCTTGACTACCTTGACTACCTTGACCACCTACCCATCCCTACTTCTAAGCGGCCCCCAAAATGGTACCGGCAATCTCAGTTGGCACAATAACTTATTCATGATGGATGGTCCAACCAACATTATTATCCGCAAACACCGGCCGCCTCCTTTGCCTCTGATTCTTTCAGTTCCTTTTCTTTCACTTCCAGTCGCTGTCATCCCAATACTCCTCATTCTTTCGCTATCTTACACACTTTAGGCAGTCATCATGCCTCCAGAAACATCCCCTACCCCGGAAGATCACTCTCTCGATATGATCTATGACCCGATGACCGACAGGAAGCTCGAACAAGTTGACTCCACCGTCGAGCAGTCCAAACTGTCGGACAGTCCAAACTGTCTGATGATGGAGACAACATCGTGTATATCCAAGGTCCTAGGTTCTGGGCCATCTCTGTCTCGTAAGCCTTCAAGACAAGTCTGTATGTACATCAGTCAACTGACTAATGTGCCTAATAGCATAGCATTCATGATGTTCTTGACCAATTTTGAAGTTCCAGTTGTCATCACGGCATTAGTCGCCATTACCAATGACTTGAGTGGATTCGAGAATGTCGGTTGGGTTGTTGCTAGCTACCTTCTCGGCTACGTAGGTTAGTTAAACAGTGAAACGCTTCGTTTCCCTCTCTCGTCGGCTTACGCTACTTCATAGCTGTCATCGTCATCTGTGCCAAGTTCAGCGACATCTTTGGCCGAAAATTTGTTTTCTTGTTGTCCGCTGTAATCTTCATCATTTTCTCGGCGGCATGCAGTGCCGCGCAGACCATGGTACAACTGTAAGGCATCACACTAAGTCACGTCCCGTTTACGTCCCCCACAAGCTAATGTGGTGGTAGAATTATTTTCCGAGCATTCCAGGGTATCGGTGGCGGCGGGTGTTGGTCGCTATCTACCATCATCGTCGTGGAACTTGTTCCCCCGGAGAAGTATCCAAAGTTCGTGTCAAACGTCTCTATCGTCAACGCCATGGCGCTGTTACTGGGTCCAATTATTGGTGGTGCTATAGCTTCCAACACCACTTGGAGATGGATCTTCATCATCAAGTAAGTTCTGATATCTTCGAGTGTAGCTGTGTCTTCTAACGCTTTGTATGATAGTGTCCCCATAGCTGTTCCAGCATGTATAATCGCGTTCCTCGCTATCCCGAACAATTTTCCATATCACAATCGACCGAATCACAGAAATAAGAGCTGGAGAGAGCTAATGGGAAGAGATACGCTTACTCGTATTGATATACCAGGCACTATCCTCATTCTCTTTGCAACGCTAGCACTGACATCTGCATTTGAGGAAGCAGATAAGCGGTTTCCATGGAGGTCAGCGTATGTTATTGTCTTGTTGATCCTAGCCGGTCTTCTTTGGATAGCATTAGTTGTCTGGGAACGACACGTCACACTGTCCGACAAAGTTCGGGAGCCGATTTTACCTTGGAGATTCCTCGTCAATCGCCAGATGTTGGGCATATTGCTGTACGTACGCCATATCCGCGTGTTTGACCATCTTGACGTTTTGTCTAACTTGAATCTGCCAGCAACTTCGTCCTTCTCGGTGGGCCTACTGTCATCTGCATGTTCATCATTCCACAGAGATTCCAACTGGTGTACGGCACATCTGGTCTTGATGCCGGCGTCAGGTTGATCCCATTCACCGCCATCATTCCAATCAGCTCGATCTTCGGGTCGACTATGGCCGGAAAGCTGAAGGTGCCGCCAGTGTACCTCCTCATAGTAGGATCTTGCTTCCAAGTGCTCGGGTTTGCTCTCTTGGGCACGCTACCTTCTACTCTGGAGATACCTGCCCGTATCTACGGATTCGAAATTCTCGCTGGTTGGGGCTGCGGCATCAACTTCGCCTTGCTGTTCATCCTAATTCCATGGGTCAATGACAAGCGTGATCATGGTAAGTCCTACCAAAGGAATGAAAGTGATCGATTTAACCCTTTTTTAGCTGTTGGGATGGGCGCCGGGTCCCAATTCAGGATGATGGGTGGTTCGATAGTCCTAGCAATCTCGACTTCGGTTTTCAACACCTATGCAAGACCACAACTCCAAACTCTCTTGGGCGTTTCGGATACCGATACGTTGATATCATTTTTATATACACTACCTCAAGATCTTCAGGATCAAGTTCGGTACCTTCTGGCCGAGGCATACAATCGCCAAATCCTTGTTCTATGCGTCTCGGCAGCATTACAAGTTCCAGCCACTCTATTGATGTGGAAAAAGAAGCAAGTTGTCATCTGAAGGGGTGGGTTTTACGTGAGGCTTTGACAGCAACACTCGTCATGGCTTGATCAGGAGCAAATGGGGCTGGTCCTTGAAGTAGTTATTTCTTTGATGGATTGGGTTTTCGTAGCAGCTTGTAAAAAACTATCGTTATTGCAATTTATTGGCAATTGAACTATCTTTAAATACCATGAGTTTATGCCACTCGAACCGGGAAGATGAGTAAGCCCCCGTGCAACTCAGTGACGCTCTTTTAAAGCTCCAACTCTCTAATATAGCAAGACATCAATAAAAACAACTGCCTAGGTATCTAGGACACATATAATTAGATTTTTCGCAGCAGGTAGTCAATTAATCTAATCAACTCTTGTTCGCTGCGAGTCTCACAACACCCATTTCCTGATGCTCCAGTAACACCTGATTATGATGAAGAGGGAATTGAGTTGAGCTTTGGTATCCGGTGCACCATTTCGAGCTAAGAGGTGCTTGTTTGGGCGTCTGCATTTTGATCATGTTGTGTAGGAATTGTTACTTCTCTTGTGAAGACACATAAGCTCCGCCAACTTCCAGATCCCCGCGCACACCCCACTGATGATAACGGTGAGGGTCGCCCCCATCCCCAGAAGGCGCGCGGTGTCACCTTGCACCGGCGTGGCGATCAGGCCGGCTGGACCGGGCACTCCGGGATCGTCTGCAGCGGAGGGTAGACGACGCGGCAGCTGCACACGCAGTCAAGGAAGCCTCTATACGTCACGTCATCTCAGCACTTTTCTCGACCCCTATTCAATCATTGACTGTACATGTTGTTTATTTAATAGTAGTGGTGGGCGGTGGTGCGGTGATGGTAGTGATGTTGGTTCTAGGCGACCGTGGACTAGTACGACGCTACAATTGCCAACGGCGAAAAATGGGACTACCCCTGGAGGTATTGAAAAGCAAGAACTCACGGCAAACGTGGCCGAAGACGGATAGAAAAGAAAGTTCTGTGAAGATAATTGTCTGAACGTGAGAGAATCGTAGATTTGGTAGCTTTCGAACATATAATAGGATGCGGTTCCAAGTTCGCTTGCGAAAAATGAGATGTACCTGGGCTACCCGAAAAGAAAATCACTTATGTACGCAGGAGGAAAGGCTAATAGCAAAGGGGAGGAAAACATACCTACCTGTTGTTGAGAGGTAGGTAATTTACGATTAGGTTCTCCATGTATGGACAGTTACTTCCGAGCATTCACCCACCTGCCCACTTTTCTACTCTCCTGTGCGTACGTCTAGTAAGGGTAGGTAGTCGCAACTGGATAGCTCCAGATTACGTACGTTTCCTCCTATCGTGACTGACTGATATCTTGGATGAGCGAAATCGCCACCATACCTTAGGTATCTCCCGGGACGTAGGAGGGAAGCCTCTGCATTCATCTATCTTATTGTCTTCCTCGGTGTTCTTAGTCCTTATCTTCAATTCCCTATCGTCCAGTCTGAAGAACCCACACCGTTACCGATCGCTGCTAGCCACAAAGCCGTCGAGTGCGAGATGCTGCCAATGACTTGGAAGAGTCTGCCACTCTCCCACTCGCTGGCAAGGCAGTGCCACAACCAATACCAAGCACACCAAGCACACCAAGAAGAAGACGACCAAAAACAAGAAGAAACAGACGGAAGAGGAAGAGCGCGAGAATGACCCCAACCAAAGCCACCCACTCGTCGTAAGTTCATACATGCTTCCCAGCCTTGACTATTGTATATCTCGGGCAGAGGGACAGTAAATAACAGTAAAAATAGTACTCGGTACTACGAGTACGACCCTGGCCCGCCTCAACCATCACCATCACCACCACTACCACCACCACTACCATCTCCACCACCACCGCCATCGTCACCCGCTTCATCGATAGGTAAGTGAGCATATTGTCTCTAATAGGTGAATCTATAGCACCGATACCACATAAAGTGCTAATTCGATGCAATTTGTAGAGACTGCACACCATGTGTGTGCGTGGCGACCTGCGTCTGCCCGGCGCCTCCGACCAGCCCGGCCGCCCCGCCCTGCGTCTGCCGGTGCTTCCCGCCGGCTGAGTCCGGTCTCGCCCAGCTCCTCGCCGCCCTCGTCGCCATCGTCATCATCGGCACTGGGGTAGGAAAACTTTTAAAAAATATTTTTAAGGGAGTGGACCATCTGACTAGGAAGAAGAAGTAGAAGTAGGAGCGGAAGCAGGGGGGAAGAAGAAGAGGCAGAAATATACTCCACTTACTGATGGAGAGCGAGTTTCGAGTCTCTGTTAAGTGGACTGACAAACATAAATCAGTGAAGGGAAATTATCCCGGATGGATATCTTCGACGAACCATGGCTTCGGATACATTTGCCTGATGGACAAGAATCAAAAGCATTGACGTTACCATAGTCCCACTGACCGTGCATACAAGTAGAAGAAGACGATGAAGAGAAAGACGCACACTTTTAATTGAAAAATTTATTCGACACTTGATACTACTTCTATCGTCGTGACTATGACCGCTACTCCGAGAGGGACTCTATCATATATGATGCGAACGAGGACAAGCGTCGTAAACGCTAGAGATACTACTAGTAGTTATTTAAAAGAGATTTATCGTATTGGATTTGGTCTTGCGACGCCATGATCACGTTTAAATTATAATTATTTTGATTTAAAAATGTTCAAGTCACGTTTTTCTATTTGACATGATATCCAAGGACCAAAATGTGCACTGTGATAGTCTCTCCTGACCAGCCTGGGGCGCTAGTGTGGTTAACGAGCGAGAGTGCCTGCAGGCAGATGTCAACAAAGCTGTATGTACCTACCTAAGGCAATATCACGGAATGTACGGTAGGAGCAGCGAGATACTTAGGGTAGGAACATACCTAGGTACACATCTAATTTTCAGTTGCCTAGCACCATGTAACTTCACATTACGTAGCAGAATTCAATAGGCTCTGGACTTCTTCTCAAAGTTCCCGTTCTAAGACCATCAGCATCAGCATCACCGGATTCATGAACGAATTAGAACACCCAGACCTCTCTTCAAGTCTATCTACACAACCAGCAGCACCGCCACCATCATGACCACCCTTCTCCCTACTACTGCCATTACCACTACCGCCGCCGCCACCACAACCCTCGCCGCAATGGCTGATGGCCAGTAAGTAACCAAATCTCCTCCCCCAAGACTATATTGTGTGTCCCCGTCGAGAAACATTCTGACGCAATATCCCCAGGGTAGATTACACTTGCGAGTGTACGTGTGCGTGTCCGTCCATCTGGACGCAGGCGGAAGCCGACTTTGGTGGCCCTATCCTCTTTTGGGGGATGATCCTTGCGATCATCTACCTGGCCGCCGCCAACCAAGGGGTGTGGGATATGAGAAGGGTGTGGGAGCGGGAGTATGGGGCTAGGGTCGGGTTTTTTCTTAAAAGAAACTTTTACGAATGATTATTTTTTCAGACGGAAAAAATAAATTTTAATCGCACTTTCAACCAAAGACTGACGTGTTACTTGTCATTACTTCTATTATTGTGACTATGAGTACTATTTAGTGCTATGCCATCCCGCTCAGCTCTAGCTAAGTGCCCGCCTACCATACGGCAGCCCCTCATCGAACTCCGTATCATGCAATTCATGCAGTACCTAGACAGGTATTTCCGCTGTCCCATTCCCCTCTCTCTCTCCAAATGCAAGAAGCGCACGCGGGCGCTATTGGGGTATAATAATGAGCACCAAGCTAAATTTCAACACCAAGCAAAAGACCGCCATTACCTCCTCCTCTTCCTCAGCCATCTGTCCAGGACGCCACCCCGCAGTCCGAGTGTCAGCCGCCGCAGCTCCCGCGCGCTCGCTCTAGCGCGGGACCTCGCTCTCGGCGTCGGACCTGGACGGCGCGCACTCCTCGTAAGCGGGGCTCGGCGCCCTGCTGCTGCTCTCGGGCCCCTCCTGGCTGTGCCGGGTGAGTGTCAAGTCCTCGACGCTACCGACGGACTCGTACGGGATCGGGGCGGTATAGGCGGGCGGGGACGGCGGCACGTCCTGGTAGATGGGGGGCGCCTCGTTATCCCAGCTGACGCCGAGGCCGGCGCGCTCGGTGAGGGCGACGGCGAAGTGCATGCGCAGGATGCGGGCGACGCCGGTGGGCGTGATGTGCTTGGGGTGGGCGACGGGCGCGTACTCCTGGACGACGACCATCTCCACGACCAGCTGGTGCGAGACCTCGGTGCCGTCCTCGCTGCGCATGTCGCACACGGCCCGCGCCGCCGGCGCCAGCGCGCACTCGATCTCCATCTCGATGCTGCCCGACGGCGAGTAGTCCGACTTCCAGCCGCTGTGCATGTCGGCGTGCGCGATGGCTCCCTCCTATCTGGATTAGGGCTGGTTGAACCCAAGAATCTCTTTTACCCAATAGAATGATCATATCCACTCACCGT
>JAOXNQ010000009.1:1339506-1377215 GCA_028571165.1 Hypoxylon perforatum
TAGTCTATTGTTACCTTAAAACCAAGAATTCTAGAGTACGTATCCGACCTATGAAGTCAGACTGACAGAAGTAGTAGACGGGATCGTAACAGCCACAGAACTATCCACCTCGCAACTTTATAGACCAGCTAAGTCAAGGGCTTCGATTTTATTTTTACCTTACAGTTATAAGAGTCGTAAGTGGTACATTTTGTATTTGAATTTAGTTAGCGAGGCGCAGCCAACCAAAGCCCCAAGTGGCCAAGTGGATCATTATGGAAATGTATCTCATCCAAGTTCTTAATTGAGGTGTAATGTCTAGGTTTATTCATTTGCCTACAGCCGTTCGCTTAACCTCAGCTACTCATTAGCTTTATCGTTGCTTCTCGAACGGACTTTAGCGGCTTTGTGTGTCTTCGAAGCCAGCATCTCCTCTCTGTACAGCCAGGCACCACTAAGCAATGCACCATTACCTCCAACAATGATCAAAGTTATGGAGTATACGACCAACGCAATCCATCTCATATGGACCATACCAGCGACTTTCAGATCCCATATAAGGTGCCCCATCCAGAGAAGGTTCAAAAACAACAGCGGGAGCTGATTGTGTATTAGTATTCCCACAACACCTGCCCTGAAGCGTAGGTCTTCAACACTTCGAATGGAGCGGAGGGCCTCAGCTAGGGGTTGACCAGAACTCCAAATTGCATATTGCCAGGAGATTATGGAAACCATACACAATATCCGCATCGTCCTTCGAATGGTCGGTAAATCACGCTTGGGATTCTTGAGACGATCTTGACCTAAAGTGCTTGCCGGGAGTATGTAGCGATATAATACTTCCTGTGCCATCCATGTAAAAATAGGAAACGCTATCCAAAGATGATCGACCATGTTGTGATAGAGAGTCGAAGGAAAACATAAAGCCGCGAAACCAATAGTCTCGAAAATCAGTATGAGGGGCAAGACCGTCCGTGTATACGAAATGTCAGTCAGGCGCATATCTGCCGCACCATATGCGTCAACGGGGTTGAGGATGTAGTGTGTGAAACAGTAGAGAGGAAGGAAAATATCCGGATATCGGGTAGTTAAAAGCCCCCATATGAGCGAACTTGTATGATGATGTTAGACTAAATCTCAGAGTATAGGGAATCTTAAGACTCACAAACGTAATGCATTCAGCTGGTGCGCCCGGCGTGCCGACTCTATGAGCAGAATTGCGTACCAGACACCATAATTGGCGGAAAATGGAAGAGACTTGTCAAACTCTTGAGAAGACGTTGCAAATATTGCTTCCTTACTGGTCATCGCTATGGCCAGTATTGGAAAGGCCAAGATAGCACGGAGCCATTTATTCTCCTCCTTTCCTATGCCCTGCGTGGGGTTGAAAGGCATGAAACCATCCAGGGACCGTGGCGGTAAAGGGAGGAAATCTATGTGGCTGCCCCCAATCGATATACCACATACTTGATCAATATGGCTATCTCCTCCATATCGAGTCAGGTAAGGCACTAATATTCGATGCTTTAGGTCCCGCAATGCTTGAACGCGCTGGTCATCACCTGTAGCCTTGATGTTCACTGTTGCTCTAGGATGCATAGTTTTCTCGAGTTTCACTAGTGTCGTCTTAAGCTGGGATAGTGTAGGCGGAGACTCGTGACAGCTATATGCGACTCGGTAGAGGGCGTTGGCCAGTTCGGCGGCTGATTCCATAGCAAGCATACCGCCAGCACCTGTGGCGGGTGTCATCTTGTGAACGCTATCACCTAGGCATATGATGCGCCCAGCTGTCCAGTGTTTAAAGTCTGCTTCCTCCAAGGTAACCAGGGTCGCTACCTCTCGAGCATCCCATAATGTCGAAAGCTTGATAGAGATATCAGGCTTGACAGGTAAGTCAGCGTGCTCCTGTGCGAATTTGGAAGCATCCTCGGCATTGAAGCGTGGTATTTCGTGAGCCTCATAGACACGATCCATTCGGCCGAACAAGAACCAGAATACTCTACCTCCATAACCAGAAGACACTACCGTAGACACGTTATGAGCCAACGTGTCATCTTCGTCGCCGGGCTTAAGCCCTGGGATGGGCTTAGAAATGCCGAAAAGACATTTGTATTCTGCAGTCATTGCTGGTTCTTCGTTAGATTCTACTTCTCATGTGGATCCGACTCACTCACCTTGACGTTCTTTATCGATGTCAGCTTTTCGACAGCCGTGTTGCTCCATATACCTCCACATCTCAGAACGGACCTTGCTGCGTACACCGTCGGCGCCCACTACAATGTCACCATCATACGTAGTGCCATCCGTACAGCAAACGGTAACCCCCTTATTGTCAGACTGTTCGACAGTGCGAACCTTTTTGCCCGTTAATATACAGTTCCGGCGCACCAAACTGCGCCCTAAAACCTGTTGCAAATGGCACCTCTCAACCCATCCAACAGGATACGACGTCCTGGCTTCTATAAGCTGCGCGGTATCGGTTCGCCCATTAAGTAAAGAGCGGCCATGCGCGTCAATCACCGCGCTGCTCATCATTGGCGTCATCTTCGCTACCACATCTTCATAAATTCCCAACTGATCGAGTATCCTGGACATACTGGGCAACACTGCTATGCCAGCCCCAAGCTGAGGTGCCAGGTGCTCCCTACCCTCCAACAGGAGGTAATCAATGCGCAAAGGCACCTTCTCCAGCACATTAGCGAGGGTAAGCCCAGTAATCCCTCCCCCTACTATGATCACCTTCAGGGGAGGACGTTGAGTAGCAGGATTTGAAACCGAGTCCATAATGTTTTAACGAGGAGATATGAAAATAACTAAAAGAAGTATGTTTATAAGCTATTCAAAGACCATGAATGAAAATAGAGAGTCTGGGATAAAATCTAGCAGCCACGGATCTTGCACAAGTTAGAGACGATCACCTTTTTATTCGTAGGCACTAGGCAAGTACCTATATAATATTATCTATTTGAAGCGAATAAATGCCGCATGTCCCTAGGGAGGCTGTGCCCCGTCGTCAAGCCAGCCAACTAACCAACCAGTTGTGTGGGAGTGTTAGTGTTTCCAACCACAAGAACCTGAGCTAACCTAAAAGTGGCCAACGTGTACCAACACTCTGCCACTGGATCCGTAGCCCTTCGCGGCTGATTTCATTCCCTTAAGAGATAGATAATTAGAACACAGTAGGGAAATCTTAGTGTGACACGAACAGGTATATAAAGCATGGAACTTGACGTTCAATTCGATTAATAAATATAGAGGGAATCACTGCCTTTTTTATACCCACCATTCAGCTGTCCTAATTATCCCATTTAGGTAGTGATATCCAAAGCTGATCGCCGGTGACGCGGATAGCTGCCTTGCAGGATGTCTTAAACGCCAGCCAACTAGGGGGAACCATGTCAGACTTTAGCCCTTCAAGCCACTTAGCCTTTCCAGACATCATCCCTTCCTTTGTTCTCCCTAATAGGTTAACGACTCAGAAAGGTGGTAGCTGGATAGGAGAGGTCAGAGTAGCAAGGGTTAACGGTTTTTTCTAACTCAATTCATCATCTTACTATGGTATAAACTTCTATTGAAAAAAGCCATCCAGCAGTAATTATTGCTTCATCTATATATGCCAGGGTGCATCCCTACCTATTCCCGAAACAAGCATGAGGGATGTGTAAACATGACAACCCCAAACGCGATAGATACCCGATCTCGTGTAAGGTACGCATCCAACTCATGCGTCGAGGAGAAAGAGCCATAGTCTTTGTAGTGGGCTGGCCCCTATCATATCTTACACCTACCAACCAACAGCTATTCAGTAGGCATGTGGTCCACCCGGGTGGAAATGGCTAAAGCCTGACAAAGACCAACATCATCAAGTCCCACTATGGTCACCGACATGATCAAATGTATACTAATCTCAATCACAACTATCAGAGGAAGGCTACCTCCCTTCTCTGTCAATTAGCTTTACATTCGCAAGTTCTTCGCATTCTGTTCTATGCGATCGTTCTTTTCTTATAGTGCAAATATCGCCGATTTCTGACACGATGGCGTCCGGACTAGAAGCAAAAGCTTTTCGTGTGGCCATGTCTGTGCCATTCCTCTTTCTGGCTGCCTAGTGTCTCCATACTATGAAGTTGCACACTAGAGGCCATTTTCTAAGTCTGGCGCTATTAAGTAGGCAGATGGGAATGTCTTTATGATTGACCATTTTTAAAATCTTGATATCCTTGATCAGATGCAGCGAGGAACAGCTGCAAATACTCGCTCCACCTACCCTTAGATTTGATCATGTTTCTTCTTCGCAGATCCTTAAGCCATTGCAGGTTGTACCGTATGGCTGCTGCAATCTGAACGAATCGCTAACAGATACACGCCGGCATACGTGCGAGTTTGGATATAGTCAAGAATTAACTCAAAGCTCGCGATCTACTAATGACCACGGTGCAGTCCAAGTATTTTCGCGCATTGCCGGGCAGTTTCTGGCAAAGTAACGGTAGCGCCGCTGAGAATAGGGGGAAACCCCTCCTTTACTAAGTAACTACTCTGTTTATTAAATAAGCGACCAATATATTCACATATCGAGGCCAAATATTCCTCAAGACAGCAAGCTACTCTGCTTTTACGCATATGCTGAAGATCTTCTCGAGGTCTCTGTTTCTTGATGATAGCGTGTTTGGTTTATTCAGCTGTTCCAACTAGACCAGTACTCAATTCCACCATTACACCTTGATCCTTGCTTTGTCCTCTAACCAAGGATTATCTCCAATGCATTCTTGTAGATTTTGGCAAGTCCAGCACGTTCTGATACCATGGTCTCCTCGTTACGAGTGATCAACAATGCATAGTAGAGATACCACTCAGAGATATGTCGTTCCTCCGCCACGTAATAATTCCACACGTCGAGTTCTTCCATAGAAAAGTCTCTGGCTTCCGATATGGCAACGAACTCGAAAACCCCTCCCACTGAGCTGGACCATTTCTCATGGAGGACAATTGTGCCACACCAATCGCCCTTGCTGTCTAAGATGCCAAATCTGTGCAGCCCTTTTTCCAAATTCGACTGAAATGTTGGACTGGACATACTTCTCCGTGACAATTGAAAATGTGCCGTATAAGACCAGAAATGAAGACAGCAATTAACTGGTTCGACAGTTGGCTTTGTAGGTCTTGACTCATCAATACCGAGTCTCGAGGCTAGTCGTTGTCGATCGCGGCCGTACGGGTTTGTAGAGCTGAGATCATACCCAGACCACCTAGATTGAGGTTGGTGACCCTGTGATGATGGTTCCCACACCAACTTCAAATATCCTCCATCGCCATGGTACCAAGTAATCCAGGAGTGATTAGATAGCCAATCATGAAGATTTATCAGCGTGCCCGAAACCGTTGATAATCTCCACATTGCACCACCTTCCCATCCACACCATGACCAGCTGGGGAACAAGCTGTCTGAGTATCTGTTTCTGCCCCGTCCCCTTGCCCCAGCTTCCTTGTTCTCCCATAAGAGGGCCCAATCGAAGTACGAATTTGGCAATCCATAGATCATTGTTGAAGCAAGCGGGAACGATAATACCGATGCAATTCCGTCAAATGCGATCAGTCTATCACTGGGTACCGTCATTTCTCGAGGAGTATATAGCTCTACCAAGTCCGCATATTGGCGAACGGGGTTCTTGGAGAAGTTCTGCTTAGGCGATTTTACCATCTCCAAAGACCAGACGTTTTCCCCTGTTTCGCAGTGGACGTCCTCGGACCATGTCGCTTTGGAGCATTGGAAAAACATACGCTCATCAACGAAGATGACAGAACGTTGGGAGACTATTCTTTCCTGAAACGTCCACGCTCTCGTATTCCAGTGAGTATTCTCGATCCTACTCTCCACTGACTTCACGACTGTCATGCACATGCCGGAAACGTCTGCGATTGCTTGCGACGCAGCGCGCAGCGTTAAGGGTGATCCAGAGATTCCGGCCATGCTACCGTTTCCAGAGGCAGCGCAGATATTCAATGTGCTGTTACCGTAAACTGCATCCATAAGGGGAGCTGTTGCGCCCCAGTCTTCCGCGCTGTCTTGAATAATGCATAGTGCGTCAACCCATATGTAGTGGATCCCGATCTCTCGAACAAGTATCATTGCGTCGCGAATAGTGGTGGGGAGTTTGTCTGTGTCTGGACCGAGACCCCCACGACGAAACTTGTCGACGTTTTCCTTCAGCAATTTCAGTGATGCCCGGGAACCCCACACATAGCTCAGTGTAGCGTACGAGAAACTAGCCTGTTCGTCGAATGATAAGTCTGAAAAATGGACCAGACATTGTCTGTTTAGGTCGATGTATCGCGTGCGACTCGGGAGACTGGTGCCTTTCATGTGTCCGGGGAGGATTCGGCAAGAATCACCATGCTCATTGGAGCATATGTCCAACCAATTGCGAATTAGATCTATGTTGACGTGAGAGAAAGGGATCCGACGTGCTAAGAAATTGGGTGTCCCTTGGGTACTGGGTTCTGAGGAAAGCAGCATGATGTATGCATCGGGGAACAGCCGCTGCGGATTAGATATCAATATTCGGCGCGATAGGGCGTGACCGGAGCTTCTACCGTCTCTGTCGCCGGGTTCTAATATTCGCCCATCAAGACGCCAATCAAGGTTGCAATCAACACGTTCTCCGCTCCCAGTCAGGCCATCGTACCCAATTTGAGCGTTGTCTTGAGAATGAGTGGCCTCAAAGATGAGCCAACAGAAGCAGCATATGTTTCGACGCCGATAGATTTCGTCAAGATAGCCAAGACGACAAGAGCTTAATCCTAATTCATCGAAACCTGCGTCTAAAAAGCCCGGCAAGCTTCCCTCGGAGGTTTTGCCAGGCAGGAATTTGTCGAGCGATATCGGGCTTTACCTCAACTACCCTGTTATGAGTTGACATTATCATAACTACCTTTTACCTAAGTCCCTTCCGAACGATACTCTGAGTATTGTTTGATAATCGAACCTTGTAGCTGCCTAATAAGTAAGGATGTGACGAATTTTGCGGGAAAAACAGTCAGGTGACGAGCATGCATAATGAGGCTGTGAGATATCTGGGACGGCTTGCTGCCACTGGCCTACTGCGTACTGTGCATAAGACGGTGCGGAAGATGATTATTACCATACAACTCAAAGTAATGGACACTGTAACACATTACCATAAACGGTCTTAAACTTGTCGATATTCCTAAGCGGTTATATTTAATGCCTGTACTAGGTTATAATAAGTTAGTAAAAAGTACAATGGTATTTTCATTTTACAATTAATACGAATCATAAATTGACTCATCTTTAATCGAAATAGTATTTTTTTAATGGCAGTGTAAAGTTAAAAAAGCCTTGCCATCGCCCGATGTAACCGAAAATTCTCACTGTCGGAAAATAAAATCCATTTCCAACCAATTATACCAAGAATGACTGATATCTTCGCAAATTTCCAATTCCATTGTTTAATTCGATTCCAGCGCTGAGCCGCGATTTCAGTGGCAGTGCTATGCAAGATCGTCATCTGACATCGAGGTTTTCCGTGATCAACAGAGGTATGATTAGGTACCTAGGTACATACTGGTAGCCCTGCTCGTCTAACTGCATTAACTTCGGTATGTACCTACCGGGGACTATTGCCATGCGAGGTTGTTATCAATCCCAAAAACATCCTGTAAATCATTAGCGTAATATCAAATTGGCAGCTCAAGCGGTAGCCAGTTACCCGGAGTGCCTGAAATCTTTCAGGTGGCATGTCTTTCCCTTTATTGAATCCACTACCCGCCAATTCGAGCTTTCTCCGTTGGCGAAATAGGACGTTGTTCTACCACTCGTTAGCAACCAAGGGCTATGACGAAGAGGGAAGATAAGTTCAGACTTCTTCAATAGTATCAATCATGACGTATCGGATGATGACGACCTGGGCAGTCTGGCCAAGTCGAAGTGCTCTTCCTATAGCCTGGGACTCAATAGATGGGTTCCACTGTGGTTCTAGGAGATAAACGCGCGATGCAATCGCAAGGTTCAATCTTCGGATTGTTAATAGGTGCTCCAAATGCTCCGCGGTGAACGAGAAGAATACTTGCCCTACTGCACCCGTTCCTAGTGTCATAAGTAGAATGTTTGAGCCGCTTGGAGATCTGAAGTCTTTCAACACTTTGACGCGTTCGGTCAAACGAAGCGAGCCGTGGATTACGTCGTATCGTATATTTTGACTTTGAAGGAGTTCGCCAACAAGATCGAGCGTCTTTTTCCAACATGAGAAGATAATACTGAATGATTTAATGGTTAGCTACATAGGATTCACTACGAATTTTTGTAGTTACCTTTTATGTGTAGAGTTCTGACGGATATCGGATAAGAGCGCCAGCAGCTTTGACGGGTAAAAGCCAGTGGGTTGTGTGCTGCTGGCTGCATTGGCTACATTGCCCCTATCTAAGTTGGTATGCATGCCGCTCGACGCCAAGATGGCTTGGGGCGTCGATTCGGTCTCGGAAGCACAGGCCGGGCAAGATTGCTTTTGTGTACGATGATGAGGTAGACAGTTATGACAGACTAAGTGGCAGCAGGATGACATGAATACTCCACCATCAGTTTGCGCCGTCTCGTTCACGAAATATATGGTTCCAGAACAGTAAGCGCATACGTTTTGACCCTGCTGCTGGAGATATATCAGTGCCTCATCAGGATCCACAGGTAGTCCCTTGGGCCCAAGTTCTAAAACGGCGTTTGAGCGTCCATTATTGCAGAACAATCGTAGTTTCAAAAGGGACTCAAGGAACGCTGAGTTGACGTTGCTCTTTCCACGTCTACTGACTGCCATGTCAATAGATTCTTTGCACTTCGCAAGCAGCTCATGGTACTGGGCTTGTTCCGTGCCTGTGAGAGGTAGTCTTCGTAGTTTTGGGACAGGTTCTGGTAAGTCTAAGAGCTGCCGCGTTCTTCGAAGGCAGACAGTTTGCAGCAATATCCGAAGATTTTGAAAGCGTGCTCCTGTCTTTGAGGTTATTGGGTTCGTGATAAATTTTCGAAAGGTGGGTGCTTTTTCTAATATCGGTACCCCGAGGAATGACACCAACGCCCCAAGATCCTCAAGACTGTTCTGTATGGGTGTCCCAGTGAGGCACCAGCGGTGTAGAGCCGGAATGCTAGTGACGGCTTGAAACTGTTTTGTGGACCGGTTGCGAATGTCATGGGCTAGGAAAAACATTAAGTTAAGGAGGAAACGACATTTAACAATCTGAGCTGTTGAACTTACCTTCATCTAAAACGATTCTAAACCAATTGATCTTAGATAAAGCACTATCGCCGCGCCGGAACTCTGCGGCCACAGTGGCGTAAGTTGTAAAAACTATTGGTAACTCGTAAAGCAGTTGTGTCTCGTTATGTCTTTCTGGGCCGAGATGCTTGTGGAATGGGAGCGTTCCGGGATTGGTGTGCCTTTAGAATCGTCAGTCAAGCGTGCGGAGCTACCTTGCCTAAACTTAGCCGTACTTGCGGATCTCGTCAACCCAGTTATCAATCAACACTAGGTAAAGACCGATTAATATTCAAAATGCATACATATAGGAAATGTTGGAATAATAGTTGGTGGTTTGAAGAAAAACGTACATGATGATGGTGCCAGAATGAGTGTTGCACTAGAGGCTGTTTTCCTCATTGGTTGGATCGATATTTGTTGATTCTCGGCAGCAGCAAAATCTTTGGCACGGTCGAGAGATCCAGCAATTGTGGACAATATGACGAGCGACTTTCCCAGGCCCATCTCATCCGCAATGATACCGCCCCTAGCCTCAGCTCGCTCTGGACGCTTTGCCCCACTGAAGACGTGTTGGTAGCTGTATGAGGAAGACATTAGTAAATGATCCGCTGAAGATATAGAGACGCAATTTGTTCGTACAAAGGTTCGTCCGCGTCCATGTCATTATACTTCCAAAGACTTAGATCTGAGGATATTTGTTCCGTCTCCCGTTGGAAGACAAAATCAACAGCTTCCTTCTGGTGACTGTACCAAGTGAATAGTGTTAGTTTCAATATTTCAATGATGGCCTGCGTGTCTCTTACGGCAGAAGTGTACTTCTAATGTCCGGGACTATAGCTATTTCCTGCAAAACATTGTGATGTGATAATGAGTCAAGAATTGAGTCAACCACAGCTGTATCATTAGATTGTGATTCTCTTTCTTCACTTTCTCCTGGAGCCTTGGAAGCATCCTTCGCATATGCCCGGGGCTGCTCAAGTGTTGATACCTCAGAGAACCCTTCTATCCTGAGAATATGCGGGTTATAGTACTCGACGTCATCCGCTCCATACCGCGGTATTTGTAAGAAAACCCCAGATCTTGACAAGATGCTACCAATTTCTTTAGCATCTGCTCGTGCGCCATAAATGTTGACTTCTGCCATAATATGGTGAGGTCCCTGACTATTCCAGGAGCTTATTGTGGTATTCCAGTCGTTGGCTGATATGTATGCTTGGCTACGAACTTGCTGTTTGGAGATGAGTTCAGTAAGTTGTCTACAAAGGCCCTTATTCAACCTCCCAAATTTGGTCTCGCCGTATTTCAGCGCAAAGTAATCTCCCTCTTTCACAATATCTAAACATTGCGACGAGCCATTAGGCCAGGCGTTCCATTGGTCGCGCCTATCCGTGTTACATACTTGCACTTTGACGTTGATTATCTATGATGGAGTTAGCTGCATTAAGGCAGGCAAAAAGGAAATAGACTTTACACTGCCGAAACACGTGTTCTCATTCACGTCCGAATTCCAAGTCTGATCAATGTCCTCAGCACTCGGTTGGATAAACGAGGTTGGGATGTGACCATAGGTCTGTTCCTCTATCCCAAATGGGTATCGCCGCTTTAACGAAGGCATGCCTGATCCAACTATCGCATCGGGATCGTCAGTAAAGAAATCCATTCTGATAGAGACCGAGAGCAACTGAGTGCTGTACGGCTTGCTAACAAATTGGGGTAGTCAGGACTTGAGCCTCAATAAAGGGGCTAATTATATTTATGCTGACGAGAAAAAAGTTGGAGACGCTACTTTTTTTCGTCGACCTGGCCTACAGATTTCGCCAAGCCTCATATAAGCTGCAAGTGAGCATGCCCGATTGCTACCTTATCACCATATGCCGGTGTAAGCCTTACACCACTGCCTGTTAGCTTGGCTTTGCTATGTGGATTCGTTCGATGCAGGCTAGACGATCAAAGCGCCATAAGGGCAGTGTACTTGCATTATTGAATAGTGGCTGTGGCACAGTGTGCTGATTTGA
This sequence comes from Hypoxylon perforatum, assembly GCA_028571165.1. Lineage (NCBI taxonomy): Eukaryota > Fungi > Ascomycota > Sordariomycetes > Xylariales > Hypoxylaceae > Hypoxylon > Hypoxylon perforatum. The sequence continues at coordinate 1,350,764 of JAOXNQ010000009.1, forward strand.
ATTGTATTCGGGGTCTGTCAGCGCGGAAACTGTCTGTCGAGGCTGTGCAGCATGCAGGCTAACCACCCGGGCAGTGAACCGCCACGAATACTACCAATCATATCTCTGCTATTCTGCTACTGGACGAAGTTCTAACCGCCCCAATCCCTTACTGAAATCCAGATGATGTGCCTTCCTATGCTTTTGATTCACAGAACAACATCAGCGGCAGATGGGAACACCGAGGACTGACCAATGGCCGGCCAAATTAACCACTATTCATTTGACAAGGCACTCGACCAATTCAAAGAGGGCCTAGGAAGACGGGAGATAGAAGACTTCAAAACAACAACACTTGAAGACCTGAAGAGAAACATTGGAACCCTACAGGCTAAACAACATGCACAAAGGCGACTACAGGACTTAAACCGGCTGCAACCATTTCTCGAAGCTATCGAGCAGTACGGAAATGTGGTTAATAAACTTTACAGCAACGATAGTATCACTGCATTCATTTGGGTGGGTGTTTCCAATTAAAATTGTAATGTATCACAGAAGCTCATCGCTGCCAGGGACCTGTCAAATTTTTGTTACAGGTATGAGGTCCTCACAAGCCAGATTTAGAAGCGTCCCAGCGACAACGACTGAAAACTGTCAACAGGCAACGAGCGTAGTTGATGGCGCATTCTGCGAACTCCTGGATGCATATGAGCGTATGGGACAGAGTCTTCCTCTTCTCATGCAATATGAAAGTCTTTTCCACACTACGCCACATATGGTCCAGGTCCTATCAGACATATATGAGGACATCCTCAAATTTCATCGTATCATTTTGCGTTACTTTCAACAGCCACGTTAGTTGCGCATATTCTTACCCCCTTCAGTGTCCACTGTTCCTGCTAATAGTTATTCTGTAGTGTGGCAGCACGTGTTCAGCGAATCCTGGGATTCGTGTAAATCTCGTTTCTCTGGCAATATTCTCAGCGTAGCTCGACATCGAAGTCTAATTGAGAGTCAAGCCACGCCCTCTCAAGTTGAAGAAGTTCAAATTGATGAAGTTCGGGAAAGCATTCAGCAATCCCGGCAACACCAAAGCGATCAGCTTGATGATAAAGATTTGGAGCGAATCCGAGACGTGCACAATTGGCTCAGGGCAGCTAATGTTGAGATTGACCAAGATAAACATGTTCAGGTTCGGGAGGGATATCCCGGAACTGGACGGTGGCTCCTGGAGACTACACTCTTCAAAGAATGGTTTGACCCGAGGTTTCCTACAATCCCTCCATTACTCTGGCTCAACGGTATCCCTGGAGCAGGTAAATCCTCAACGCTTTGGCACTCTTTTAAACACACTGATCTAATATTATGATAGGAAAGTCTATACTTACTTCTCTTGTCGTAGAGGAAGCCCAGAAATTGAGTCCGGCGCCAACGGTACTATTCTTTTACTTCAGACACGAAAACTCAGAGCGGGATAACTTTGTCGCACTTGGTAGGAGTCTACTGGCCCAATTCCTAAAACAAGACCATGGATTGTTACCTACACTGTACGAGAAATCGTGTCGCGGTGGTGAGGCAGTACTTACTTCACCAGTCCTAGTGAAAGAGCTCTTAAGTCTTGCTTTCGGAAATTGTAAAAATGCTTACATCATTCTTGATGGCTTGGATGAATGCCCACGAGACCAGCGGAAAACCATTTCACAATGGTTTAGGAAACTGGTTGAAGACCTTCCCATTGACGAGCCGGAAAGATTACGATGCCTGTTCGTTAGCCAAGACGATGGCCCTGCCCGAAAAGACTTTGATGGAATTGCGAGTATTAAAATCAAAGCAGAAGATAACAAGCACGACATTGAAGAATATAGCCGAATAGAAGCCAGGAGCTTGAAAGAGAACTGTCCGTCGCTACCCGAAGACAAGGAAATCATGATTGCCACAACAGTAGCTAATTCGTCAGAAGGCATGTATTACGTCGTTTGCAATTTTCATTTTCTTGCGGATGGAGCTAAAAAAAAAAAACCAGGACTCTTTCTGCTTGCCAAACTGGTATGGGCCAACCTGTCTGGTCATACATCTATTGCAAGACTGGAAGAAGAACTTGAGCCAGGCAATTTTCCAACGACAATCAATGATGCGTAAGTTCAAACGTTCCTAAAGAGACTCACTTCGCTAAAATGACATCAGATACCGTCGAATCATGGTCAGAATGGCCCAAGAAGTTCCAGAAGAAGCGATGGAGGACTCATCGAGGCTGTTAGGCTGGCTTGCATGTGCAAAGAGATCCCTGAAGTGGCATGAAATACAAGGAATGAACTCCATCAATATGGACGACCAATGTGTTTCGGTTGAACGCCAGCGTTTTATGAAGTCCCCTAAGGATCTTTGCGCCTCGTTGGTGGAAACCCGATCAGATGGCACCCTCGAATTTGTTCATTTGACAGCCAAGTTGTGAGTGCTATACATATTCTAATCCGATAAGCTATGCCACATCACCAGGTAGTTACTGACTAGGAGTTGTCTAGCTTTCTACTAGAGGAAAATTATGTCAAAGCGTCAGCTGAAGAGCTAAAACTAGCGACGCTGTGTATTGATTATTTGAACCTCCCGGCATTTGTAGATCCTCCCACAGTGAAGTCTGTACTGAACGGAGATTATGGGTTCATGGACTACGCTGTTATTCACTGGTCCCACCATTTAGAGGCCGGCGTCACCCTCAAAACAGACAAGGACGAACTACTGGTTGAGCAGCTCACAGAATCGTTGGAGATCTTCATCAATCAACATTGGACTTCTCCAAGCACTTCATTGGCACTGGGAAAACGTCAAAGTGAGAAACTCCAATGCTTCAAAACTTTATCTTTCTACGACCAACTCGAACAAATAGTAGCCTCAACAAAAAGGCAGTTGAAATTCTTTGGAAAGATGAAAAAAGAAGAAATCGCATTGGACCTTGTTGACATCGTTAAAAACGTTCGAGACGTCCTGGAAAGCATGGTATTTGGTACAATTGATCCACATATCCAGGAAGTGATCGATGAGCGATACGGAAACAACATTTTCAAATGTTCTAGGTTTAGCTGTCGATTCTTCACGACAGGCTTTTCTTCAGCTGCTGAGCGAGAAAAACATACAAGCAAACATGAGCGACCATTCCGATGTTCAGATAAAAAGTGTGTAGGTTACACCCTTGGACTTGCTTCTGCAGCAGAACTTGAGAAGCATGAGAGAGAGTACCATTCCATAGCTGCAATCCAGGCTGAAGAGTTTCCGACCGAACAAGAAGTTCAGCGCAGCATTCCGAATACCAGCTCAGAAAGGGGTCAAAATCAGGATTTACAGCTCAACCACAATGACGCGAGTACAGGACATCATACGATGGTTGATGTGGAACAGCCCGAGGCAGAATCAGAGTCAGAACCCGAAATGCTGCAGCAACTACCTCGGCCAAAAAGGCCACGGCAAACAGAATTCAAGTGCCCACAATGTCCCAGGGTCTACAAAAAGCGATACAACTTAAACTCTCATCTTCAAACTCATACCATCGAGAGACCGCATGTATGTACCCATTGCAGCAAGGAGTTCGCCCGTTTAAGTGACCATACACGCCACCTTAAGACACATACTGGGGTTAAAGACTTCGTTTGCCATGGAATTCTAGGGGATGGCAGCACTTGGGGCTGTGGAAGGTCGTTTGCTCGAGCAGAGACTTTGAGAAAGCACCACGAATCTAGGGTTGGCCAGGCATGTATTCAACAGCAGCTGAATACGTAGGAGCAAGTACCTACATGTCAGGATCCCTAGGTAGCCATGAGTACAAGCTATGGTTCATTTATATTTACGATTCTCAACACAATTATTGATACTTTTCTGAAAATTGTTATCATTTTATCTCAAAGACATAAAGCTCAAGTATCCCAGGATAAGTAAAACCGGGTCTCAAAGCAATCTAATAGATCAAAGCTTTCTGAATGCATTTGAAATATTGCCAGCGAGTTATTACCAGAATCACATATAAGATTATAAAGTGATCTTGACCGCGGGGAATTAAATGTTTGTTAACTTATGCGCGCGCATCAGCCTGAAAATAATAGCATCTAACAGATAATCTAGCTAATAGAAACTCCCGGTTATTATAATGCCTATGGCGATTACCTTATAATAAAAATTACGAAAGTCCTAAGTAACCTAGGTCTCATTGGCCGTGAAGTTATTATTTATATCATATGTTTTCTTTGAGCGAATATTAAAATCATTGATACTTACCTGCATTGCCATTGAAAGAAAGACGTTCGCTAATTTAAGGAGAATGGTTCGCCTGGAAGAAATAAAGCTGAGAAATCCGGTTGTCGAATCATAAGTTATAACACTGCCAGCATATTTATGGCTCAGCTGCATCAGCCCGGAGTTCAAATAAATATCAAAAAGTGCGAGCATACTTCCAATATCATTTGATTGGTTGAATCAGTACACCGCCTGTCCGTAGATTCGATTGTCAGATGATGCGCTATGCGTTCACTGCCCCTATATTTACGGCTCAGCCAACCATACGGGGAACTTTTATAAAATCTTAAATCTCTACTGGACTAGCTAGATACGGTCCTATTGGCCAATACACTTTCTTACGTGACCGCCTATTTATCCTAGCTGGATGTTCACCGAAACCATCGCCCAGTGTGCGATCCACAAGTTATATCGAGTTAGCATATCAGAGACCGTCTAAAAAATGCCTTGCATTGCAAAGCCTTATAAGTATTTCTTTTCTAATGCATTTTAGGACACTCACCGCGTACAAAGCTGGATTTTGAGGGCGGAGTTGATGTAATGAGAGACTTGCTCACTTTTGCTTATCTACCTAAGAGGCAGGCAATTAGTTTGTATATATACCTAGCTCACCTTCTAGAATGGCTTTCGCTCTCAGACAACAAGTTGCACATAAAATATCGGCGTTATCTTTTGGGACTTATATCTATCTAGGTAGTCGCAATGTCCGTATTCTCTTCCCCGTCAGAAGCTAGGCTGGGATCTCTGGGCATCACCCCGTTCATTCCTTGCCCGCCGTTACCCAATATTCTTGCCGAATGGGTGGCAATTCTCCCGCTGGTATGCAACCTTGCAAGTCAAAGCGATGACTATATTACAACCGGAGATATAGCGCTTCAGGGGAGGCTATCCGTGGGAATATTTCCCCGACTTGGGACCTTTTCTGGCTTAGCGAGGTTACTGCGAAGAGGGACGAAATACCTGGACCATGCAAGTAGTAAGGGGGGTTCCAGCCGCATAGTCTGGGATGTGAAGTGGGGGAGCATCTTTCCTTGTGCGAACGGTGCTGCCTTTACCGCCATTTCTAAGTGTCTCATGAGTCAGGGCAGAACTCCTCTTCAGCAGATGCCAGGAACGCTACCTTCTGAGCCTCATGACACGAACTGTAAAGGGCCAATAGCACATAGTGGGCCAGGGTACAACTCATTCAAAAGTGAAGTGGGCGACAACGATTCACCGAAAGGTTGTGCGAAAGATGAAGGCATTCGCCGACATCAGATTCTCCACGTCTATCAGCTATATCAGAAGCCAATACGATACTCTTTAAGACACCGAGTGGACCAGCTGCGCCTGTCGGCACTAGGTCAAACCATATGGTTCTTTCTGCTCACCTGCCTTGCGGTCTTGCTCTGCCTCCTTGGTGGCTATGGATCAGCCACACTCGTCATCTGCACCTCATTATCGGAGCTCGTGGCTCTCAGTGTTACCATACGCCGGCCAGCTGGATATCTACGAAACAACGAGACTCACGATGCATGCATGCTTGTTGCGTCGCATGAAAATGCTACAGAGTGGCACCTGTACATCGGCGATCGAGGCATTGCAGATACGATACTCAATAAACCGATGTTCGTCCTTCCCGAAGGAAGACCTGCTCGTCTAGCTGCTACTTGGTTCTGGTTTGCTAATTTATTTCAATTTGCCGCTATGACGTTTGTGGCTGCGCAAAAGGGGTGGGATGGTGTCTGGATGTTAGTACTGCTTACCACCCACTGGGCTTTTCGTGGCTTCCTGTACGGTCGAACTCTCGCCCATGACTGGCTGGAGCGTGAGGGTGTTGGGGCTGAGGTCAGAAGCTTTGAGTTCGGTGGGCGTTACGCGATGATTGGTGCCATTCAGGTATTCAGTGACAGTGCATCAGCCCGCTGGATGGACAATATCTTAGTGCCACATCCTCGGCGAGAGGCTTGGCTCAAGTGTCTGAGAGGGGAAAAGCTAACCGACAAATTTGGACCCCACGATGCAAAATGGCTTAAGTCCGCATCCGACGGATCTCTTGCTTCTGCTAAAGTTTTGAAGCGTGCGTTCAGGGTCGGTGTCAAGTGTAAAACATCTTTATGAGTACCTACCTATTCTCAATTTTCAGAGTTATCGGTAAGTAGCGATCGTTCTATAGTGGTCGGCTATCGAACTATACCTAGAAAGAGTGCGGCATGTACAGTATTAATTGATAAGTTCTTACCAGTATACACAGTAACTAAATTTAGAAATATTCAAATCCGCAATAAAGCATGGGCTTAACCAGGTAATTGGGGAAAGAAATCTCGGATATATACCTAGCCAATAGGAACAAAACCAACTTGTCCCTTCGCAAATTTTAGACTATACTATGAATAATTTTTCAAAACCTACGTAAGAGCTGAGCCTTAAAAGAATATTCTGCGGCTCTGCGGAGTTGCGGGGTTGCCAAACGGATTCGTTTGTTCATAATCCTTCTTTGAGTATCTTAAGTCTACTATAATAAATAAAGAATCTCGTTAATATACTGAAACATGAGACTCCTCAAAACTGGACAATACGAGCTCATTGAGTCCACTGATCTCCCTGACCCATCCCCCCAGTACGCGATTCTTTCTCACACATGGATATCACCAAAAGACGAAATTACCTACCAAGATTTCAAGCAAAGAAAAGCAGACATAGAGAATGATATATTCAAGCAGAAAGGCTGGGCTAAGCTCAAGAGGTATTGCGATCGGGCGGCTGAGGACGGGTGGGAGTGGGCTTGGATGGATACCTGCTGCATCGACAAGACCAATCCAGCGGACACGCAAGAGGCCATCAATGCCATGTTTCGGTGGTATCAGAGCGCCGGCATATGTTATGCTTATCTTGAAGATGTAGATGTCAACAAAGTCCTTGGGCGCCCGACCCCAAGACATAAACAGTCCCCCATGGAAGTAGACCTCGATGACATCGCTGGCAAGTCTAACGTTGCCGATCCTAACAGTTTCTCACATAGAGCTCTGAAGCCCTTCTTGATTGAGGCCAAATGGTTTACCCGAGGCTGGACGTTGCAAGAATTACTAGCGCCCCCCTATTTAGTCTTCGTGGATCAAGCGTGGCGCCGTATTGGCACGAGAGAGAGCTGGGCCGATGAAATCAAGGAGGCCAGTCGAATTGAGGCAAAACATCTGATAAGTTTCAATCCGGCAGATTTTACTTCATGCTCTATCGCCATGAGATTGTCCTGGGCCTCCTACCGTGAAACAACTGTGGAAGAGGATGAGACATACTCCTTGCTCGGCTTGTTCGGGATCAGCTTGCCCCTAATCTACGGCGAGGGGAGATTACGGGCTTTCGACAGACTTCAGCGTGAACTGATTACTGTTTATAACGATGACTCTATATTCGCCTGGAAAGCCCTGAAACCATCGAGTAAACATTTTCATGGAGCACATGGGAAAGGTGAGATTACACTCACAGAGAGTCGCCTAATAACAGGTGAATTGACCTTTATTCATAGGCTGCCACCCTGGACGGGGTATCCTCGCACCATCGATTAGAGAGTTCTGGGATGCATCCTCTGTTAAATCCTTCGGGTTCTACGGCAATAGTTTTTCATTAACGAACCGAGGCCTAGAGATGAATTCTAAGCGCTGGAGACGTAAGGACGACCCTGGGAAGTGCTTCATTCGCCTAAACTGCGGCGCTGAACCTCTCCGGCACATTGATATACCTCTCAGTCTCACGGATGATTCTTATGAGAGGATACAACTTGAACAACTCTACGACGTGAAAACAGTCAACTATGACGACTGGGAAGAAGAGCGTGGAAACCAGTCCACTTTCATCCAAGCTAGAAACAGCATGAACATCGTCCCTCTATCCTCGATAGTTGCTTTGGAGTATCCTGAACAGATCAGTATTGGCAAAAAATACGTTGTTGATTACGGTACTGGTATGGTCGCCACGAGTATGCAGCGTTTGGCCGAAAGCCCTTCGGCTTATGATCTCAAAAAAGATGAACTTGTTATTGAACCCAGCCAACTTGTATTCATTAACATTGCAATGCAGTGTGAATGGAGTACGTCCGAACTAGATATTATACTTAATCTCACCGATAACGGATTTACTTCTGCTGGTATTTTGACAAGGGGGAAAGCACCGCGGGAACGACTGGGAGATCCATTGACGCAGGCTTTGGGTACATACGAGGCGCTGGCTGATTACTTGCACGACAAGGTTCCCCCGGTGTATCCCGTGGTTGCTTTAGAAGAAACAGACAGCGCTATTGGCATCTGCCTTCTCCCAAGGCCTTCGTCAGAAAGGTCGCTCAGGCTGCCACCGGAGAAAGCGAAATCAGTTACGCCGAGGGAGTATGTGCTTAAAGTCACCGTTCAGAAAGACAGCGATACTGAACAGGATGGTCTGGCAAGCGATAGTAGAAAGAGGAGACGTATGGTATAATACACAACTTGATTAATTAATGAGAAATGATTTCAAAACATTTTGTAAATGCCAAACATCCCAAGGTTTCGGCCATGTGTTACCCGTCGCCCTAGCTGGATAAATACGTGGAAGTGATGAAGTAGGCGCTCGGATCCGCCGCTCGGATCCGCCGAACCACTCCCTTACTCCCCTCCAGATCATGGCAGTGTCACTCTTGGATATCTAAGTAAGTAGCTGACTTTGAAGATAGAAAAAATGCTTGTACTATTTTAGGTAGCTAGACGCTCATAACATTATCTTAGAGGTCAAACTTATCATTGTGTTTGCTACTTCCACGTCTAATCTTCCTTCCCCTATGATAATCTAATAATTTTCCTCTTAAGTGAGCTCTTAACTTCCAAGTCAACTTAAGCGCCTAACAGCATTCTTTCATCATCAACTCCAGTGCCCGGAATAGCACCATGGATGGCTCTGATCTTTCTGAGAATTATACGATAGGATGGATCTGCGTGCAGGCAAAAGAACAAACCGCGGCCATCATGATGCTGGATAAGGTGCACGGTGATATTTGCAAAAAGAGCAACGACCCCAACTCGTACACACTGGGATCGATTGGACAGCACAATGTTGTTATCGCCTGCCTACCACTCAACCGAGGCAGATCCCACACAGTAGCGACAATTGCTGTCTGGCTGACATCCACCTTTCCGTCCATCCGCCTCTGCTTGCTGGTCGGTATAGGCAGCGGCATTCCTCCCAAAGTTAGGCTCGGCGATGTTGTAGCTGGAGTTGAGTGGCAGCTAGGCGAACGGAAGGCACATGGGAAGACTGCGAAAACGAGTCATCCTCCGAGCATCCTGCTTTCCGCTCTGACGAAGCTGGAGAGTCTTCACGAAATGTATGGGTCCAAAGTCTCAGAATACCTCATTAAGGTGAGGGAGAACGAGAGGCTGGCTCAAAAATATCTGGTATCCGATGCGCTCCGGGATCCGTTAATTGAGGAAGACGATCACGAAAAGATTGGCGAAAGACACGTCAATAGCGCCGTCACCTCTGACGCTAATGACAGTCTTTGGAGAATGGGGTTTGCCCAGAACACGAACCCAGAGCCGAGGGAGCCTAGGATACACTACGGTTTAATCGCCTCTTCGGGCTCCTCGGTCGAGGATAAGGCTACTCGCGACAATCTTGAATCGACCCACGGCAGCCGTCGCCTTCTCTGCATCGACAAGGTAGTGTCGGATCTCGCGGACGATTTTCCATGCATCGTCATCCGCGGCATCTGTGACTACGCAGACGAACGGCGGCGTGACTGTAAGGGTTGGGAGGAGCCGGCGGCGGCGGTGTCCGCTGCATTTGCGAAGGAAGTCTTATCTGTTTTGCTGGAGGTTGAGGTAGCTGGTTTACCTACCATTAAGAGCATGGGATCGGACATTAGATCGTCTAGTTTCGAACACGACTTTTTCTTTGATTGATTGATAGAATGTGTTTAACGTCATGAAGGTTTACTCTCGACTTTATCTAAAGCGGCCAATAACGCCTAAAACTCGCTCATTTTATTCTATTAGTTTTCTTATAAAGTTTTTTAGTCCCCGTGACGAGATGTTAATAGGTCGCTAGAAAAGCCAGGTACCGTGAAAATCAACTCTTATACGGCATATGAGACGTCACTCCAATTCAACCAGTTTCTTAGTCGGCTGCGCTTCCAGCCATCCATCTTCGTGGACAACCCCTACTCCAAGCCGCTGTGCTACATTGCCCTTCATATGGATCATCATCACATTTAGGAGGCACCATGGCCTGTCCGTAAACATCTGCGGGTCAAAGTAATGCATACTTGTTGTACTACCATTCATCCGGGCCATGTCTTCGGACCAGGAGACGTCTTGGGACCGGGACATAACCATAAACATATATTTCTGGGTCGTATCGGTGCGTTCCTGTACCCAAGATCTCGTCATTGGTATAGACCCGATCCACCTATCCCTATCATCGCAGATAGCGAGGTGTTGGAGGCAATTGAAGGCTTTGCCCCTTCCTTCTAGCGAGTGTGCCCTCCGAGGCACTCTTAGCTCAGCCAGCATGGTCCAACATGCAAGCCTAACGGATATTCCCGGGCTTTCTAGTTGCTTCTGAAAGGCTGCTTCCACTACCAAACGATTAGGATCAGTAGGGGGCTTTGAGCTGAGGATCCCAAGGTTCTTATTTCCCTCCGCGGGAAACGAGACGGCACTCTCCGCCACGGGGTTTTGGGACTTCAGTATCATTACGCTACCCCGAGAGCTCAAGAGGAACCACTCAACCTCTTTCCTAATTTTGTCTGCGTCTGGTGAGAAATATCCCATGGCGCTCACGTAGTTCCACCCCGCCCACGACCAGCTTGGAAACAGAGGATTCCGTAGATCCTCGGGGCGTCGGGATTGGCCTCTGTCTGCAACTACAAAGAGTATCGCGGCATCCCAGAACCTTTCCGGCATACCAAACCAGAAATGAGTTCTTAGAGATTGGTGTAAGATGTTCTGGATGCCGTTGAAAGCGCGAAGTGCATCCGAAGAGAAAGATAGCCCGCGGGCTTTGTACTCTAATACTATTATACTATAAGCAAGTACAGCATCTACGTCTGACTCATAGGTATGTGTCCGCAAGTGAAGGGAATCGTTGAAATTCTTCATATTGGAATTATATGGCGCGCCCGGATTCGATAGGCTCGTGTGAGGCGAGATGAATGTCCGAGAGGTAGCAGACTCCCCCCAGCAGTCCTCGGAAAACACTTGACAGCGACATTGAAAGTACACTTGGTGGCAAGTAAAAAAGAGGATCCTATTTGATAATAGACACTCCTGATATGTCCACGCGCGGGTTCTCCATCGATTCGTCGCCATATTCACCGGGCAGATGGCCGCCTCGAACGCCACTGTAATATGCAGCCCTTGAGCAACGACAATGACTTGGTCTCGAGTCTTGATGTGCGGGTTGTATCGTGGGAATCCCGCACACGCGATTTCGCCGTCCATAGTATCTACCACTGGAACTATCGTGACATCTGCAAAACTGTAGATCTTGTTCATTTGGCCGATCAGCTTACGTTGATGTTCGTCGCTATCCTGGATAATGCAGAGCGCATCGACCCAGAGATATCTCTCTCCGAGATCTAGTACTATATCTATCGCGTCCGTAATAGCTTGGGGTATTTCCTTTCGTCGCTCCCTGAGCGCTCCTGGTTGCGATAAGGCGTCGATGTTCGACTGCAGTGCCTTGAGGGTGTCTCTCGGGGGCCAACAGTAACTGAGAGCTATGTATCGGCAGCCATCCGGTAGTAAGTTAACACACTCGCGCTTAACATCGACCACGAGCAAGTCTTGATATAATTCGGCAGGGGACTGCGTCTGTGCCGGCCTACACCAATTCCCGTGCCTACGTTCACACAAATACAGCCAGTGATTCGCGAGGCTTAGGTTGACCCTGCTACCAATACGGCGGCCGGAGAAGTCGACAGTTCCGCGGATCTTGATAGAATCTTCGCCTAAGAGTTGAATATCCCCAACGTGATCCGACCCGTGGTGGAGCCAGTCACTACTCGTGCGGAAGGCTACGCCAATGCGAAATGCCTGTGACGAAGGGCCTTGTTCATCATCATCTTTCGTCGCGGAGCAGTAGCTGTAAATCCAACATTCCTTAGCCTCAGCAGCGCTGCTTTCCTCTTCTAAGAGACTCTCGGGTGTCCTTATCGTATCAATTGATGCCGACCGGGTGGTACATATTGTTTCCACGACAATCCGGCAGAAAGAACAGTCTTCAGCCTTGAGCAATATATCTCGCAGATATCCCAGCTTGAATGCATCGGATGTGGCACCTACAAATAGCGATTCGTCGCGGCGGCTATGTTTCTCTTCCTTGAAGTACGATGCGATGTCGATGCCAGAACACACGGCACATAACTTCGTATCCTCAGCTGCATGTGATTCATCTGCCATCATGTCAACTTTGATGTTTTAGGACAAGGTGTCCTCTTGAAACAGGTACGCAGGTTATAATCTTTATAGACCATAATGAAAACTTTAGCTAAAAGAGGAGGTTGGATATTGTAAGACACATGAGGCCTCTCACAGCCCTGCCGGCTGTTGATAATCGATAACGCCGAATCCCGCTCGGGTGTACTACATGAAAAGGGGAAATTGCCAGCTGCGGGTCAGCTGCAAGGATCCGACCTCTCACAGTGAGTTGGCGTCTTACATAAGGCTAACACAGGGACTTTTCACCACGATAATAACATGATTATAATTTTGGATTTGACGAATTGACAATCGTCTATTGCTGAGTATGGAAGCTCACAATGACGCAGTTGCATCCATATCCGCGCGATTGCAGGAGTTCTACGCGCACCGCCAACCCTTCCGCGTTTACCATGGCTCCACCAACAGTACGCGCACCGTGTTGAAGAGTCGCGACAACACGGTCGACACCAGCGCGCTCAATCACGTCCTAGAAATCGACGATGTCAAGAAGATAGCGCTCGTGGAGCCTAACGTCCCCATGGACGCGCTCGTTGGCGCAGCTATGGCGAAAGGCCTAGTCCCGCTCGTCGTTATGGAGTTCCCCGGCATCACCGTCGGCGGCGGCTTCAGTGGCTCGGCCGGCGAGAGCAGCTCGTGCCGTCACGGGCCGTTCGACTCGACCATCAACTGGATCGAGATCGTGCTGCCGGACGGCGAAATTTCGAAGGCTTCCAAAACCGAGCGGTCCGACCTCTTCTGGGGCGCCGCGTCGGCGTTCGGAACGCTCGGCGTTGTCACGTTGCTCGAGGTTCAGCTGCGAGACGCCAAGCCCTTCGTGGAACTGACGCACTATCCCGCCTCCAGCTTTTCGGATGCGCGCCAGAAGATCCAGGATGAGGCCGCGAATGAAACCGTCGATTTTGTAGACGGCATCGCGTTTTCTGCGAAGTCGCTTGTGATCTGCTCTGGCCGCCTCGTTGATGTGGTACCCGCAGGGACGAAACCCCGCCGGTATCTGCGACGCGGCGATCCATGGTTCTACCTCGACGTGCAAAAGCGCACGCAAAAAGCGAAGCAACCGGTTGTCGATTACGTGCCGCTCGTCGACTACCTATTCCGATGGGATCGCGGCGGGTTTTGGGTGGCCCGATACGCATATAGATACTTCTTCACGCCCTTCAATCGGATCACACGCGCCGCTCTAGACAGTTTCATGCATGCGCGCGTCATGTACCACGCGCTACATAAGAGCGGTCTTTCTGATACTTACATCATCCAAGACGTCGGCGTACCTTATGCCGCTGCCGATGGGTTTGCCCACTGGGTCGACGAGACCTTGGGCATCTACCCGGTCTGGCTGTGCCCCATCCGCGTGCGCCGCGACACGCCCGACTCGGCGTACGGACTGCACGCCGACTTTGCCGATCCGGATGGCCCAGAATTCATGCTCAACTACGGCGTCTGGGGGCCGGGGCCCGACGACTACAACGAAATTGTGCGCCTGAACCGCGCCATCGAGCACAAGCTGCATGAGCTCGGCGGTAAGAAGACCCTGTACGCTCAAGCATACTATACCGAAGACGAGTTCTGGCAGACTTACAATCGGCTCGCGTACGATTCTGTTCGTGAAAAGTATCATGCATCCCACCTGCTAAGCGTGTACGACAAGGTCAAGGTCGACGACAATGCGAAAAAGGACGCGATGGAGGGGTCGAGGATGCCGAAACCTCTCCGACATGTCCGGCCATTTCAAGGATTGTACGGTGTTTACAAGGCATGGCGCGGCGGTGATTATTTGCTCCAGTCGAAGAAAAAGACGACCGCCGGGACTGCCCCGTCACCGCAAAAGAACTGATCTGAAGTGGATCTAAGTATTATTCTATTCTACAGCGGTGTACTATTATCACGGATCACGATTTGACTAGAAGACTCATATTGTATGGCCATAAAATTCATAAAATTTAATTCCAGTCTAGCCTACCAAAAATACCCAGCTATCTACCGGTGTCTAAGCAATCTTCAGACCCCAATTCCCGAAATTCGTATCGAACTTGAGTTTATAATCTTACTCGGATCGCTTGACGACGTACGCGCCACGCTCGATCGTGTTGATCATGATGTAGCCGCTCTTGAAGTAGGGGTAGTGGGACCAGGTGCCCTGGAACTCGATCTGGCCGCCGCCCTCGAAGTCGTCGTCCTCGGGGTAGATGTCGAAGTAGCCGACCTCCTTGACGCCAGCTCCGGTGGGATCAGAGGGAATGGACGAGATGTCGAGGATGTGTAGGCCGCCGCCGTAGTTGCTCTGGTAGGCGAAGTCGCCGTTGATGAACTGGTTGTGGTCGATGCCCTTGCGCGAGGCGCGGTAGTAGCCCGTCTGCTTGGGCGCTTCCAGGTCCGAGATGTCCCAGATGTACGTGATGGGGTAGCCGGCGGCGCCCGGGCCGGTGGCGTCGTACTCGTCGTACTCGTCGTCCAGCACGAGGAACTCCTGCCACTGCGTGTCGAGCACCCAGCCCTGGTGCGTGTACGACGCGCCCTCGTACGACGTCCGCGAGATGATGGACGGCCGCGCCTTGTTCGTCACGTTGTAGATGGTCAGCGTGTCCTCGTTGTAGCCGTAGCAGATGTCCTCGCCCACGTACTTCTCGTCGGGCCCGCGGTAGATCAGGCACTGCGCGTCGTGCACGTAGCCGTCGGCGGCCGCGCAACCCGGAGATGAGAGGTTGTCCAGGTCGGACAGATCAATGAAGATCAGGCCCGAGGCGCACTTGTCGGTGCGGGGCGACGCGCCCGAGGCGACGGCGTAGTTGCCCTCCTCGTTGGTCTGGACGGTGTGGGAGCGGCCGGACGGGAGGCCGTTCCAGTACGAGATGTCGTCCTCGTTGTTGAAGGTGACGGGGCTGGCCGGGTCGACGTCCAGCAGCTTGGCCATGTCGAAGACTTGGATGCCGTGGTTGTTGGCCTCACTGCCGATGACGATGAGGCTCCTGAGGCCCTTGATCTCGCGCCATAGCGACGGCTGCGCGGTGGGGTACTGCGGCAGGCGGCCGAGGTAGATCAGCTTGCCCTCGGAGCTGATCTCGGCGAAGGCGGCGCCGTCGGACTGCGCGATGGCGACGAACTCGCGGCCGTCTGGGCTGGTCCAGCCCCACGAGCCGGATCCCTCGCCGCCGTTGCTGCCGAGGTCGTTGTGGGACTGGAAGTCGTACAGGTCGAGGCCGCTGCACTTGAACGTGTAGGTCGCGTCCCCGGGAACGAGCTCGGCGAGGCCGTCGACGCAGGCAACCTTTTCGACGGCGGCGCTCATGCTCTTGTACTGGCTGGAGTCGAAGATACCTTGTTCTCTTCGGCTAGCCCAGTAGGCCTGCAGATTGGGTTGTCAGCACGAGATGCTCGAAAATTGACAGAGTACAGAGTAGAAGAGTTCTCACCTCTTTGGTGGCCATGATGGTCATGTGGCGGAGACCGTTGTCGAAGATCTCGGCGGCGCGCTGCTCGTCGGGCACCATCTCCTTCGCAACCGCGTAGGTCGCGAATGCCGCAAGGGCAACTGCGTTCAGAGAGTACCTCATTCTGCCTGCGTGACTGCTTTTCCACTACGAGTAGACGTTGGGGATGGGGAGAGGAATCCTAGCTGTGAGCATCGCGCATTACCAGGCGGCCCTTAAGTATTCATTCTGACCAGTCGCCCTTTCGATAAGGCGGCTCGGGTCGAGAAGCCGCGCTGCCAACACAGTCCGTTCGCATTATCGACGAGGGTTGCGGCAGTAGGTGGGCAATGGCAATGGCATCATGAGCGTAGATACTGTCGTAGCATCCCAATCTACCCAAAGGGGTAGGTGGATGACCGCCTTAATTTGTATGGCAGCGCGGCACCAGTCGACTTCTGGACGAGACCCCGGCAGTTTTGCTGCGCCGAGCCCTTGGCGGCCCCGTCGCGCCACCATCTGATAGACGGTTGAAGAATCGCGGTACTGGTCGGACGTCCCTGTCCGCCGAGACCTGGCCCCGGCCAATCGCCGGCTCCCATTTTGCTATACGGCAGAGATACCTGGGGATTAATAAGAGGCGACGCTTTGCCGCCCTCCCTATCAATTGCCGAGAGAGGCAGGACAACCGCGCATCCCCACGTTCGTTGGAGGCTCTTGGCGCGATCCCCTTCGTTACCTGGCAGCGTGACTCTCTTTCTCTTCTCGCTTGTCTAAGAAAAATTGATAGGCATCGAGACATGGCGGTTCGGGGTTCTGGGAGGGGTTCGAACACGAAGGAAACAGGGTCTCGAATGTCGACGATTACATCGCATGCACGCACGCCATATCTGCGTTTGTGCTTAATATATCTTCGCGACTCACGTAAAAGCTTAATGGCCATCAAGGTTCTTGTCGTCATTTACGTAGCAGGTGTGCAAGATGACAGGGCAATCAAAGGCCCGAATTAGCCCCCTCCCGTCCATGTGTGTGTCAGTGTACACGGGATGCTTACATACGAACGTTATCTGTTCGGGACTTCGATTATCGATGATCATTCAGCCTCCGCGATGAGGCGTCCGGAGAACCCAACAAAACGGGCCAGTCACGAAATGGCTGGGGGTGCAGCGACCCAACCCGGACTGCAGCTCTCCACGGGCCCATGGATTGTTCTACAACGATCTCCTCAGATACGGGTTCCATCGGGCTGACCGGCCCCCGGGCAGCGCCCAGCCAATCGCCCCTCTGCCTTTGGGGTGTTTACGCCCAATTCAGGAAACTGGTCGTGTCAGTACGAGAAACCCTCCTGCTGCTACTACTAGCCCACCTAGGCAGCTCTCAATGCTTGTATATGCAGGCACACTACCCTCTTGAAGCTAGTAATGTGAGATTTTCGGTCGACTTGGCGGAGATCTCAACTTCTAGAAGGAACTTTTCCTTGTGTTTACGGTGGTGTTCTTGTTGCCTTCCGAAACCATGGCCGGTGAAGCGTTGAAGCCCCCGGTCTTAAGTCTGTCAACGAGCTACGGCAGCTCACGGGCGCGCTTGGCAATCTCGTGTCGACCGTAGAATGTGAAAGATGTGTACAGTAATGAGACTTGACAATTTTCCCATCAATGAGATAGACACTAGATACCGAGGTAGGTATTCTCTTATTTCCATAAGCCGAGCTCGGTGTGCTTTCTCCTTAGCCTACCTACCGGGATGTGTTCTACCCCCGATGCGCATTCCTAACGCGACACTTTAGATGTTGACAATATTCTACTATCAGCACAAGAAATAACAATCTTATATCCCCCTATTTCCTGAATTACTATTGCAATCTATATTCGAATTGCTTCCCATTTTGGGCAGTCAAGGTATGTCTTGTAGCAGACCTCCCCTCCATCGTCCACGCATGCCGCTACTACTCATTCAACTCAGTAGACCACACAAATGAGACGTTACAGCCTTTCCAGTCATACGCCCCATTGGAGCCAAGTCGGTACTTACCGAGCAAGTCAAGTGTGTATTGGAAATTTCTATCCCTTCGAGCAGCAGTGACCGTCGTTGACTGTCAGCCAGCGCTAGGATTCATGCATCGTCAGCGCAAGCATGATATAACTTCACATTGGTAGGCAGCCAGCAAGGGAAAGTTATCACGGCGCTACCGTCGATTGTCAGATCTACCTCTTACCAGTCCTTTCTACTTCATCTTCAGTGAATGTTTAATCAACTACTTTCTTCCGAACAGGCCTCTCCGCTTCTGCCTCTTACTCTGCCTAGTAGCTTTGCGCTCCTCCTTTTGAGTGTTTTCAGTCTCTTCAACTTCTTGCGGCGTTAATATCCAGATTCCGTATCTGGCTATCTCTCTGCCTTCACTCTCGCCTTCTTTAACCTTCCTCCACCCAAGCCAGCAGACGCGTCCGTCATCGAATAGCTCCTGCTTGACAGATTCATCTACACCTGCCTTGGGCGTGACACTTTTGGCGTGCAAGAAATCAAATAAATTGCCTCCGGCAACAAGAGCCAAGACGCTCGCGATGGATCTCGGGTTCTGAGGCAGAATATCCGTTCTCGGCTCGAAAAACTTGGCTGCCAACGTGAGCACAACGACCGCGCCTATTAAACTCTCGAGTATCCTCGTCGCGGCCGCGTCCTGTATGATGCAGAACCGGGCCTTGGGAATTTCCAACTGTGCGTCGTAGATGACGCCGTAATTGCCTTCGTCGGACGGCGGGTAGCGGTCAGGCAGCGCATTGTTGATGTCGTCCGACGAGTAGCGCATGTTAGAGTTGGCGAACTGCGCGCGGATGATGCCGTGCTGAAAGCGGATCGCCGCTTCTACCTCGGCGGCCTTCAACGTGTCTCCCAGGTCGTCGAGCGATACGCCTTGCCGAGAGATGGTAAGGAACTCGAAGAACGGGTCTAGCAGTGGACCAGAGCTGTTGGCCGACAGGAGCCCTTCGTAAATATCTCCGTACTTGTAAAATTGATATGTAGCGGAAGATATCCTCGTGGTGGCTTCGTTAGGCTGAGGTGGAGTGTCTGGGTATACTGACTGGTTACGTGCGTAGAGGACAGTCTGGACGTCGACAGCCTGAATGGTTTCGTTGCAGGCCATGACTGTCGCGTTGACGGAATACTGACCATCCGTCAAGTTGAATGCTTGACCCCAAGCGTAGATCATACTGCTGTCTGCCCACGTCGTCATGCCGAAGACGCTTCCGGAAGAGCTGACGTTCCCAGGCATGAAAGTGAAAGGGCGGCTACATTAATGTTAATTCTTCATCAGTCTTATCGTCCTCATTATCACAAGCAGTATGTATGTAGTAAGGGCTCGCGTACCTGTCATCTTCTCCGTCTATGATAAGTTTAAACCACTCGTCGATCGGGCGGACATGAAAATTCGGAAACCGACAATTGAGACGTGCTCGCAGTGCAGGTATGGTAGCATGAATCAATGCCTCGGTATCGTTCAAATTTTGCAGGGTACTGTTAGATTCCAGCGTACTATTAGACTGCAACGTGATGTTGAGCTGCCGCGTGGCATTGGACTCTTTCACCGTAGTCCCCACAAACGCGAGGTCCTCGTACGTATTTCGCGGATACGTCCAGTTGGCTCTTAATATGAGCGACGATCTAATTTTGTCTGGCCCGTTTAGAAATTGCCCTTGGGGGGTAGTTCGCAGCGTTTCATTCGTCTGAAGTTGGATCCCCGACATCTGCGACGTTACCACACCGCTGAATAGGGGGCTGGTAAAGGTGGTGAACAACGAAGCGATCAGTGTCGCTACTGTTACCGCCAAGCTCACATAACTCCTAGATCGTATTTCGGACCAGATGATCCGGGGAGTGGCACTGTTCAGCAGATCAAGATGAAGTGACTTTGTTGAACCAGCCCGGCCGGCCATCAGCCAATATGGCGTCAACGTACGACTTTCATAGTCAACTGAACCAAAGTATATCGCAACGAGGCCTAGTACTAACGCCGGTATAATAGTGATCCCGTAGCGTACGTAAGGGTCATCGTCAACTTTGCAGTACCCCTGATTCTTCTGAGACATCTGAAGAGAAGTTTCCAGGGCCGCAATGATGGCTATCAAGAATACAATCATCAACATGACAACCCAAATTCGGATTACACTAGGAGAAGTACCCGGTGCGTTGAAGTATTGCTGTGGGATAATGGTGCCGATATCCAGCTTCTGGTCCTTCTCGAGCGTCTCATCCTTTATATGAAGCTGTGCTGTCTCGGTATCATCTTCGAAAGACAAAGAATCCATTTCGATATCGGAATCTTGAAGTCCCTCATGCCCTGACGACTTGGGCCAGCATATCGTGTCCATAATCGCAGTGTTACTCGCACAAGCTTCAGCGACCCCGATAATGTGGCTTGTTCTCTGGGACAGAGGTGGTTTCTTCCACTGCAAAGTGAGGGTGACGATACAAGAAATGAGGAGTAAACTCAACAAAGCCGCCAATTCTTGACACACAGCATCATTAACCGTCAACCGATACCTGCGTATTTTTGCGGAGGCCGTTGATGGCTCTGACGTAGGGTGCATCAATGAGAGACTAGCGATCTGGGCCGCGAATACTCGGCAATATCGAGAGAGAATAGCAATTAGAAACTGAGGCATGACCAACGACTGCGGAGACGGAGTCCCGCTAGCTTGTAAGAGGTTTGCGGTAAAGTTGTCGACGTCAGCATCGGCATCTGGAAATAATTGCTTGGCAGGGGTGACAACGTCGGGGATGAGGAGGTTCTGTGTCGCAAGCATCGCTTCTATAATATCCCAAGGGCGTATATATGGAAGCGTGGTCGAGTTGTCCAACTGTGTGACGAAAGGCTCACCCGTGCCGTTCTGTGCCAAGTCAAGCCGAGCTATTTGGTAGGTTGGCTTGCAGAATATCTGAGCCGAGGTCTCCATCTCTACCGACAAAAGGGAAAAGTTGTAGGATTTTGCCGACCACCCGAATGGTCCATATGAATACTTGACTACCCCGAATATTAGAGCCATCCGATTGCTTTCAAGGTCACTTCCACTATCGCATTTGCCACTTATGAGGCGGCTGATGTACTTTTCAGATGTCCCGCCTGGGTATTCGATTCCACCGGATGCGACGACGTTATCGGGGAATAGATTGAGACTGAAGTTCCAGCCTAGGTGACACTGATATGACTCAATCGCAGCGGAGAAATTGGCAAAGTTCCCCTTATAATCAATGTTAGTAACTGACAATGAGGCAGGCTCGCAAGCCATGTCCGCCGTAAATCCATCCACAGTTGTCCGCAACTCTGCAATTTCATTAAGTTGAGAATCAAAAGTCTGGTATGCGAATCCGCCTGTGGTACCGCGGCGATACTGGGCACTTCCGTCGAATGTTTCCAATGTAGCGTAATGATCCAGGGTGGAAAGAGGCTCGACGGTCCGGCTATCGTTCGAAAATGCCGTTTCTAAGGTTATTGGAACAGATTCGAGATTCACATTCTCCCAGTCAATTTGAAAAAGGCCAGTCGACAAAGCCACGGCGAGTTGCGAAACCAGCAAGCCTATAATAGTAACGCCGACAGCCCAGTCGCGGTTTCTCAAAGACTTGAAGATAGCTACGGGCTGAAACATAGACGTATAGTCGAGGAGAAGGGCATTCTTCATGTCGGAACGTTTCCCATTCGATATGCGGAACCATGGTGTCACCGACTGTGCTTGAAATGTTATCCGCGACCAAATTGCAGTGAGTAATGTCAAGAAGGCAGTTGGCCCGTAGGTCCATAGATAACGGAACTCATTGTGGCCGGTTGCCAACCCTTGACCTTTCTCCGATACAGCCAGCAGAATTTCGAGTAGGGCAATAAGGAGAGCTAGGATGATGCCATAGCAAAGCAGGATGGTCGGCCGAAGGTAAAATGGTCTCCAAGCTGAAGTCATTTCGAAATATTAGCCCCAGGATAGGTTTATCATCCAAGTGCAAGAGAAAGCATTGCAAGGTTGCTCATGATGTTGCTTCCCACATGTAGCTTCTTCCAAGTCTTGTTTTATCAAGAAAAATAGGCAAGTTCCGTAAATAGTTTCCGCGGGTTACGGAGGCGGGGGCGGATGCGGGTGGCTTCAGCTGCGGCCCTCGGTGATCGTAAACGGGTAACATCATGAAACATTAAGCTACTCGAACAAGCCTAAGAGGCGGCGTGAAGTGCTACATTACCGCATCTCCTTAGAAAGGCATCCAATCATCGTACGTACTGACTGGACGGACTGCGTCTCGGGCGTTGATGCCAAGATGCTTTCATTAACATTCCGCTACACAGCCACATTCTGGCTGAACATCATATGACAATCCTTCCCACCATGGAACCGAACAAGGCATTATTCGAATCATTCTTATCAATACTCGACTCTTCGATTTAAGAGAGGCAGATTTCATAAACTTCAGAGTCTAGGTGGTAATGCGGATCGTAGAGCGCGCCGCTTTCTGTCACATATTAAAATTACGTCATACTCGAGGCATTGATTACCAAATTTCCCAAGATTACCTAACCCAGCATTGCCTGAGATCTACAAGTGCAATGGCACGACCACCAAGGCATTGACCGGCAAAGCTATGGGGTCCGAAAGAACGTTGACGTCGCCAGGAAATCATCAAACGTAGACGTTCTGGGTGGTACGTTTGAATATTGGGGTCGAGTGTGGGTTTGGCGAGAGCGTTGGCTGTCCGCGGAGGCCTGGCTGGCGCAAGGCAAAGCGAAAGACCGGCGTTTTCAGAGATAATGAAAGATTCCCCAAAATAGTCTTTTGTTAGCGAAGTGCATGCGATTGTAATTTTCCTTTGTTGAAGGGATGTGGAGGAGTACCATCTGTCCCCCTTAGTCAGCTGTACCTCTCTAAATGCAAATGCGTAATATGCTATAAAGGGAGCGTTGGGCGGGTGTTGGTATGCAGGAATTGAAGGGTTTGTGTAACATCATGTCGGAGATTGGATGCAAGACATTCCGTACTTAGGTACCTACCTACCTTACAAAGCACTCTAAATTTAACTGTAATAACTACGACACTCACGGCGCCGATTGTCTCGGGCTACGATTGAGTATATCTTGACGGTTAAGTTGGAGGTATGCTATAGGAGTACAACCTCTCTCGGCGTCCCAGCCACCTTCGATATCCAGTTAGTTAAGCCCCACGGCGTCACTTTAAAGCCGGTTGAATCCATGCGGGGTGCCCCCCTAATGAACTGGTCTGAAAGGTTGCTTCCCATATAAATGCGGTTCCCCTCTGGCTGGATGTGCGCGTCGCCGACCAGCGTGAACTCGCCATCGTTATTCGTGCCTTCGCAGTGTCTATGGGCATAGTGCTCAGACGCCGGCTTATCCAAGGACTCGATGAATCCCTCTGGCCGATCGGCTCGCCTCAGAACAAAGGGACAGTAACCCCCGCCGAACTCATACAGCGAGTCACCGACACGGGTCGTTGCCGGCCCAATGCCCATGGTATTATCCTCAAGCAGGAAGAAGACACGGCGGTTCATCGTCTCTCGAATGAAGCGAAGCACCTCGGTAGCCATGGCCGCCTGCACGCCTGGATCCGCGAAGTGATTTCTCCTCGACCCGCTGTATCTGGGGTCGAAGCTATCTCCAATGTTCGCGTACTTCTGCACCGCGCTGCGGATCGTGGATTTCTTCACCCCGAGCATCTTCTCGTAAGCGTTTGTAATGTAGATGGCAATCAGACCTTCGTTGATCTCGGGGCTGTCGAGCGTTGACTCTCTCTTGCCCCACGTGCGCTGGTCGTCTCGCCAGCCCTCGTCCAGAAGAATCGCGTCTCTGAAGTCATTCCACATGGTGCCGTCATGGCTGAGCCAGTTCTGGTTGGCCGACTCGTACTGGAAGTGCGCGGGAAACTTGGCGCGTGAGTCGGCCCACGAGAGCTTGTGCCACATGCTCGGGAGGTTGCCGCCCGAAAGCACGTACATGAACTCGAGCACCGAGTCGTAGTCCCCCCTCCTGCCTCGATTCTTCGTCCCGAGTCCGAAGGCGTCGTGCATCTCACGCACCCACCTCAAGTTCCCCGGGCCCAGCCCTTCAGAGTTGAGTGCCGGGAGAAAGTCGTGGATTTGATACACCTCCCGAATCTTCCCGTAAGACCACCCTCTGAGGTGGAGACAGATCATGCCGCTCTTGGGAGCAAAATCGAAAAATCGCGGGTACTCATGGCTATTGCCGCGCATGGCTTCCCACGTGGCGCTCTCGAACTGGCACAGAGGTTGGAGATGGCTCCTGATTCTCCAGTCGGGTACCCAGCTTGGCAAGTCAACTGCGGCTGCATCCTGGCCGCGATAGCACTGCGTCAGGATGCGCAAGTTCCAGCTCTGTACGATCATAGTCCGCGCGTAATGGGTGTATACGTGGTTTACGGGCGGCTCGTAGCGGGTGGGGCAATGTTTGCGGACAAACTCCTCGGCAGCTGGACTTGTGCTGGAGAGCATGCCAAGAAGCGCGTATATCTTATCCCGGGGGTTGGTTGCTTCCTGGTATTCGGTCTGCTCTATCATGTGGGCAAGCTGCCACGTATTCGTGCGGGCGTAGCGTTTATCGTGGTAGACGAAGCGCGATCGCGCGATCGTCACGACATTGGGATTACCGCCGAAGAGTCGGTCGTTGAACCCGCCAGCTATGACGCCTTCCAAGGCCATCATGAAGGTCTCAATTGGGATAGAGTCTCTGCCGCACAATAATATCGCACTGCTGCCCGCTAACACCACCTCTTGGAAACACCACGCCCGCGTGAACCACGGCCGCCGCCCCAGTGCCGAAACGGCGTCCGCCTTGGCGTTTATATGTGGATCTTGCCTGAACAGACCACCAAAACTCACACGCCAGCGTGCGCGTCTCATATTAGGCAGTTCGCCTGTGTTATTAACTGCAAATACTCCCCACTCGCGTAAAGCTGTCATGGCAAGACCGGAGTCCCTAGACGAAGGGCCGAGCCACATAGTAACCCCAGTTGCCGCGCGGTAGATGCTGGCCATGAGGGGTACCTGCCTAGATTTCTCGTCATTGTCGCCTTGGTTGATGCAGATAGCGTCGATCCAGAAGCACTTGAACGCTTCGGGGTCGGTTCCAACTTCTAGAGTGCGGAGGTGCAAGAGCGCCCCGTACAAGTTCTCGGTGACCTCAAAGGGTCTCTCGTTGCAGACGATTGTGGATGTCGGGGTGGGTGCTCCCCAAACGTACGATAAGGCTGTCCATGGACATTGAGGAGCGGATATTTGTAGGTGGAAAAGGTGGATGCGAATGGTATCGTTATCTAGGCCGCCGTATAGGGCAAGAATTCGTATCTCATCTGACTCCCGAAGGGGCTCATAAAGGGGTGGGCCTGAAGTAGTTGTCGGATCCATTGCGAGTAGAAATATCAGGTTTATAACATTAATATCTCCGAGCACTCGACATGGTAGTTTAGGCCAGTCTTTTTCACCATGAAGTCAAGTCTAGATAGTTAAGCGCGAGGTAGGAGAAAGGGGTCGAAAGTGAGGAGTTACCGACTGAATAGGACTTTGCTGTGCCTCTTTCCAGCTTCAGTTATTATTGGTGACTATGAGCGAGCTCGTTTGATCTTGCGCTCTCATTAACGTCACACGTAGGACTTCCATTACTACGTAAGGGTAGCTCGACTGAGGAACCGGCCAATTGGGCGCATGACCGGGGGGTGTACACGCATTTGGAGGATGCGGAGTGCAGGTGCAGGGCTACAGAATGCCTCAAAACTGAGCAGTCACATATAGATAAGAACACTTATAGTCCTAAGTGAGCTATTATAGTCAATAAGTTCGCAATGAGTACGTATCAAGTAGATATGCACCTACCTATGAGATAGTCGGTCTTTGGTTCGGTGCCCCGAATAGCGAGGTCTAGACCCCGAATCTGGGGCTACGGGTCACGGATCCCCGTGAGGAATTCTATCGCGTACGCATCGCGACTGGCCACGTCTTTCCGAGAGAAGAAACAAATCGCCATATTAAGCAACTGTCATCGAGAAAACGAATCTAATCAGTTATGTATGCTGTCTGAATGGGCTGCGATTTCTAGTCGAAGCCTAGAAAGTGGATGTATTGACGCTGATTAAAAGGACGCTATCTAAAGGGTGGTAATGCCACCTTATTACAGATATTATTGGGTGGTTACATAATCAGCCAAACCCCACTGACTTGCGGTTCGGCTTAGGTAATCCTTAGATAATCAGGATCATTTATTCCAAGGCCACCCTCGGCGGCACAATAACCCGGAGTTTACGTAAGCCAGATTCTCTGTTCGATGCCCCTATTCGC
>JAOXNQ010000009.1:1377315-1406797 GCA_028571165.1 Hypoxylon perforatum
GGCCGAAAATGTGTACCTTAAATCATTATTCATTAGTTCCTTATTCGGGTTGATGCTTGGTATCTAACTTACGACTCAAAGGCGATGGGCCCCAACGAGGACCAGAAGCTGGACGGCCCCGGACCCAAGCCCATCGAGGAGGTCGCGCGCGAGCACGGTGGTGACGCCGGAAAGATGGAGGGGGGAGCGACTGCGGATGGTAGTAAGAAGGATGCGCCGAAGGAAGATGAGGACGAGGGAGGCCCTGGCGCTAAGAGTAAGGGTGAGGGCACTGGCGAGCAGTACGTTAAGACTAGCGGGCTGAAGGCGGATGGCGGTGATTTTGACGCTACGAAACCGGGCGCTGGACGGGAGGCTGACCGTAAGTGTCACGCTCCTATCACTTCACTTTCCGGTATAGGCTTGTGGCTAACATAATATAAACAGGTCTGATGGAAGAGAAGGGCATGCACGGCGCCTCCAAGGTGGGCGATCTGCAGCAGGAGAACAGCGCCGAGACTAGCGGCTCCGGCGACAAGGACAAGAAGGACAAGAAGAGCATCGGCCAGAAGCTCAAAGATAAGCTGCACCGACACTAAATCATTGTTGGATGTATTGTGTACGAGTCACGACCATGTAATGATTCCCTCCAAGTTTCGCAGATTTCTCCTGCTGGGTAGTTGAAAAACCCCGGCCCCTTGATTCAGCAGTACCACCTAAAGTGCCTAAGCTTTTAAGCTGCGGCACTTGGAAGCTTTCTATGTAGCTTACTTGTTAGTATGAATTGTGTAATATGCATTTTTAAAACTGCTTAAATAAACAAGTCTTCTCGTGTGATATAGGTACCTAAGGCATTGGATATCAACACGGTGAGACTCAACAACCGGGGGAAGGGGCATTCGACTGCAAGAAAAGTTATCCATTTGGTGGTACCATTGATGACATCGCGGCCAACTATTCCTACATAAAGTGGCAGTTGAGCTTGGCCAGCTTGGATCAGCAGACTTGAGAGTTGGTCGTCTACCAATCCGAGTGAGCTGTTCAAAAAGGTTCTCTGAACTTAAGGATATTCTGTAACCTTCGAGCCACGCCATTAGGTAGCAACGATTTTGTACATAGTAGAGCCGTGTTATAATGGGCCAAGGCCAGTGTTAACACGGTGTACTCAGACGGGGAAATATTATTCGTCACATTCTGGTATTCCTAATAGCTATTGGGGGCTCAGATGTAGGACTTCCCCCATTAGGTGCCCAACGAATTCGATTCCTGATTATTAAGGTGCATTTGGAGCCGGTTGGCTCTGAAGGCCTGACTGGCTCGGGAATGAAGCTATGGCGCATCCCCTAGGAACGGATCGTATAATGTGATCCAATTGGTACCTACCTACGGCGCGCTAATGTAGGAACGACCTCTACCTGTCTTACTTACCCGAATTTAAAAATGAGGGCTACATCGGTAAAGTGGCATATAAGTATATCAAACATCTCATCGTAGCTATGGCAAAAACTTAGTAACTTAGCGATAGACTTTACACCCATTCTATAACTGTTTGACCCGACATGGGTTCGATTCGGAAGGATCTGATTCTGGCGCGTTCAGCGCGGACTCGGCCTTGGACTCGGCCGCGGACTCGGCTGCAGAATTCTGCTCTGGAGAATAAGGTGATTATGTTAGCAGATACCAAATTAGAATCTATAATTTTCAGCTAATAGTTAAACCAGCTAGACGAGCGTGTCAAGTTCCGTTCGTACATTGATCGTTCAGAAGTATTCATTACTTCTAGCGGCCGCCTTACCAATGCGCAGTTCTCACTTCGCACTGACTACTTGTTCAGTGTTACACGTGAGAAGAAATTCAAAGATAGTTGGATCGGGATTTGGAACTCCGGCTTGCGGAAGATTATCTCCGATGTGCTTGGGGAAGATACCTGTAGGGCGCTTAGCGAGCTTCTCGGATTCGAGTGGTTTGGTAACTGTATGCTACCGCTGAATATGCAGTCAGTGATGGGCAATTACCAGAAACTCAAGGAACATCTCCTTAGGCTAGCCGAGGAAACGAGATATCTACCATCCGGAACGGAGAGAAAAGACGGCTACCTTGCTTTTAAGCATTTGGTTATCGATTTCCTCCTCAACCGAGATAACTTCAGAGCCTATAATCTTCAGCAGTTGTACGACCAGGGCCTACTTCCTTGTGAATATTGGCAAGATATGCAACGGTACACGGCTAACCGAGATCTCGATATTCTAGAACGCTGGATGGAAATACACCAATGGGAACAACAAGGTGGCTTGGCTAACTGTCCTCTTACGATAGGTGTTCTACGGAACAATCGTAAGAGCGTTCAGCGTCACTTCCTGGCACAACGTGACCGGCTTCGCGATTCGGCACTGTTGGTGTTTTCAAACGATGACCACAGCGACCTATTCGATTTCGCATCTCGAATCGAATTGATGCCAGAACAGGCACAGTGGAGACTTGGTATCAAGACTATTCGAGGTATTCTCAATGGTGTTCAACCTCCGTACACCTTAGAACAGATTATAAGCTGCTTGATGGTAGCTGAATCTATGCGTCTTTTGGGAGAAGAGAATGAGACGCCGTTCGTGTCGAGAGACCAGTATGCTTCATGCCTAAGCCCCTATACCTCAACTGACAGAGTATATGCTCACTCCAAGTCGGATTTTTCAACGACTTCCGGTTCTGGAGGAGGCTTGTTCCAGCAGAAGCATATAATTTGTCTATGTTTGACAAGACTGCCTATGCAATTTGGGGTATCAAAGGCTTGGAATCAACAGACCCTTGTACCATCTCCTCAAACGACCACGAGGTCGTCTTGCCTTTTCTTCGCCAGACTATCTCGAGCTTCGTCTCGAACATAGCAGATTATATCCTAGGCGAAGAAGATAGATTGCACGAGGTACAATATGGGTACAATCTTGGCCAGAGCGGCGAACGTTCCACTACCGAATCTCCTATTACAGGACATCTCGATTATCAATGGACCCATCTCGAACAGAAAGAGCCTCGGCCGGTTGAGAGTTTCAGCCCTCCTGAATTTATTAAGAAGCTCAACCTGATACGTCCTGAAATAGCACTGATCATGTCCACTGCGGTTTTTGCAGTGATCTTCGCTTTTATGTATTGTAAGTGCCATCCAGTCCCACTCGCCCTTACATCAAGAGATTGACCTTGTATATCACCAGTCATGCATCTCGTCAGCGAACAGGAGATCAAAGCCTTCCAAAACGCCCTCGTCAACCTGAGCGGACTGTGGAGACACCTCATCATACTGAGTATCTATCTGGGCATATACGCACCTGTGCACGTGGAGCCACCCAGCGCACCCAAGCCTTCCGGGAATCGAACATGTGAGAAGTGCGGCAAGGACTTCTCTAGCACCAGCAACCTTGGAAAACACCTGAGATCGAAGTGTGGTCCCAACCCAACCGTATTCAACTGCAGATTTCAAGGAAAGGGCTGTACGCGTACGTGCAATCGAGGCGACAACATGAAACTTCACGAGAAGACATGTCGTTATCGCCCGGCAGAAACCCACAATACATAAGCCCTCGGTCCATCCTACCACTGTCAAGTTTGTATATGGCTAGGTGTCTCCTATGTCAAAGGCGATTCTAGATTGAAAGGGGGTTTGGGAATAGCCGGTCCTCTACCCCCCTAACTACGGTAATGATTTGGTAGTGGTGTCGTGATAGAGACGATACTTTGGTGTTGGCAAGTAAAGGGGTTTTTCTTTCTCCTTTTCTTTTCTGGGTTGAACTGTGTAATGTGTAATGACTTTCAGGAATATACAATACTTTCTGCCACGATGATACGAGGTCCATGCGTAGTCATAGCAGTCCCCTTGTTGCAGTCATAGATAGTAACAAGTGAAAAGGGGTAGCACACTATCGTCATCCTTGGTCGAGTATTTCTACCTTGCAGCCTTGTGCGCCTTACAGATGCATGCGACTCGTTTCTGGGTCCCAGCGCCGTTGGAACCGCTCTGCCAATAAGGTGGCAGCCATTATGAAATGCGTCTCCTTGTATTTCTACCTGCAAGTATGTACATGCATCTGACCCAATCTCGGGGTAAGTATCATGTATAGCCTTTTACTTAGAACTATTCTCTCTCTAGGGCGTACGGGTGTGGAGATAGATATCTCTGTTCCAAGATCCCTCGAGAGCCGTCGGCGAACAAGCGCAAAAGTAGTTTAATTGCGTGTGCGACTCTACTATCAGGAGACTCGACGGCCTCGGCTGAAAATCCATCATTCCTTCAAAAAAAGAAAAACATCTCATCCCGTTCACGTAAGTTAATTTGTACCAACCTGCCTAACCAACGCCATATTATGTACAATCAGCTCAGGGGCAAAGCCATGCAGGCGACGGTGATATATATGGGATATTTATATACGTCTCTCTGTTCGTCCTCGAGATGCACTTATACAGACGTAGAAGTAAGCCCGCATGCCTCGGCCAATTGCGCGCTCGCGTGCTACTCTCCGTGCTGTGTCCACTGCTTCTGGGGTAACACAAGCCCACTGAGACATACATACATGATCACACATGTATGTAGGTAGACCAGGTAGCGCGATGGTACCTCAAGTATTTAGGATGTAGGTAGAAGGTAGGTACCAAGGTAGGTACCAAGGTAGGGAGCCTGGGGGTACGACCGTCGTACCGTATGGACGGGCTGGGTCTGAACATCGCTTGCGCTGGTAGCACCAGCACCCCCCATGTGGTGATCCCGCACAGACTTGAACGAACCTATCGAAGAAACTAACGGACATGGGGTAGAAAAAGAAAATACCTAGGTACCTAGGGTTATTGGCCCTTGGGTCTGTCGAGTATGGTTCTGTTGTGCGCACTGGGGAGGTAGTTTCGGTACGCGCAATACTGTAGCTGAAATTGGCGGGGAGATAAGTTGGGGTAGTATCTGAAGGAGCTGGACCAAGGGGGCACGCGCAGGCAGACGAGAGAACCACGAGGACATGAGAAATCCCTTGGCGGGCAGAGATCGAACGAGGCTAGGCGACGGGTGCTCAGAGCATGAAATGAGAGTGAGTGAGAGATGTCTCAAAAGCAACAGCCACGCGCGCCGAGGCAGACAAGCTACCTATGTAGGCGCAACCTAGCATTGAATATAGCGGTTCTCCCATCGGTGTAGGAGATCTGGGGCAGTGAGGGGGGGAAGAAGGAGGGGGAGGAGGGGAGAGGGGAAGGCCAGGCATAATGATCAGATATGACATGATCTCTCCTCTCTCCTCACCTCTCTACGTACGCCCCCCTACGTCGCATAATAAGACCAGATGCGCAAACGAACCACCGGTGGCTTTGGTGAAACAGGCCGGTAAGCGAGGATACACAGAAAAATAGACACATTCATATTCCTCAATCCCTACCTCATACATGTAGGGCGTCCAAGACACACCTGCGAGAAGAACCAGTACCCAGGTAAAAATGTGATGTATAACATGCGAACCGGTACTTGAGGAGACATGTCGACTTTTGTGTGTCGCGTGCGTGTGTATGGTACGGTACGGGTGGGCTGCTAGGTTAACCTCCATGGTCTTGCTTCTTCCTTCATGCAGCTCATAATGAATCCTTCCGCGGTGGCGGGCCGAATCGCTCACATATGTCGTACATAACGCTGGGGTAACAGCCTCACCCATTGGTTGTCAATCCGAGGTACAGTTGGCATGTAAAAAGAGGTGATTAAGAATCCCTAACTCTAACACGCCGGTCAAGGCAGGAGTCTGGAAATGACGATTACGGCGCGTGTTTTCGATCCCCATGTTTCTCGGGGTGTGTTTAATTTTAGGATAAAAAGCGTGTGATAGTGTTACTTATATTGCCGACTAGACCGGTGACGGGCTAACGCCGAGATAGCTATATAGGTAGACACCGAAATTTTAGCTAGGTAAGTATGCTGAGACCGGTGTTTAAACTGCATTTGCCATGCTTCTTAGAACGTTTTGGGTAATCTACTCATCTGCTAGTCTTGCCCCTATTGCCCCTATTCACAGCGAATAAGGAAATCCTACGTACGGTTTAGGTACAACACAATCACCATTGCGGTTGCGATATTAGAGTTTTGTTGGAATATCCACGATGCAAATTAAGGTCCCATTTATGAGTGTCGCCTAGGGACCGTCCGATCTATATAAGCCGTAACAAAAGGATATCCGCCAAAGACTGACATGTCGATCCGGCACTATACAAGCGTCCTTGTAAAGATCCCTATATTCCCCCAATTCTCGGAGAATACTCTCCTGAATAGTAAAGATAAAGAAACCCATTACAAGGTAGATAAGTAGCGAACTTAAGTCTATAAGGTATGTACCAATTAAAGTCGTGCGTATAGTAGCCCTTCTTGGGAGATTCTACCGAAGCCATCGGTCTGCACGAATCTCGAGGCGATTTCACTCGGGTTTTCTCCTCCGTTTCTCGTCATCGTTGGTTCGTTGCTGTTATTTCGGGACTGGTGGTTGCCATCGTCGACCCGTGCTTTCGACGTATTCTGCACAACCGTCTGGTCTGTCTCATTCATCCACAGAAGTTGCTTGCGTGGCAAGACTTTCGTGTAGTCTTGGACCCGTAGATGCTACTCACGTGTACACCTCGTGACTCCTGGGCAAGCGAGGCTAGAATAATGTGTACCTTGCTACACATCCCATTCGCAACCCACTGGCCTCAACGTTTGACACCTGCCATAAATCCTAAGACTTCAATGAATCCCACGTAGGCTAGCAGAACGCCGAGAGCCTTGTGGGTCATAAAAGTGACTTCTCCCTATTGCCTTGGCATGTTGTTTGGAAGAGTGGTTGCTAAGCGTAATAATGTCTCTTCATTCATGCATGTCGTAAGCAAAGCAACTCGGGGAGGCACAATTGCTGCTTCGTATGACCTGGCTTCATGGTCAGTAGACAGCTGCATAATGCAACCTGTCGTCGAGACATGCTCCCTCATAGGAAACCGGACTCGGCCAAAACTCTGCAACATTGATTGGTTAGCCCCTATTCGATTTCTTTCTTAAAATTTAGTTGGCGCGATAATTGACATACCTGACAATCTTTTCGTCTTCACGTTCGCGCGGTTCTACCGTCAAGCTCTTGTCATACATCTCATGGACGTCTCCGGCAGCTTGCATATTACTTAAAATGTAGTCCTGTAATTCTGGTACAGGCTGGAGTGAGTATGGCGCATTCTGGTACTGCTGAATGTCTCGGATTACTTCGGCAGTCTTGGCGCGTTTGGCAAAATTGATCAAGTTCGTCTTCTTGATGATTGAGGGAATACCGTCCTCGATGAATGTAAGATCCGTAAGGTAGACACCTGAAAACGTGTTAATTACTAACGGATCGCCGTGGGTAACAGAGAAACATACCAAAGAAAGGAATACACGGCGGGTTTGCAACATGGAGAGCCTCTCTGTACTCGCCAAAGTTCTTGGTGCTTGCCATCAGACGTCGCATTGTCTCCAAAACAGCTTGAGTTCGGGCAGGCACCTGATCCCAGGTTCGTTTTAGACGAGCAATGGGAGCAGTACCAAGCGCCGAGATGATGGACGTCAAGGTAGAGAAGTTGTTAAGGGTTCGGCATTTCTAAAAGCTGTTAGCACGGAGAGGCATCGAAAAGGGAAATAAGTATTGCTACTTACATCTGCAACTGAAACGAAATGCTTGATGACAATCACTCGCTTCTTCACGTCCATCTGAGCCAGAATCATTTCGGCAACCCAGTTTGTCATTTGATTCGAGTGTAGAATTAGCGCTTTCACATTTGGCGCTGGCTCGGGTTCGCTTTCGCCAACCTTCTTCTGCCACGTTTTGTTGAGGCATTCTGTTGGTTTGATCTTGCCATATAACTTCGACTCGATGATTGTCAACTGACGGGCAAATTCCGTAACGTCGATATCGAGGAATTTGAGTTTCTTCATATTCTTCGGCATAATTGGCGGCGGAACATTGTTGGTGAACGTCTGGATCATGCGCCTCGACGAAATGTCCTTACCACTGAGTCGCTGGTCGAGGACAGTCATGAGGTTATTAGCACCCGGCGTCTCGGTAGATTTAACCGTATCTCTTGCGAATGCGTAGACATCCCGAATTAACTGCCTGGTTTCTTCATTCGGCTCCTCCATCCAGAAATTTTCGAACCAGTTCTTAATGATGTTTACCACTCGGAACCGAATCAATTTTTGCTTTCGATCCCTCCATATATCGTAATCAGCATTATTCAGTCCCTCTGGTGGCTGAATGTTGAAGCGCTTGACTAGAAGCTCGAACAATTCCCGTGCTGAGGTGAAAGACCGATATGTTAGAAGGAACGTTTGGTTGAAGCTGAAATCTGACTTGTCATGTCTCGTAAGCTGCTCGACCAATGCTAATAGTGAGCCACCCTTGACTGCTGCTGGTGTTGCCTTCATATCCCAAGATAGATCATTCTCGAGGTCAAGTCGCAAGAACGTAGGAGTTTCCTCGACTTGTTGAACCTGAGGAATTGATCCCTCTCCCAAAATCCGTGCAACTTTCGATAGGTCTCCAGCCGTCCTGTGTATATTACCCGTGGTCTCTCCCTCGGTGTAAGATGCAGATCCCATAAGGGGAGGTCGGACGTCCAGTAAATTGCTAGAGGCCGAGCGTGCGTGTATCGAAGGGAAGGTGGGCATCGTGTCTCTTCTTGGTTCTTTTGATAGGCTATCTTCTGGCCTACGAACCTCAAACTGGTGATGCAAATTACTTTGTACTTGCTCGGATACCTGTTCAGATAGAAGCTGGAGAGAAAAGCCAATGTGAGAGGAGTTCTGTTCCAAGGCTCTTGCGCACTGTCTGACATATTCTAGTCTCCCTTCCAGCGACTCTCCGCGGACCTCAGACCATTCATCTCCTAGGGGGCCAGCTACAGCCTGGCATCCCAAAATAAGGTCGGATATGTTGTCGTAAAGACTTTGCTTGCTTGTGCTGAATTCAGCAAGCTGGGGCGTCTGAAACGTATTCCCTAGGGACGAAAGGTCAACAGATTCAATCATTGCGATCCAAGGCTTGAACATCTCCAAAACCTTTCCGCCCGCAATGCAGACGTTGTTCCCGATGAGTTCATGTCTGTATGGAGATATAACCTTTTCAGAGGTACCGAGATTCTTTTCCAACTCCCTGATGCTAGAAACTAGCATCCTCTTGTATTCATCAAGCCTCTCAAGAAGTTTTCCATCTAGCATTGCATTAGGATCGCCGGAACCGTCGTCGTCGTCGAAGAAATTTGACGTGATGGGATCTCGAGGGCCGAGCCCATTGTTTTGCCAGCTTCCTCCAGTCGTGCTACCAATGACAAAGCCAGGAAAGAGACGTGGGATCTCCTCGCCTCTTTGCTGTCTTGCGACTTCAACGAAGCTGAAGACGCCTCCAAGTACACCGTCAGCTTCCTGCATGCACTTCTGCACGGACTCGGCGTTTGGCCAATCGGCAGCAGCTATGTGTGACGAAATGACCAGCTTGGAAAATTTGGACATCATATCTCGGAAGTGGGGATAAAGCGCCTTATTCGTGGATATAATAGAGGGCTGGCCAGAGTGATTATCAGTGGTGCCGGAGCCAGCTGCTAACAGTAACCGTAGATGATCAGAGATATCTTCTGCGCGAGCGACATATTCCGACCGGTTATTGCTGGTGATCGCATCTCGGTAGCGGTCGATCGCGCGCTTCATATTCGCAACGAGGAGATTCCACGATAACGGCTGCATAGTGCCATCGTCGAAAAAGGAGCGAGGTATCGTGGCTGCTTGCGGAAGGTTAAAACCAACGCCGGTGAAGGATGTGGCAGATGCTAGTGTTGGATGGCCAGCACCCGCTGACATTGGAATATTGGTGTTAATGAAAGTTTCGCCTCGCGATCGGGTTCCCTGTGAAGCACCATTGATGGAGTCCATGGACGGCGACGGAGAGACTCCGACACTACTACTACCGAAGCGACGCCGCGAAGCCTACGTAGAGCTATGAGTGGGTGAGGGTAAACCTATAAGATAGCTTAACATACCAAGGAGCTCACTGAGCTATTCATGTAATCGTTATCGGGTTCTGAAGCCGAAGTGGCCCCTGAGTCGTCCTCTTCGTCTTGAATGCCTCTTGCAAACATCTCCGGAGGGACCCTGGTTTTTTTGTC
Source organism: Hypoxylon perforatum (assembly GCA_028571165.1). Taxonomy (NCBI): domain Eukaryota; kingdom Fungi; phylum Ascomycota; class Sordariomycetes; order Xylariales; family Hypoxylaceae; genus Hypoxylon; species Hypoxylon perforatum. Next base: position 1,387,459 of record JAOXNQ010000009.1, read on the forward strand.
GGGCATCTTTACCGTCATGGGATCTAGAGGTCCATTTTCGTTGAAGGAAGTGGGTGACTCAAGCGGAAGTTCCATACTGCTCTCGCCAGTCATGGTATTATAGTAAAATAATCTACCGTCAGGCGTTGCCTGAGGTATCCAAAAATCCGCGCCAGATTTTCTGGAGGTTTTAGTGATTCCGAGCGGCAATCCGCTCAATTCGTCCTCGGACTCATCCAGTGGATCTTCGAAGTCGACGTCGTACGCCGCTTGGCCTTCCGACTCATCATCTCTGATGTCACCCCCGTTATCTTGCATCTGGTCGGGGATTTCATCTGGGTTCGTGATGATCTGACAATAGTTACTTGGAAACCAGCCACGAACCCCATTAATCACGCCGTCCCACCAGCCGCTTTCTAATTGAGTAATAACCTGAATCACATCGCCTTCGTGGAAACTCAGACTCGTTCGGTCATCGGCTTCATAGTCGTACAGGGCTCGTACGTAAAGCGTGCCAGGAGGCGCGGTGCCTAGTATGCCGTTCATGGTGTAAGTGTAGGTGTGGTAGTCGCGGTCACCGCTGGAGCGAGCCAACGACGCCGGGTTTCTGAGCTCGATAGCAGAATCGGGGTTTTTATCGAGGGTGTTGGATCGAGATCTGTTGCGTGAATTGTATGCGTTGTCTTTCTGATTTGTCACTATTGCCGAGATTGGTTTCTGTGTCATAAGCATCGTGATATCGGATGCGCCAAGCGTGATGAGAGGAAATTCGAAAGAATGATATTAAATCATGTCCGGACCAGCACGCACGGCGAAAGAGGGTGGGGGATGCGAAGCCAAGTCAATAGGCTATGAAATACGGATTCACGATAAAAGGGAAATAAGGGCGAGATCGCAAGAATACGCGTGATAGGATATCGCTGTCGCAGTCGGTGCTATCGTAATCGAAATCGAATTCATTAATTGGAAGGGGAATCGCGTGTCGGGAGCTGGTGGATTCAGAAGCGAAGTCGAAATGAATGAATGGAAAGTGGAATATTCAAACTCCCTCCTCGAGACTTGGACTCAAACCCAGACTCAGACACAGGCTCGGACTCGGGAGTATCCCCAAGACGTGGTCCTCCTTTCACGACCTAGGAGCGCTAAGGATGTTGCTGCCGGCGTGGACTGAGGCTGGAGATGATGTGAATGGTGGGCGAGCCTTCTTGTTGGGCGGGTAAAAGAAGTAAGGTAAGGAGTTCAATTCGCTGACGAGAACAGGCTAGTCGGTCAACCCAGGGCTGGCTCCTGGTTTTCTTTCCCCGTCCCTCTGGGCTGAGGGCTGAGGGCTGAAAGAAGACGGGACCTGTTCTAGGCAGTATGCGTAACAAACGTCTGGTTCTGACGGACGTTGGGTTACAGCCTATGGGATTTGAGCTGCGTGAGGGTGGTGAAGTGTAGTTAATCGGCGAGGGGGTGTGGTTTTGGCCCAGTCGATCACAGCGGCAGCACCGTAGGCCTCGTCGTTAGGTCGTTAGGTCGTGGGTCTTTAGTCGTGGGTCGCAGGCTGGCAAGCTGGTAGGCCATAGGCCTTAGGTTAGAGATCTGAGTCGGGGGTCGGGGGGTTTGCTCGTTTCCCACCGTATCAATTCTCTTGCTAAGATACAAGAGAATAGGTACACTATGCAAGTAGCGGACTGTATATGTACATGTGTGTATACATAATGTCAGGTAGTATACTAATGTATAATGCATAATGCATTCCCGTGCTTCGTTCAATGTTGCATCTGGTGGCATAATGTGTTAGGTAACCGTTAATGGTAGGTCAGCCAGTACTCGCTATTCTGTATCTGGTAATAGCGACTGGTCTTAAGCACCCCTAGTGCTTGTAGCGCGATACCCCTCTTCGAAAGGTCCCCTTTTTCAATTTTTTTTCCGACTGCGTCGTAATTCAAACCCCTTTCAACCTCACTAAGGATGATAGACTATACACTACAGGTTATCATAAGTACATGTCATTGACTTCAAAATGAGATCGCGAGAATGTTATCGGAATCGAAACTACCGCAGCGTAAGAAAGTGCGAAGTCGCAAAGCTGGACGAAATAGGCTGTAGAGATACCAAGCCTGTACAAAAGAAGTACTGGTTGGTTGTATCGAGTATTATGTCCGGGTCCTGCAGCTTCAGTGCATAGCTCGAACGTGGTGCAGCACTTTATGATCAGGACACCCCGCTGGCGTGCCTTGCGTTGCACGCACACACATAAAAAACAATCAAGGTAGATCTACTGGCATGTGTTCGGTTTCAACACCTTCTGGGAAAAGAAGGAACATGCGAACAAAGGAGGATAGATTGTCGATTAACGTATCGATTAGACCATCCCACTCTAGTCCAATTCATCTTTGCTCAAGTCAAGACAGGACATATTGTGAACGTGGGTTTTCTTGATACTCGAAATCAATTAGTTAATACATCAAGTAGTAGAGAATTGATAGAGGATTTTATCCTAGACCGACCGCCCATTCGAGAGAGGCCGACAATTTCTCGGGCTTTGAAAGGGGGGAAATACAAATTTTGAATTGAGCAATCGACTGAGATCAAGCAAGGGTCTAATAGAATGGGCAGATGACAGTCTATCTTCGTATTGGCACTGTATCAGACAGGAGTTCACTGTGCCTAAGACACCGTATTTACACCATCCGAGCATTATTAGTGATCTTACGAAGTAGATAATTCCCCTTTGCTCTTCAAGCTGAACAAGCTTGTTTAGAGATATGATACTCCTCAGTAGTTGGTATCTCTAAGGACGGGAGACTACCATTCCGAGAATATCGAGCCTCCGATTTCATGTCTCGAAATTGCTGCGCCCACCCCTCACGAGGTACCTAGTATGTTTTGATATCAGGCCCACTGGCCTTATTTACTGGTAAAGCCAATCCCATTATCAACCGTGATAGCTCAGCTTCCGGCACAAAAACTAGTAGCCAAGATCAGTGTCTTATTTTCACGTCGGCTATCTCAGACCAAAATGATAGGTGATACCGTTAGAACTTGACTCTGAGGCCGGACTCCATCATTCCTCTTGAGTCTTGATAAGCTTACTTATGAAGGAGGGGCATCGGTACAATACATGGCATGAGCGTAGAGGGATGTAGGTATGCATGCAAGCTGCAGTGACCTCGTGCTCGTGCTGCTTGGCGACCCGGCGGTGCTCCAGCTGTATTGTACACAGTGCAGCATTCGCGGCAGGCAGGAGGCAGGCAAGCGATGATGAGGCTCGGTGAAGCGATAGATGGAGATGTAGTGCACACGGTGTATGGATAAGTCCAGGTTATGCCATACAGGTTTCTTTTCTCGTGTCAGATACACGTGGACTCATATTCGCTTGCAACGGTCTTCCGCAAAAATGGAGCTTCCTTTTTCCGCCGAGGGTTCAGGGGACCTAGTCGCCCTAGATGCTTTAGAGAAGCCGTCGGGATATTTAGAAGACGCATGGAAGACTAGGAAGCTTTCCTCCAGACCGCCTTACAACGAGTAACTGAGTTTTCGTACCTACCTATGCTACTGCAAGGTGAGGACGGAGAGCTACATCTTCATATGGATACATTAATGCTGGAAACCGATAAGCATACAGTCCACCCCTTGAAATAATGTCAGTGGGGCGCCCGTGCGGTTACATTATCAGCTTTAAGAGGTTTAAATTGTGTATCAGTATTTGCTTCTGAAGCTTTAGATGTCTCAGAACAAGCTAGGGTGAGGCTAGAGTGTATCATCTCAGCAATTTTTGGTGTATAAATACGCTTCTTTTCCCCCTCTTCAAGTCACCTGCACTTAGCTTTCTGATCGATTTAGTACTGCTACTATTGAAATTTGTAAAAAACCAAGTTACTAGCCACAAATCTACTAACCCACACCCCAAATATATAAAATACCCTATTAAAATAGAAGCTATTCCCAGATTTTTAATAAAATCTAAGAATTACCCTATCTTTACTCTTGCCCAAGGCGTACGTATAGCCAAATATAACAAAGTACTGGCCAGGGGGCCCACTAAACATTATTTCAGGGGGTCGACTGTATGTTACGACATCGCATCGTTCAAGTTGTTTTACTGTTATTCACAGTCTGGAAACGAAATAAGAATAATAAAGATCGTTCGATCAACCCGTCTCTTAGATTACCTATTAAATTACATCCCAATACCACCGGCGCCCATGGCTGCGTGGTCAACCCGACCCTCTGGAGTCCAGACAGCAAGGCCCCCATGTAGCCCCCTTCTTGCCCCTGATGCCCAGAGTCCAGACAGAGCCAGGGCTGATCTAACCGACCAGCACAATATTAGCAAAGATAGTAAACTGAAATCCGTCAGTGCATGTAGTATATTATGCAAACGTTTAGTTGAAAGTACAGTAATCCGATCCGGCAGCCTTTTCATCCTACGTGGGGAGCACGGGGGGAGAAAGAGCCTCGAGAAAAGACCATCAGAAATCATATTAGGATTTTTGTCTTTGCGAGCTGCGAATCAACTTACTCAGTGTAAAGAGGTAACATAAACGTTGCCTTGATAGCTAGTCGCCTTTCTCCGTGGGCTCTTTGAATATAACAGGCACGCCACCATGTGATCTATCGAGTACTATCTATCATATGATTTCAGCCTTGCTAAACATTGATATGTTGCTCACCTCCACGGAGAAGCCTAAATTCGGTGTAGCATCTTCTATCTAACGAGACATCCCAGATGATTAGCGTATTACAACCCATGAAACCATTAGTAACCCAGTGTGTTGAATAAGCACAACATGAACTCGACGAGTCAAACGTGTCTCGCAAGTCAAGTTGTGTCAAGCATCACCAGCAAAACCCCCACACACCATTGGATACAGACAGACATGGTAGGAATCATCGAGCACCCCAAGAATCCTCCAACTTCTGCCTCTCCGGCATGTCGACAGAAATAGTCGGGTGTCCGATCCTGCGCCCACTAACATACAAGATCGGGAATGCGAGTTCTGATGAGAATTCAGCGTTTTCTACCCCCAATTGGCTTCCCGCAGTCCCACGTGGGATTACCTCACAATCCTACGACCTGATGGAGGGGAGGCGCGGGACTACCCTTCTAACGCACGCAATCGATGCGAGCGATATATTGAGACGAGCCGCATTCAAGATAGCGCAACAGAGATTGACTGCGGCCGGCCTTATAAGCTTAGGAGCAAGCCCAGGCCAATCTCATTGATGCAAATCTCAAGGCACAAATAAAAAATGCCCTCGTTGGACGTGACCCCGAGTTGCTCGAATTATCCTCAAACCTGATTGTGGTTTGCAATCGTTAGCTCGATCCCTGGCTATCGACACGGACAAAGCACAGTCGTCTACATAGCTTGGAGAACCTCTTGGCGGCTCTGTTTGCTGATACATATTTATTTGTTCGCTCAATTATCGCGTGCGGCCAATTTGCGGCCGAAGGGAGGTCGCCAAAGACACAAACGATAAACCCGCCCGTGCCCGCGACACCCAGCGACGATAGCCTCGGTTGCGGTGCTGTGCGGGCCGTTTCTGGTCAACTTGCTGGTTACGCGACGTTAATACTAAATACTTTACCTACACATCACACAAAATGAGGTTCAGAATAATCGGTTGTGTCAGCGCGTGGTACATAGCAGGGTATAAGTGCGGTACAAGGTATTGTACACCTTGAGGGATAGCGATCTTCAGGGGATAAGTCCCAAGGATTCGGCGAGACAACCAGAGACTGCCGTCTTTCTCGGCTCGTGCGCCAAAATGCGCGTCAGTGTCCCTGTGTCCATGGTCTTTCCAGGCCCTTGGGACGCCAATCTCCTTTTAAGATTTTCCCACAAACCTCATTGGCGAACTGTCTAAGCAGGGCGAATCGTTCCCGTCTCATATTTACTAAACGCGGTTTCTCCTGAATACCTGCCCAGGCAAAGCATCATTATGATGAAATGAGCCGTCTAGAGTCGTGTCAAGTGGATCGTGGAAGAAGTTGGTGCTTCTTATTGACAACCGTAGGCGGATATTACCTACACTAGGCTTGGTTCGGGCTCGACCATCTTGGTTAGCACACGTGGAGCTCGCCCGGAAGAGTCCCGCGAACCCCAGAACCTCGTCTTCCAAGGTTTCGACTATTCCAATTCCTGCATCAATTATGAGACTTATGAGAGCCCAGGGGCCAAGGGGCCAGCAAGCTCTATTATCACGCGGGCTGGACCTACGCATGGACTCAGTGCATACCATCCTAGCAATCTTGCTCGTTACGCCTTAATCTATCACGTCAACGTGTTGGACAGACAGAGATGAAGTGTTCTCCGATGACGACGTCGACCACTCTTGTAGCTAGGAGCGGGAACTACTTAAGCCAAGCATCGAGCTGCGGAAGATCTGCTGTACTCCAGACTCGAATGGAGAGACATACAACTGGTGAACTGGCGGGACTATATTAGACGGTCAGGACACTTCTTGACTAGCGAAGTGGACATGTTACTTACATGTATCTCCACTCATGTTTCTAGCGTATGTATTAACCTGTTACCCGTCAGCCCCGTCTTGTCTTGTGTTTTATGCCACACTGTCCAATACTTGAAAAGTTATGAGGACACCGACTCGATGATTTATGACCTGTCATTCATACGATGTCTCCCTTGTACTTAGAATCGGTATGGTAAGTTTTGTTTTCAAAACTCGAAACTCAAGTGTGCAATGCCCTAGTGGTAGTAACCATGCTCGAAAATTCTCGTAGAATAGGCGGTGTCGAAGGACCATGCATGTTTATTTGTGATTCGGTGTTATTGAAGTCTGGGTCTGCTTAGACGACGAGATCATTCCTTACATTGACATTAGCCGAAGGTCGATATGATGAATAGACCTCTAATATCTTGCCACGCAGTCCAGTACGAGGCGGTCACTCCAGCTTGCGCATAACAACAAAATCCATTAAGAGGTTATCGTGAGCTTTAAGAGCTAAAGGTGTCCTCCACTTAGGTAAGGACCTAAGGAGTCCGGGCCCTTACCCTGTGCGTATTGTTAGTCCCGTGATGTCGTGGGTATCCAGCATCGGGGAACCGACGTATTGTGCCAGCACCGTGGGGCTGTGGGACGGCGATTTCATACAGAGTGAGAGACTTATGTACCTAGTTGACGCAAAAAAGAAAAGAATAATTTTTCCCGAGTTTTCATCTGATAAGTTTATTAAACTTAGGAAGCTATACTATATCTGATGTTCTAATTATAGTGCCGAAAATATCGCAAGGCATATACCGAGTAAAATGTCGATCGAGGTTCGCAGAGGGGCAAAAATAATGCCATTAAAATAGAGCTCGCCAGGTACATCCATGGATACCTCCTAATGTAAAAATATCAGCCCCTCATCGAAGTTGAAGTCAATTATCTGCCCCGCCCTTAGCTAACAGCCCCTCACCCAAGACGGTGAGGAGGCAGTCGGCAAACCCATAGTTGGGGGACACCTAGGATTTCACATGCGTCCCTTATGTGCCCTTGAATGGTAAAGGACTCAGGTCAGCGAGGCCATCTATGGGCAACGTAGGCAACTACTACGCCATTCTCGAGATATATATATCAACAACTCTGGTTCATGTTCGCCTCTTGCCTCTTGCCTCCTACCTCTTACTTATTACCCCTTAAAGACGATGAAGCCCGTATACCGTCATGACCTATCATGGCATTGTATACCAACGTTTGGGGTCGGCATGTCCTTTTTTCGGAAGCACTAGCCTCACTTCTCCAGTCTCTTGCATGATGCAAGTGAGGCGGCAGGTGGTCAGCTTGCAGCTAGTTCATGAACCGACGTCCAGTCAGCTCCGTAGCTCATACGCTATTTTCGGACCGGGTTTCGTTGCATGCTCCCCATAGCCGCCCCTCATTAAATTGTTGCGCATCCCTCTTCTCACATTGGACACTATATACGTGACAGCACGCCTTCTCATCGCATCTGAAATGGATCTTGGCTGACTGAGAATGCAAAGTGTCAGCATTGGCAGTCAGGACGACGAGGCGTTTCTGTGTGTATTAGTATGCAAATAAAACTAGATGAATCCCACCCAACCCGTTACACATTACTTCGAAAATCTCGACAGCCTGTAACACAGCGACTTCGCAAACCAAGGATGTTGATTATAAAGCACGAGTTGAAAATTTGAGCCAAGCACAGGCAGCATTACCGAGAGTGTGATGGACGATGGCGATGGCGTATGTAGATCCGGCAGGAAAATGACTAAGGTTACTTTACTCCCTCAGTCCCTTTCGAACCAAGATATATCATGTAGAGTAGAATGATACAAACCAGTATCATGAAGATGGCCTAAGGTTGAAGCTCGCGGCTTAGATATAGAAGGCCAAATCTTAGTTAGGCCAGGTCTTATGACATACGGCTGTAATTGCATTCATTTTACATAAAGACACTATATTAGCCACTCGTGATCGAAGATGAGAATAAGGGGGAGGGGTCTTTTGACGACAGGAAGCAAGACATTTTTTTTCTTTCTTCTCGTACTAATGGGTAATAAATATCCGTGGCATGGCCAAAGATGTATTGGCATCCTATATTATGTCTCGCTAGTCTGAAATGGGCATCTTTTGTTGCTGCTTTTACCAAATGGGCCGGGAGTTTTTATTATTCTCAGTTACGGAGTATTATGTGCTAAATTTGCCCTCTCGAACACGACACGGACGGGCGAAGACGGTCACGGGGCTGGACGGGTCACACAGGATTGAACGTGGCACGCCAAGAATCAAAAGGTGGAAATGTGGATGGAGACGTGTTCGGATTCCCTGCTACGGACCCCTCGGCGTTGCATTGGCTGATTTCTTTCGCTGTTCTTTCATTCTTCGACATCCTTTTTAATTCCCCGCCCCCCCTTTTTGTGGCTGGAGACTATTCAAATTGGGTTGGATTTTGGGGAGCTGACTTTAACCCCCGCCAAACATCCCACTAAGTCGACTTCTTTTTGTGCTACGAAACCTTTGAAGCTCCCCCCATTTCTTTCAAACGACCCCTCTTGACGTGCACGGGAAAAGAGAGGCACCTTAAACTTGAGCTCGCAACGATGTCATCGGCGCCGTTGAGAGTTGATACAAGGTATTATATGTCCTAATGTATATAAGAACCACTCAATGCAGAGCTAGTAGGCGTGTATTAGCGGTGTGAATATCTGGCCGGGTTTGCTTTTGCACACCGCAACAAATACATGCGAAAAGTCTAGCATTTTATGAGCAGAAGCGAGGATATCCTAAAAGTTTAGGTGCTTTGAAGCTATCAATCTCCACTAAAAGTCGCATCCCCGGGTGCCCTAGTTGCCCCCCGTAACCCCCTGGTTGCCCTGTAAAAACTTTTGCACTCTACTACCTAGGTAGGTATCCAACGCACCTGCAAAAGGTACCTAGAGGGCCCTGCATGAACAGTAAACAGCCTGTTAATTACAGCACCAGAGCACGCACCTTTTAGCAACCCGTGCAGCCGGCCGTGTCCACTTGACTTGACTTGATCGGGCCATCCTTTTCCATTTTCATTCCTTACCAACTGACCAACCCCACCTTGTCTACCCGGCGTAACTGAGAACTTACCACGTTCATCCAAAAAAAGCCACAGCCCGCCTCACCTACCCAAGCAAGCCAGCCCGCCAGCCCACCAAGCCCACCTTCTACTTTGCCAATCCGACTGGTCCTTTTCGCGTCGTCGGTGCTCACGCAAAGCCCCGCTTCGTTTAGTTCCTTTAAGCTATCTCTTCATTCGTACCCAGCCGCCCGTTTCTTCGCGCGTCGGTACGCGGTGCCAGGTACGTACAATCTGCTGCTTTCTTTTGTTTCGCTCGATCGGGTCGCGGGTCTCTCTACCCAGGTACCTACCTAGCTCGTCTCCCTGTGCCTCCAAGATTTCCCATTCCAATTCTAAACCAACTGGTGGTTCCCCTCCCCACCCCTCCTTCCTCCCTGCTCTAGCCACTTTTATTTTTTGCGCTGCACTGCACTGCACAACGCACCTAGCATAGCATAGCACATAGCACAGAGAGAGCTACTTCCCGCACAGCGCTGTCCGCAATCCCAAATTTCCCTCCCTCATTTCGACCCGGTCGTTGTCCCCGTCCCCGTTGTCCCTCCTTTGCACCTACCTCCTCATCCCTTCCCCCCGCTCCTTTTTCTAAAATTCCCAACTTCACATTTCTTTCCCATCAACATTCATCAACCCCTCGACCCCTCATCGCTTTTCGACGGTCGCCACCCGCGCATCTCGAATTGCCTGCTTGCATCGTCAATTTTCAGACGACTGCAATATCTCGAACACTTTCGTGCTTCGAGACTTCCCACGGCTTAGGCCGCATCCTTTCAGAAATTCATTCCATGATCCCAATATCGATACAAATGACCAACTATCAACAGTCCAGTCAAGAAGACACACTTTAAAGCCCACGGGAGCGCGCGTGCGAGCGAGGAGCCAGGCGATCTCAACTATCAGCCTGTGAAGGGTCAAGAACACCACACTTTTCGGAGAGCGGATCGCAGTTGTTGTCAAGGGCGAATCTAGTCCCCATTGATTCGGAATTCCTTTTTTTCCAGTACTATCGCCTACGCGACAACCATAACTCAAGATGCCTGGCGCAAACGTGGCCGTCCTTCCCACCGCCGCGCCGACGCCCGCTCCGGCCTCTCGGAAATCAGCGGTCGCGCAACCTGAACGAAAGTACAAATGCCAGTTTTGCAACAGAGCATTCAGCAGAAGCGAGCATCGCAGCAGACACGAGCGATCGCGTATGTAGCGCAGAATCTCCTTTTTTTCGACCTCACCTCCCCAACACCTCCTTCACCTGCCATCTGCATCCCACTTCGAACCCCTCCTCTGTGTGCCATCGCTCATACCCCGTCGCAAATCATTACCCCTCAACGTCCCGAATTGAATTGATTCGATCTAATATGTCCCGAGTTCTCTAAAGCTAACTTTACCATGCACAGATACCAAAGAGCGCCCTTTCAAATGCATGAAGTGTAGAAGTACCTTCGTGCGACGCGACCTACTGCTCCGTCACGACCGAACTGTTCACGCTAAGGATGGAGGTGTTCCTCTACACAGCGACGGGAAGCGCCGCGCCGCTACAAATGCCGGTGTCTCCAAGGCTCGATCGGTTCCTTCAAAGTCTTCAATTGCCAATATCGACCCCTCAGCCCTCAGCGAGCAGATTGAGGCCAGTGGTGAAGGAGTCTTTGATGTCGAACATGCTGCCATGTTGGTTGCCGACCTGCATCATAAGGCGACAGCTCAGCTACGCGACAATGGGAGCCCGTACGAGCCCGGCCCTTCCATGGCGTTCCCGTCTAATGGCGCCCCTATGATGGATCCACAAGTGTCATACCCTCCTAGCGCAGTCCCTGTGCCTCAAAGCGCGCCGTGGGATGCGTTCGTTTCTCAGTCTTCGGCTGACGTGAAACCACATCCCGTCTCGTCGAATGTCCCGAGTTCGTTCGAGCAGCAGCCCTTGGCTAATGTGAGTAGCACCCAGGCCCGTCCCAGCCTGTCGATGTTGTGTGCTGCTTCCAGCTACAGCAGCCCCATGCCCGCGTCGCAGTCCGTCGCAGCGACACGTTCGCTCCCCTCTCCGAGCACTGGCCCAGCGGCCTTTGGCAAACCACGCGCATCAAATATCATGAACGCGACCGCTGACCCGCCTCAGGCCTCGGCGGGCTTCAAAGCTCCTCAAATCTACAGCGACGAGGAACGCAACATGATTCTAGATCATATTCGAGCAGAGGACGGCGAGCGCGCAGTCCCGGACGGTTTCCGTCTTCCCACCCTGTCATCGCTGAACCGGTATCTTGCAACCTACTTCGGGTTATTTCACCATCACCTACCGTTCTTGCATCCGGCGTCGTTCAATCCCACCACAGTGGCTCCAGCGCTGCTACTTGGCGTGTTGTCAATTGGTGCCCTTTATGCATTCGACCAAGACCAGGCATACCTCCTTCATATAGGGTCCAAGGTATTGGTCAACCAGTTTCTGCAGAACAAGGAAAATTTCAGCTCTCGCAAGTGTCCGCTGTGGACCATGCAGGGCTCCCTCCTCAACATGATCTTTGCCAGTTGGAGTGGAGACCCGAAGGGACTGGAATGGGCCTGTTCAATCAAGAGTCTGCTCGCCAATATGGTAGCTGGTAATCGGTATGAGCTAAAGCTACGACAAGACAGCCGCGAGGGTAAGCAGCCTACACGGGACGAATGGATTGAGGATGAAGGCTGCCGCCGTACCTACTATGCGGTCTATATCTTCTTCGGGCTGCTGACAATGACTTACAACCATACGCCTGCGATCAGTTTCAACGAGTTCGAGGATCTTCAACTCCCTTCTCAGGAAGCGCTCTGGAACTCCAAGGTGACAGATGAAGCTACCTGGCATGAGCAGCTGAAGACGTCTCCTGCGATCACATTCATGGTTGCACATGATAATCTTTTCCAAGGCGAGACATTGAAATACAGCGCTTTCGCAACACGTGTTATGATCAACGCGTTGTTCCTCGAAGTATGGTATCATAAGCGCAGCCCTGAAGCTCTGCAGGACGTTGTGACCGAGTACAAGCTTCGGCTCGCTCTAGAGACATGGGAGAAATCCCTTGAACTCTGCGAGCCGGAAATTGACGCCGTCCCGCTCAGCGCGCCGCACAAGGGGCATCCGCTAATCTTTAACGCCAAGGCGATGTTCCGGAACGCGCGCGCTCGTCTGGAAGTGGACTTGAAGACGGTTCAAGAAGCTCTGCGCTACCATGATCATTACGAAGTAGCTGCTGCTATGTCGACAGCACGCGATAGGGTAAAGCGCTCCAGCGAGATGATTAAGGTAATCGAGGAGTGCTATAACTGCATCGAGACTGCCGTTCGTCAGGGTGTCCGTTGGGTTGCTCGCACCTCTCCGACCAATTGGAGCATCGAACACCCTCTGTGCGGCATGGATCTCATGATCACTCTTACTCTTTGGCTATATCGTCTGGAACATGACGAAGAAGCTGCCTCGGAGGAAGAGATGGCCATGTACCTCAAGGTGCGGATGCTTTTCGAGAAGGATGCGGAGGGTGCTATGAACTCGCAGCAACTCAGTGCCACCGTGGCTCATCTGTGGGGCTCTATGCTCGACGAAGTGGTCGTTTGGGGGTAAGTTGTGAATGACTTTTTTCGCCCTGAATATGCCGCTAACTTTTATTTCACAGCATCACCAGACTTATGGGCGAATCATTTCGCCTTCACTCTCAAGCCCTATGCGGCTTCGTGGACGATGTTGAGGCATCTTCTAACGTCTCGACGCCCTCCATGATCTCTCAGGGAGCCGACGAGGAGAGTGTGTATTAAATAATTGACGACGTCCATGATTTCCTTATGTGTTTTTTCTACTATTAAAGGGAGGTTCGGTGGTGGAGAATCTCCGTGGCGTATACCTCTACGTTCGTGCTTTATTCTCAATTCGGTACGGACAGGCGCGGGGGGCGGTTTTGTTTCAGGAATTTGTTATTTCATTGTAGTTGCATCCGACTCTGCATCTGACATGCACTGGTCCTTGGGAGGCCTGGGAATGGAAGGCTTTCTCGGTGATCTGGTGGAAAAGGGGGGAAATACCAGCGCACGACGCGCGACATTAATGTGTGATGCAGTTGGCTGGCTGGTCCATTCGTCAGACTTCCTTTCCCCTCTGTTCTATTAGCTACGGCACTCTTATTCTTCTTTTAATGCCGCTATTGCTGCTTTTTCCTTTTCAAGTTTTCTTGTCTTCGTTGTCAGATACCTTGTTCTACATATTGGTCTTTTCTTTTTTGAAACTGTCTTTCCTTGCACTCCTTTAACCACAATTTTGGTCGTCTATTGCTGATTTCTCTTTTCCTCGTTTTCCTTGAATCATTTTTTCTCCTATTGTTCGCGTTCTCGTATAATAGAGCTGGGCACTAGGTATCTCGGGACGGATACTGGTGCCCAGCAAAGCGCAAATCACAACTCGGAGAGCATGGCGCGTAACAGATTGAGTAATTCATTGCAGTTTGAAGGGAAGTGGTTCTCTTCAAGTTATATAGATAGTACACACGCGTCAGAGTTCAATATATCACTTCTCTCCATTTCAATTGCTGCGCAAAATCAGCCCCAAAAAAAACTTGATTTATTTTGGTTAACCTTCCAACCTACTCGCAGTTCATCAAGCATCAAAATAAAATGCGAGATACCAGTATACCGGGAAGGGAAGGGATAAGAATGAAAGAAGAAATGAATAGGACTAAAAAAAAAGGAGAGGTCACGAGGGGCGCAATCCAACTTCCAACAACCCAAAGCCCCCTCTACCCCCTTTGTGGATGGCTTCATGCACCCTCCCTATTTGTGCTCGGTGTCCTGCAGGCAGCCGACGCCTCCTTCGGTGTTTCCCCCACGGCTTCTCGTCGGCTAACGTTTCAACCATGAGCCCTGGGTAGGTAGGTCTGCAGGCACATTAGAGGGGGTGCCTACTTATATCCCTTGCTTTCAAGTGCTCAGGCGCTAGTTCTTTACGATATCAGTTATCAATTATCAAGGATTGCTCTTTGATGGCCTCGGCTTCCGTCCATGGTTCGTATAGAGGCCCTTCCCGTGGCTGAGGAACCCTAGTAACTCCAAGGGACGTTTCTTCTCTTCTATTTTGGTGATGGGGATTTACAGTCACTCGCTTGTGTAATTGTCTCACATCCAGTCATTTAATGTCCGCCCAGTGACTACGCTCTTTCGCAATATCACTCGCTCGCTCAAGATACCGAATACGATAGCTCTCTCTGTCGCTTCTATACCGTATCGTACCGGTGCCATACCCGACTTAGATCCACTGCGGTGCGATATTTTAGTCTTTCGTTAAACGCTGCGATGCTCTTCGGCACGATGATTTCTCTTCGCGCCCTAACTTCGCTTTCTGTCTTTCTCGGTTTTGTATTGGCGGATTGCGAATGCGGATACTCGATAGCGACGGGTCCCGGCGAAGGGGAATACATCTTCACGGACCTATTAGAAAGCGACTTCATACACCTCGACCTCACGGACGGGACCCCGGCGTATGGCAAGTACGGATGGGCGCCGCAGGAGTTTGACATGTCCAGCGAGGTCGCGCGAGGCCCCTACGGCGAGGCCTTTGCTCCACAGAACGTGATATCAAACAACATCGCCGACGCCCAAACATTCGAAGGGCCCGGGTCCAAGGGAGGCGACGCCGGCCTTCACCTTGTAGTAGATAGTGAGATACATGATGGCATGGTCACGGGCGCTGACATAGCGACGACGGTTCCTCAATATTATCACGGCACGTTCAGGGCCGGCATCAAGGTGACTGATGTTCCAGGAACATGTGGCGCCTTCTTCTGGGTGAGTGATATATTTTTACCTAATCATACATTTGAGACAATATAGCAGCTTAGCTAGTAGTATACTTGCTAACTACATCGCAATTAGTACATGAACGACACCCAAGAGATCGACATCGAATTCCTGTCCTCGCAGTTCGACAAGAGCAACAACACCTTTCCCGTAAACCTGGTGCTACAATCAAAAGAGTCGCGGGACGCCGGGTTCGACGCGTCGAAGACGGACAGCTTCCGCAAGGTCAACCTGCCGTTCGACCCGACGGCGGCCTTCCACGAGTACCGCATCGACTTCCTGCCGGACCGCGTGCGGTTCTACGCGGACGCGAGTCTCCTCGCCGAGATGAACGGCACGGGCGTGCCGTCGACACCGGGAAACCTGCAGCTGTCGCACTGGAGCAACGGCAACACGGGCTGGTCGCAGGGGCCGCCGGCGCGGGACGCTACTACGACGGTTAGCTATGTCAAGGCGTACTTCAACTCGTCGCTGGATGAGAGACAGCACGATTATAGGGTGCGGTGCAAGAACCCTGAGGCCCCGAGGGCCGTGTGCGCGGTTCCGGAGAATAATGCGACGTTCTTCTTTAGTAATATGCGCAATATGACTATGAATCAGACTGCGTACCGCCAGGACGGTGTTGGAAGTAGCGGGGCTGGCCAGACGACGCAGGAGTGGTCGCTGCCGCTGCTTGCTGTGGCTCTTGGGGTGTGCGCGTGGGTTGTTGGGTTATGAAGTGTCGATGTGGAATGGAAAAACATGAACTATGATGAGGACGGAGGACGACGATGATTCATATAACATCTTTTACGGACGATGATCAGCATCAAGTTAGCTGCCGCTACGGTCTTGGATTACACGCATATGCATTTGGTTTGGTTTCTTTTCTTTACCTTCTCCTTCGAAAGCCGAGTTAGATACCCGCGGGGCTCCATACAAGTTGTACATTACATAACAATGTTCATATTGATTGCGTTAGGATACAGGGGAGGAGCATGGAGTTTTAAGATGCTGACTTACTTATAAGGAAATATTGCCAGTCGAATAAAAAACTCAAGAGTTTCAATATAAAATGGTAACATACGTCTGTGACAACACCATCAGATGAAGATAAATTTAGTTTCCTTGCAGCTAGCTAACAGGGGTTGCAATCATGCGATCCGTTGAAAATGTAACGTTGTCGACTCAGCTAGCGGGTAGTCTTTCTCATCTGGCAACCCCGAGAGTAGAGAACTGAGGAGTTGTCTTAAAACTCCATCCCTTAGAGAGAACATCCCGTGATGTGGTACACTAAAGGCGGGAGGAATCTAAGCCGACGGCCAAACCCTATTTTCTATATCCCATAACAAACTCCCTTTTTAGTTAGTAAACCCTGGTGACACTGTTTCGACTCAACTCCAAATCACGGCCTCGCGAGGTATGTCCCCCTCGGCCGGACCAGTAAGGCTGGTGTACCGTATGACACCGTTCCCCAGGCCGGAACTCTGCACACCACCTCGAGCGGCCGACTGCAATACGGTGCTGCAGAACATAATTATCAGTAAGTTGCAATGGTTAGAACCAAAAGACCTGCATATCTGCAGGGGGTATTGGATACAGAAGAAGGCCTTAAACCTACCTATTTCTAATCTTTCTGTCTTTCTTGTTATTTCTAATAGTCCTACCGTTCTTCTTACTATTTTCGTTATCCTCATCTTCCCAAATTTAAGCATCTATTCTAACACATATTGGCGTCGTGAAGCGATTAAGCTCTTCTCATCGTCTTAACTTAGGCCTGCCCCCTAAAAGCCACTATAACCCATCAAAGCCCGCCCACTACTTTTATATGCTTTTTCTCTAAGGACAACTCAGCTCAGCCATTAGAGCTCACGGAGCTGCCCAGTTAGATTGCGCGGCGCGACTCTCCACCTGCCTGATCGGGCTCCCTTCTCAAACGCCCCTCCACCACACGCTGCGCGCGTGGTCATTTTATGGGGGAGGAGGGGGAACTGGTTGCGAACCTAGCCTATACTATTAGTAGGTAGTCTACATGCCGGAGGATTTAAGCTGCGCTTGTGGCTTGCAGTTCGGACAGATCGATCGGATGAGGTTGGGGATGAAGAAGATGGGGGTATCGTGGAGAAATAAGAGACAAGACGCCACATCTTATTCCTTCGGCTCTTTTTTAATCAAGCCGATTGATCTCGAGAAGTTATACCTGGATGACGTACATTTCATGACTACCTGACCTGACTCTAAACAAACGATAGCATGAATGATGGTGGTTGATGGTAACCTATAAATGGATACTATATATATCAATTACCCACATAAATAACCTGTTAATTCACTTGTCAATTATCAACTTGGAATGTTTGCCTTCTACTTCTCCTTCAAAGCTTGAAAGATATAGAAGTAACCTCGAGTTACTCCGGAATCCCACTTGTGTATTGACCGCAGCCTTGTTGCGCCTCCGTATCACTCGACAGGTAGAAGAAACGGCGCCTCCGTGGTTTCTCTTACGTATACGTATTAAGCTTAACAAATGGAGAGATCGGGCACGGCCCGACGACCGTCCACAACCATGTCGTCTGCAACCCGCCGGCCTTCTTTGGTTGTAACCTCCGAGACACATCAATGCGCGTGTTCAGCAACAGCTCTCTGGCTCGATGCTACCACGTCAATTTATTGGCCCGACGCCTTGAAACACTTCTCCAAACCTCGCTCTTAGCCGGTTTTTTCATCACCAACCATACTTACCGCCAGACAGGGTCGATGACTCCCAAATCACTAGGCTTTCGTCGACGAGACGTCATACCTCATGTTCCACTCCCTATCCTCGTTCCTTGTCGGTATGCATTTGTATCCCTCGAACTTGTAAGCCTCACCGCTATGCTTTTGTCTGTCTGTCACCCGGTAGCCAAGTAGCTACCCAGGCAGCAAACAGAAATACTCGGTGCGCCATGATGAATATCTATTGACTTTAGTAATCTACCCACACTCGGATAAATGATCGCCTTGATGCTGCCATATGCCAATCATAATACTTCCGACATGGGTGGCTTCAAGAGGCTGTGCTTGTTATGCGACATTGGTTTGGAATATCCCCATAGTTCAAGTCACATATCACATGAAGCTTGTCACATCGCCGACACATGATGTCTCTCCCCCATGAAGGCTAGCTGAGCAGATACCTGTATAATCTACGCTTCTTCATGCGAATGTCGATGCTCGTGCCTCTTAGCGCCCCCATCCCATCGACCATGGAGACTATTCCAGGTACCCGCCGGCGGGTCCAAGCAAGCTGTGTCGCTATCAAATGATCTCAGGTTCAGCTCACAAGCCCCGTCGCAAGGGAGCATTGATTGAACCGTCACTTTTCATATTACGTATAGGCTATCGCCGTCATAAAGTCGGTTGGTTTTCCTCATCTCTCCTTCGTTCTACGCCTGTGCTCGTTCCAAGGTCACAGGTCCGGCCCCCCCTTCTGCTCTAACAAGGAATCCCAAGCACATGCTCGCACATTCTACCACCAGACAGTCCTGGGGCATTGGGGATCTTCCAACATATCCCTGGCGACCGCCGGGTATTTGAAAAGCTCGCTCTCGCCTTGAACACATAAAAGTCTGTGCAAGTTCACACATTCACTTAGTAGTTGTTTTTCTTCTCAGATTATTACAAGCTGCATCGATTGGCAATATATCAAAGCCTTACGATCTGGTTATTCAAACTCCCTACCCCCGAGTCACTCACTACTACTAGAAAGCCCGGAGAAAGATCGAAATTCGAACAACAGCAAACATGACGAACGCAACGACCGAGATAGCCATAGTAAACAACACGGGCTCGTCCCAGGCGTACGCGTACGTCACGGGGCTCGACCTGAACAACAACAACGCGCCGCTGTTCATGCAGGCGGACGGCAAGACGGTGTACCGGCCGGCGTCGCCGTCGGAGCCGCAGTCGGCGCTAGCGGCCGACATCGCGATCTCGCTTGGTGCGCCGGGCGCCACGACGTCCGTCACGATCCCG
>JAOXNQ010000009.1:1407215-1425682 GCA_028571165.1 Hypoxylon perforatum
CGCAGATCGCGGGCGGCCGCATCTGGTTCAGCACGGGCGCCACCCAGCTGACGTTCCTGCTGAACCCGGGCCCCGCCGTCGTCGAGCCCAGCGTGACCAACAAAGAGGACCCTAACTATAATCTGCAGTGGGGCTTCTGCGAGTTCACGTACAACCAGCAGCAGCTGTTTGTGAATATTAGTTATGTCGACTTCGTGTCGCCGCTGCCTATCGCGCTGCAACTGACGAATACCTCCGGCGCCACCCATACCGTCCAGGGTTTGCCTAAGGGCGGCCTCGATACCGTCTGTAACGGCTTAATCCAGCAAAATGCGGCCGACGGCGCCGGCTGGGACAAGCTCGTCGTCAAGGCGCCCGACGGCACGACGAACCTGCGCGCGCTAAGCCCCAACAGCGCGCGCGTGGCGGACTCCACACTCTTCAACGGGTACTACGACGACTACGTCAACCAAGTATGGGCCAAGTACGCGAGCGCGGACCTGACCATCAACACGCAAGCGTCATGGGGCAACGTCAGCGGCCGCATCTCCAACGACCTGTTAACGTTCGACAACGCCGGCACGTTCGCGAAGCCCAGCGCCGGCGACATCTTCTCGTGCTCGACGGGGCCCTTTGGTAATTATCCGGAGGCCACCGCGGACGAGATGGGCGCGCTGGGGGCGCGGCTCGCGGCTGCGTTTAATAGGTCTACGTTGCTGGTGAATGCGCAGCAGCCCGATGGCGAGAAGGTCGCGAGTTATTATGCGAGCAGCCCGACGAACCATTATGCAAGGATTTGCCATGCGGCGAATTTGGATGGCCGCGGGTATGCGTTTCCGTATGATGATGTGGTGGCGGATGGCGATACTGAGCCTGATCAGGCGGGCACGGTGTTTGATGCGAATCCCCAGCTGCTGACGGTGACGGTCGGCGGACCATCGGGGAGCAGTAATGCGCCTGCGAACGGGGGCAAGAAGGAGAGGGATACGGATGGGGGTGCGAAGAAGCCGGACGCCGGTAATGGTGATAAGGATAAGGACAAGAAGACCAAGACGCCGGCGTCCGGGAACAAGTTCTTGGATACGTTGAAGAGCTGGCTCGGCGCGTTGAAGAAGCTGCTGCACATCAAGTGATGGATGATTTGGGCGGGTGGGCGGCATCTCAGCATTCGTTCTATATATTTGGATTTCGCACTCTCGTTTGAATTCCTCTTGGGCTCTCTAGAGTCCATTTGATCTTTTCATCCCTCGGCGTTGAGGAATATTGCATGGAATACCTGGCGCTTGGATCGGTCGCTTTCACCTTACATCCATTCATCCCCTCGTTCGTTTTATAGGGGCATTTCTCTTTTCTATTCTGCCCTTCGTGGTTTGGTTATTTGCATGTTGGGTATTTTCAAGGTTGCATTAGTTTTCTTCTTCCTCGCATTCGTTAAATCCTGCTCCAGACAGGTTGATACCATTTTGGGTTTTTGGTGGTGGTTTTTTTTTGATAGCCTTTCCCCTACTTCATTTTTTGCATATGGCATCACGACTGGATTTTCGGTCCATGTCACTACTGTATATAGCCTGCCCTCTTCTGTATATAACTTACTTATCGATTCCCAGTATCAGCACTCCTTATATTTAATCTTGAAATTGATATTCTAAGGTTAGCATTCTCTATTGTCTTCTTGAGCATGCCGGAATGTCGTATCACTTGTAACGAAGGCTCCTTGACCATCAGCATTCAGGATTAGAAAATGATTTATTAAACAATTATGAAGCCTTACGCATCACTACAGGCCGAGATCAACTTCTCATCGCCTTGCCCTATCTCTCTCCTTCTGCTCCCTGCGCCATGTCTCCACAAACTCCTCCATCTCTACATGGACCCGTAGTCCCTTTTCGGAGAGTGTATTGTAAACTGACTTGAGTTCCGAGGAGTCCATGTCTCTAACCAGCGTATTGAAAGCCTCCATGAACACGTCCTTCGACCAAGGACAGCACTGGAGTGCCCGATAGAAGACGCTCTTGGCTTTTGACCGTAGTTCTTTGCTCTCGTGGCAGAACCTGATGTACGAAATCCACAGTCCCGTGTGATTCCTGCACGCCTCGCTCTCGAGGGCGTGCTCGAACGCTGCTTGTGTCGAATGTACGTTGCCGGCTTGCGCTTCGTACCGAATAGCAAATGCGCGGCTGCTAATACAGTCGTGTGGTTTAGTAAGAACGACCTTGTCGAGGATCGAGCGCACCCTGTCGTCGATGCTGAGGCGCGCTTCTCTCCATGCAAAAAGGCTGAGAAAGATCGTGTTCCGAGGGAACAGGCCGATATACTTGGTAAGCTGCTCGCGCAGGAAGCCGGGTCTGAAAGGCCTGATGAGGTGTTAGTTTGTATATCGACACGTTAATATTGATGTTTGGAAGAATCACTCACCCTTGCCTGGCATGGTAATAAAGCAAGCGAGCAGCAGATTGAAGCAATCGCTCGTGAGCCGGGCTATTGCCGAGACCCCGAGATACCAATTCGTCAGAGCAGGTAGAGACACTAGAGATTGCGGACCATATGTCTCCCTGACTTCCACTAGATGGCTCCTTGTTACTCTGTCGTGTCAAGTATTCTAGCAAAGCAAGACCTTCGGTATAGATGATGGCATTCGCATCATCCCCGAAAGATAGCAAATAGTCTCGGTTTGACGATAAGAATTGTCTGGCCTTTAGTATCTCAGTTGTGGAAGCTGCTGGACTCTCCAGAATCAACGCTGCAGAAGTATTATCCGACAATATACATAACTGAGAGATGCTCTTCGGCGAGTTGCAGTCTTCCAATTCCATCCAAGCTGCCGCAATACCCAAGGAGACTTTATCGTGAGTTGAGATTGCCGTTAGGCCCGCCGCAGCAACTAACGTATTACGAGCGACGTCCCTATTTCCCCGTGTCCATTCAAGCATGGAGTAGCCCAAATATAGACTTATGTTCGTCGAGTCCCGTTTCAGAAGTGCTTTCGCCGTCTTCTTCTCGTTTCCTGGATCATTAATGGCCTCAAAAGCGAGATAGTATGGCCCAAGCTTCCGGATTCCAAATACACGAACCAGCTGCTTTAGTGTGGTTGAAATCCAAAGATATTGATAATTGGGGATATCGCCTCGAATCTTGTTTAAGCCTTGGAACCAATAAGGCAATGGGAAGAGAACTTCGGGTGTCATATTCATTTGTTGGTAATTGTGGGAAAGTTCGGGGGGCTTCTTAGTTTGCTCTTCGGAACCTGGGGCTGATCCCGACGAGATCTCGTTGGTGATGATACTCGCGGAACTGCTAACGAGGAAATCATCTCGAAGCATATCTTGAACTGTGCCACCAGGGCAAAGAACAGGAGGTAGTTGACAGAATATCAAAAACGCGTCGAGTAACTGGCGTTGAATACTAGGAATGGCTTCGGTGGGAAAATAGAGGAGCATATCATGGATATCTGCAAACATGACAACTCGAAACGGATCATCTTCTATTCCATCGTCTAGGGTACGAGCCGGGCTGGTAGCAACTTGGGCTTTCTGTTGTTCAACAATTGCCCAGGCTTTATACCCATCCCGAGTACTCGGCAACGTAGGCAAATCTGAAGATTTGGGCTCCGGAGGTTCTTGTGCACCATTATCTCGTTCAAAAGTTGCCCATCCTTGAGCTGCTTCCTCCCCTATCCGTGGGACTTCGCTCTCCCAAAAATCCCGAAAGCTTGGGGGTACTGTCGTTTCCGTGTGCTCTGGTAGAGTTGGTGGGCGTGCAAAAGTCATTTCAAGCGTAGCTTGCCATGCTGCCGTGGCACGTTCTTTATAGCCAGCATCTGAGATAAACCGTGTCGCCCTGAGAAATACGTATATCATTTCCTCATAAATCCGCAGGCGGTCCGAGTGCGGTTCTTTCGCTGAGACTGCCGCTTCTAGCTGTCGTAGTCGCTCAACGTACAATTCCTTGATTTTCTCGTACTGGAAGGCCGATAACCTCGTCTGTTGGAAGCTTGCATAACCTCTCCATAATTCAAAGTTAGTCCCGTGCTTCTCGAGGGCTTCATCCCATCGTTTTGAAAGGGTTTTGGGGTCCCATATTTTGCCACCTTCTCGCATAATCTTGAGTTGTAGTTGTTCCCGCTGCGAATCAGTAGTTGCATGTAAGAACGCTTGCTGAAGCATAGATAACTTAATGTCAGCGAAGCTCTTGACTTCTGCAGCAGTCGGGCGACGGCCCTCTTGGGTGTTTATCTGGAGAAGAGTGTCTTGGAGATCGACAAGTTCAAGCCAAGCATCAATGTCTTCCGCATGCTCTCGTACTCTTCTAGATAGCTCTACCGACTTCAAGTGTATGGGATCGTCCACTCTCCAATCCCCTTGGTCTGCAGATGCATCACTAGCATAGTCCACGTCACTGTCAGAATGCTCGTGCTTTTTACTCTTCCCATAGATTGATCTATAAGACGGCTCACCCTCGCTTAACGCGTCTCCGGATTCATCGCCGTCTCGTTTTCGTTTCCTTGATGATTTAAGAGACAAGAAGTCATCCGACCCTGATACTGTTTGCGACTTTTCTTGCCGGATCCTGATAGGTCGTGATTTATAGTAGACACCTTTAGCTAGGAGGGTCTTCTTGTCGCTACTGAGCAGGGAACGACTTTCACGGTAGCCAAGCATGAAGAACTCTTCACGACTCCCGATATGGTCAATTCTCATATAGCCATCTATACCAAGAATGCGGCCGGATCCAAAGCGCCGATAATTAGGGACATCGCGGCGATTGATACCACCATATCTCCTAACTAACTGATCGCCTCGTTTGTCATAGACAAACAAATCATTCCTATCATCATCTCGAAGAGAAGGCCGCTCTGAAAGCTTGAGATGGCGAGTGCTGTCAGCATGACGAGATGTATCCCTTGCTGAGCGATGGTGATCTCGTTTTTCAGAGATGGAATGCTCACCAAGCTGCTTCGGCTCCTCGGACTTATCCTCACCTTGGGCCTGGGCGGTCTCAGCCTTAGGCTCAGCCTTGAAGGAAGAGAACTTGGGTACGGCTGGGGTCTTGCCCCGTTTAGATGACATGATGGGCAAAAGTCACCGTGTGCCCATTATGAGTATCAGCTTATTGAGTCCAATATCCCGATATTGTGGCTTGTCAACTGTTGGGTCTATGGGCTACCCTCCAAGCCGGTCACTTGTCGTCCACGAGGTTCGTTTAGTGAGATAGGGCGCGCGTGCGGCGTCTGGTCGAAAACATTGAAGTTGATTGGAAGTGGAGCAAGGGCTTTTAGCAGATGGAGGGTTGAATTGGTGGCGTTTGCTAGCATTAGCGGCACACCCATAATGGTGATCTTCTTTAGTGGATGTTTCACCGCCTCAGGTGGACTACAGTGAACCAATGGCGCTACGGTACAGCGTTGCAACCACTAAGAAATACGAAAGAGCAGCTTTCGCCCAGGCAGCTGGAGCCGGAGACTTGATCTTGTACCAGGTTACGTAAGACAGTATAGCCCTGTAAACCCTGTAGATCTAGGCTTAGATGCCCGCGAGCTCTGCACGATGATCTAATTTGCATATGCTAACCATGTGCCTTCCTTCACTATCATTCTCCAACGCGAGCATACACCCGATGGGGAAGGGTCCTGGGCTGAAGCCTTAGCTTCCTAGTCCTTAGGAATTGATCACACTTCATATCTGGCGCCAACATCACAAAACCCCACACTACCCCATCATCCCCATCTGACCTTCAGATAGTCTCTTGGTAGTTCTATCTAAGGTGGTTGTCAGTTGTTAGTCGTCAGTAGACTTGTCTATCTAGCTCGTCTTTGATGAACTTTGTCGGATTAGAAAAGACGACAATGAGTCGTAATAAGGCGCGATAGTCTCCACCTGGAAATTTCGCCAGGAGACGCTGACATACAACTGCAACCACACCATTTACCGTATCCTACCACCTCTGTACGATAGTAATCCCTTCGATATTGTGCTCGAATCTCAGACCGGGCGTCTTGACCGGTCATCCCACTCGCCATTAACTGCCTCGTTCGGATAATCAACTACGCCTTTTAGGCACGTGTTTCGCACATTCGCACCCATGTCGCCAAAGACAAGTTGTTGCGTTTAGTTGCCATTCAACTCTGACTTCCTGCATTGTGCTTTGTAATAAAACAGCTCCGATATCGTATATCAAACCCTCGAATTGCCCGCCATGGCCGACACACCTTCATATGACTCCGTGCCTCCCTCCCAAGACTCCCACCTATCTGTTCCTAACTCCCCCACTCATCAACGCCATAATTCGCGAAGAACTAGACGCCACTCGGGTTCCGAACTCCCAGACGAAAACACCTCGCTCTTACGTCCTTCGCGCTCTCATGTACGCATCCATAGCCCCCTAGATACTCCTAGAGGTCATCTGTCAAGAAACCACAGCTTCGCCGGTTCGTCTGCCAAAGTTCCTTCCTATGCCGCTGATGTTCTATCTTACTGACTCTAAATCCTTACTCTAGGAACCTCACACAGCGCACGATACCACAACCGACACGAGTCATGGGGGCAACGTTTAATACAAGCCCTCTCAGACCGACCAGATCCCATGGCTGAATCGAAAGGCTCCCTCCTCGCCGATGATCGGATATGGTATGACCAGTTTACCTCGACCGACTGGGTACACGACAGCATCGCCGACGCCTACCGACTAAAACAGCTGCGCAGTCGAAAGGACTTCTGGGGCAGGGTTAGGGTATCGTTTGACAGCGCCCAGGGCTGGATACTAAGTGCCGTGGTTGGCTTTCTGGTAGCCGTAGTAGCCTACTGCGTGGATGTAGCCGAGACCACCATATTCGACTACAAAGATGGCTATTGCGCACGAGCATGGTACTTGAGAGAAAAGGTAACGGATACGAACTCCTGGTGTGGCTGTCTTCATGGCCGCTGGTAGCTGACAAGGCTAATAGAAATGCTGCCCTCATGGACCGTGTACAGACTGGCGATCCTGGTCCGAGGTCCTAGGCGGCCACCCTTTTGGTGACAAGTGGACAGAATTTGGGGTTTACATCATCGCGGTCCTTGTCCTCTCCATTCTTGCATGCCTACTTACTTTGACGACTAAGACTGTAGTCCCTTCGGCATACCGAATGTCAACATTGGACGAGAACCTTGCTGCCGATTATTCTCAACAGCCAGACGAGCATGAGAACGACGAATACGAGGACGGGAACGTTAGTCCCAGGGATACTCGTCCTCAGATCATCGATTCGCCCCCTCCTATGGTGTACTATTCCGCAGCCGGCAGTGGTGTGGCCGAAGTACGCGTTATCCTAAGTGGATTCGTTTTGCACGGCTTCCTGGGTGCTAAGACGCTTATCATTAAATCGGTAGGACTGATCTTAAGTGTTGCCTCCGGCCTAAGTCTTGGTAAAGAAGGTCCTTACGTCCATATTGCGACTTGTATCGGGAACATTTGCTGTCGACTCTTTTCCAAGTATGACCGTAACGATGGCAAGAGGCGAGAGGTATTATCTGCTGCGGCTGCTGCAGGTGTTGTAGTCGCTTTCGGAGCTCCTCTCGGCGGCGTTCTGTTCGGACTCGAGGAGGTGGCCTATTACTTCCCAGCAAAGACGCTTTTCCGTACCTTTTTCTGCTGCATCGTCGCGGCCCTATCCTTGAAATTTCTCAACCCCTATGGCACACACAAGATTGTCATGTTCGAGGTCCGATACAAAATCGACTGGGAGTGGTTCGAACTCGTTGGTTTCATCCTGGTAGGCATATTAGGTGGCGCGGCCGGCGCTCTCTTCATAAAGGCATCGCGTCGCTGGGCTTTGTCGTTTCGAAAGTGGCCAGTCATCAAGAAATATCCACTAGTTGAAGTCGTACTTGTGGCACTTGTAACCGGACTAACCGGTTATTGGAATACCTTGACTAAGCTTCCGGTCGCAAAGCTTCTACTGAATCTTGCCGCTCCCTGTTCAGACGATAGCAGAGATGATGAATTGGGACTTTGCCCGTCAAATATTGACGAAATCCCTGCTATTATACGGAATCTATTCGCCGCTTTCATCATCAAAGGTTTCTTAACAACCATCACGTTCGGTATCAAAGTACCTGCGGGTATCTATGTTCCTTCTATGGTTGTTGGTGGTCTTATGGGAAGAATTATTGGTCATCTTGTTCAATGGATAGTACTCCGATTCCCACACTGGAGTATCTGGGGCAGCTGTCCGCTTCTTCAAGAGTCTACATGCGTTCAGCCCGGTGTGTACGGACTAATTGCTGCGGGCTCGACTATGTGCGGCGTAACAAGATTATCTGTCACTCTCGCTGTTATTCTTTTCGAGCTGACTGGAAGTTTGGACTATGTCTTGCCATTTTCTCTAGCCATCCTCGTCGCCAAATGGACAGCAGATGCTTTGGAGCCACTTAGCATCTACGACCTTCTCACAAACATGAATGCTTATCCATATCTGGACAACAAGCATAAGCCCGTGTTCACCTCGGAACTTGCTGACATAGTCCCCCGCGTTCGCCATGAGCGCGTTATCGATATTACCAGCTCCCCCTTAATCCCTGCAACGAAACTGCGATCTCAACTTGAGCTTCTGCATCGGGCTGGGGAGTTAGACGGAGGGCTTCCGATACTCAGGGATGGAATCCTTGTCGGGTTGATTCCAGCCCCGGACCTTGAATACGCTCTCGATAGTCTCGAGGACGAAAGTTCCGACCTCTGTCTCATGGCAAATATACCAAATATCGACGAAGACGAATCCCCGGAACGGGATCCGACCAACTTTACGCCCTACATAGATCCGGCACCGGTTGCCCTGGACATAAAGTCACCGTTAGACTTGGTGTATGAATGTTTCGCTAAACTTGGCTTGCGGTACATTTGCGTACTAAGAGACGGGCGTTATGCCGGAATGGTATGTCTATCTACCTAATTGGTACCCCTTTTCTAGCCGGTTTGCTGACATAATACAGACCCACAAGAAGAGATTCGTGAAATACATGCGCGAACTCGAAGAGAAGGAACACGACACGTGAATAACTTCCTTTTTCTTTCATTTATTCATATCAGGACATACTTATTCCATAAGAGCATTGGTATATATTATAATCAGGTTAACTCAGGAACTCTTCACGTATGAAGAGCACGGTACATTACATTACTTCTCTGTTGGTATTGCATTGTCATATGGGCATTTGACGCGGGTTGCATAGCCCGGGTTGGTTTGTAGATGGACTGTATTAACTCATGTTCCAACATATCATCGCGTTTTGTTTGTAAAGGTCCTTGCCAGCTGGGAGTTTAAGCTTTCTAGAGCTTCACTGGGTATCTAGCTATTTAGATGAACTGACACTACTTGTGCGGGAGAAGTCCTTGCAGATTGGCTCGCTAGGTACACATGAACGGATTAAAACAATATCTTCGTTGCCGTCTCACAGAGTATCTAGATGTTTGCTCCCTTCTATCCTAATTCATTAACCAACAGATTAGCCAACCTCCTCATCCTTATCACCTAAGTTCGACCGGACCTCCCGACGTATGGTAAAGTGGCTCTCCCGCCCCGCCGTCGGCATCTAACTCGACTGGGTACGCCGGCGGCGGAGATTTGAATTGTCTCTCCTCATGCGGCCCCCTCATCATCTCCGGCTGGTCGTAGCCACCAGGCTCGGCTGCGACTTGGGATGCCCCGCGGTTGCCGTTCTTCCGGCGGCGCCAGAGCATGATGCCGACAGCGAGAGCTATGAGACCAGCTAGCCCAGCGCCCACGCCGATTCCAGCTTGGGCTCCGGTGCTGAGGGAGCCGGCCGTTTGAGTTGCTGTTGGGCTTGGTGTGGCGCTGGCTGTGCTACTGCTCGCTGCCGTACTGGTGGTGGTGGCGGCGGTGCTGGTGCTGGTGCTGGAAGCGGTTGCTGTAGACAGGGAGGTGGATGAGGATACACTCGAACTGCTCGATACAGCACTAGCAGTGATGTTGAAGTAATGGGATGTGAACCAGTCGCTGCTATCCTCGTCGACGGGATCCAACCACAGGAAGAAGACGTTGGAGGTGGCTAGATTGAATTGGTATGTCTGGACGGGCCAGTCGAACTGGGACAGGCCTCCGGATGAAATCTCTAGAGTCATGGTCAGCATCCATGGGATCTCGGGTCAACGTCTTTCTTGTTCTTACGGTATATGGAAGGACCCTGCTCCCCCGAGCCCTGATGGAGGTTCTGCTGCCACAGGTGGATGGTGTAGCTCGAATACGTCGTGGTGAACTTGATGGTCTGCGTCTCTCCGATGTGCCAGAGCGCGTTCCCCGAGAAATCACGGTTTTTCCCTGCTGCAGTCGGATTAAAGAACTGGCCAGGCGAGTCCTGGGCTGAGACCACCGGAGAGTTGACAAAGGCCGCACACAAGGCGAAAAAGGAGAATAACGCCCTCATGATTAAAAAAAAAATAACCTCCTCCTAAGTGCCTCTCTATTGTCACAAGATCAAGGCTATAACCTCTGAGAGCCCCCTCTGACTGTGGATTTCGATACCATGAGAATAATAGGGGAAATATGGAAAAGGGTACAGGGGAGAAAGGCTGAGAGATGGGGAGCCGGACGCTGGCAAGCTTTTGTCGGCAGGATACACGATACCACCGATGCCCCAAGCAACAACAGATAAGGTACAGACATCAGGTCCTTCCAGCGTGGGAAAACACCGAGATTAGGTTGTAAGCTGAAGGCAACATATGGTACCCTAGCGGTTACAAATCGTGCTGATTCGTCCGTCACAGCCTCGAGGCTGCATTGGCTTCAATATTACCGGCGCCATAGAATCCTGTTGTGCACTTTGCTTTGCTTTTTTGCGAGGTTTTTTATAACCGGCGAATGCGAGGCTTTCTATAACCGGCGAATACGAGGATCCCTATACTCGTACAAGTCCGAGGATAAGATATCCCGAAGACCTGCTGCTAGCCGACTCATTATCGCAAACATTCCGAGATAAGTTTGAGAAGAAGAAAAGAAGTAATTTGCTATCAAATTGATCTAGGTTTAATAACTGGTAGTAGTTTACAACTCACTGAGGTCTTTCAACTGTGTCTTCCGACCCTACGAGGCGGCAGGGATGAAACATGTGGCTAACCCCTGTGAGTGAGCTGCAAATTTCCACCAACATGCATGACCGTGCCGTCCCAGGACTTCGCGAGGCTGAGCGACCAGTCACTTTCTTCATCAAATACCCACCCCAGCTAGTACCGTAGGTAGTGTAGGGTGTATTTTGGAAGTTCTTTGTGTTACTCGCCGGGGCGGCGCTTACCAACACCCTTACTTGTAGAAGGCCAAATCACCCACTCACTCTCACTCTCACTCTCAACTACTTCCAAATGGATATCCTAGTTTTCTACCTTAATTTATATTCCTCATGGCAGTTCGACGGCCCTCGTACTTGGCAATCGCTGTTATAAGCGCTATTGTCCTAGTCTCTCTGTACTTGGTCGCGACTAGGAGAGATGGCACGCCGATACCGTCCCTCGGCGCCGGAAGGGTAAAAGCCTTGCGGCCGAAGCTCACGGATGACATTTATAATAGCACACTTGGTGTAAGTCACGCCTCTCTCTCCGCATACGGGTTCTAACCTTCAAACGCAGTTCGAGAAGATCTTCGTCATCGGCCTGCCGTCACGCACAGACCGCCGCGACGGGATAGTCCTCGAAGCAGCCCTCAGCAACATCGACGTGGAATTTATCGATGGTGTCCAGGGCAAGGACGTGCCGGACAAGGCGATCCCGACGGGCCCCGGCCTCGAGCGCATGCCGGACCCGAACGTGGGTTCCTGGCGCGCGCACATCAACGCGATTCAAGAGTCCGTACCCACCTACTTACTAGGTACCTACCTATGGAACTAGGGTCCATTACGTACCTACCTGGGTAGTCGAGCCTGCTAACTCGTCCGGTTTAGGGTGGTCAGGAGAAACTTATCGTCGGCACTCATCCTGGAAGACGACGTGGACTGGGACGTGCGGCTCCGCGACCAGCTCTACGACTTCGCGCTGTCAGCGCACGCCCTGACGCAGCCGCTAGCCAACTCTACCTCATCAAACTCAGCTCCCCAGTACGCCGACACCACGTTTCCGGACCCCCGCGCCGGGCTGCCCAGCATCCCAGACCTCGCCTTCGACGACCTCCCCGCCACGGCCGCCCCGGTAGCGTCACCATACGGCGACCAGTGGACGGTCCTCTGGCTCGGGCACTGCGGCATGCGCTTCCCCTTCCCACCCTCATACCACAACGACAACAACGAGCGCGCAGTCCCAAAGGGGCGCGTCGTCCGCGCCGCCGACACCACGGTCCCGCAGCAGCAGCACCTGTGGACGATCTCGGACCCGGACGACCTGAAGGCGCAATACGCGAACCACACGCGGGTCACGCACCACATGCAGGACGGCGTGTGCTCGCTCGCGTACGCGGTGACGCGGCGGGGCGCACAACAGTTATTACATGAGCTGGGGTTGAAGCCGTTGGCCGCCCCCTTCGACATCGAGCTCCGCTGGTTCTGCGAGGGAGGGGGGAACCCATCACGTGGCGGTAGCGGTAGTGGTGGTAGTAAAGGCAGACATACGTGCCTGACGACGCAGCCGTCGCTTTTCGGCATACACCTACCGGCGGGGCCCAGAAAGAGCAGCAGCGATATTACCGACCACGGGGACGGCTTCCAGGAGGAGGCGGTGACGAGGAACGTGCGGTATAGCGTTAGGATGAACGCGGACGCGCTGATGGAAGGGAGGACGGACGAGCTGGTGGATCAGTGGCCGGATGCTAAGGAGGGGCCGTGAGCTAGTTGGCTCGCAAATCAGAGCGTAATATAAAAAAATCTTAGAAATCCAAATTTTCGTTCAAGGTTCCTTGATTTCTTGGTTTTCAATCATGTATCCCGTCATCAAACGAGATATTGACGTAGGATAGTGTTAGGAGGAGCGTCTGTGGGATTCGTGTCCCACAACACCGGACATGATTTCCTTTCTGATATTCCCCTCCTCATTCCCATGTTTATTTGTTTGCTTTCGGGCCCGAGAGAGTCCCCCGGGTAGTTCTAGGATCAAAGCCTCGCTCCGGGATCGGTTGAGCGGGGGTGTATTTCCTGCTCTTCGATTTGATGCTCGAGTAGATATTTGCGATCCCGTCTTGTTAATATTTGGAATGTAATAGGTACTAAAATAAAAATAAGTTATCAAGAGACCTAAATAAAGATCGATAAAAAAGGGGTTGAATACATGGTCTAAAATAAAAATTATGGATTGCTCAGATATGCTTGAGAGGGGCCACCAAGCTGCAATAATCGAAGCCAAAGAAGCGCTGCGGTTATTTGTTTGCACTGGATTATATTAAAACCTATTATATAATATGAGAACATATAAGAATAAGTGAAATAGTAAAATGCCATCCATATGCCATGACCGTAGTCGAAGCCCAGCTTTCGACTCAATCTGGGTAGCTTTATCTGAGCTCGCGGGGGTATCTGTAATCAAATCCCATATCGTCGGAGTCCGTAGAGATGCCTCGTTGCTATCTTCCAACTAATATTCATACAAACTTCTTCGAGTATTTCTTGGTAACCCTGTCATAGAGCACCGTGTTAATCCCCCTCCTTCGAGTCTTCATCAGCCATAGCTGCTACTCGACTAATATGGTATCAAGTATGCCATTATGCTATGGTAGACACCTAATCATTGTGATGGCGAACATCTTTTCCATCGTTTTAATAATGAAGGTGAGCTGAGTTGTAGGTCGTGCCGCTTAATAATGGCGACCATTGCTTTCCTAAGTAAGCTCAATCATCTCCGAGAATTTCATCGTCACTGGCGTGCCGTGAGTTCCTCTGGATTGCCCAAAGGCAGTGAGTCGTCCGAATTTGGAGACCGATATTATATCCTTCACGAATTAAGTGAGGCAACGTATTTCGTAGATCCCTCTTTATCCTTTTTGGCCACCGTTGGCGCCGTAGGGTTACCTATTCCTGAGCCTTCCTGAGCGAAATCGACATGGTGAAGTATTCAAGCATGGAGGCGGCATCGTCTTTAATTGAGGCCTCCTACTCTAGCTTGTAGCGGGAATGATGTAAGCTTCGGGCATCGTGGGCGGGCTGGATTATACTATGGAAATAGTTAGTCACTTGAGTCTTATCAATGACAATGTCTGGGAGATAGAAACAGTAGGCCTCCAAAATCAATAAAAGTTGAGCTTACCATTATCATTGTGGCAGGTACCACAATGTTCCCCTGGTAGTCACGTTTTGTACATGAACCATCCAACCTCAGGCTGTACGGTATCGTTGCCGGCACTCCTCCGGACCGGTGCCGCCTCCTTAGATCGGAACACCCTTATCGCTACAGACCCGGCGACCATCTCGGTGGGGATCTCAACGCCCTCCTTGAGTAACGTCACCGGCACCTTGGTAAAACCGCTCGGCATCTGGCCTCTCGTGAGCCGGACCTCTTGGCCCGGCTTCGACCCATGCAGGCACCTGCCGTTCTCATCCCAGAAGCAGAACGACGTGATCCAGCCAGAGTACGTCGTAGTACCACTACCGTTAGGCACGTGCTCGTCGCAGATGCCCTGCCAGAACCGTCTCACCGGCTCGCTCTCCGGGTCCTTGAAACTGGCGACGAATCCGTCTAAGACCGGCCGCAACAGCCGTAGCCAGCGCGACGGCTCCGAGCCGAAAGTCGCCAGCCGTTCCACCTGCTCGCGGATCTTGACCCAATCGCTCTCTTCGCCGAGCAGGGTCGCCGACGGGATTCCGCACCTCGTGCCCCAGCTGTACGTGAAATACTTCTGCATCGTACCTAGAAAAACGACGCTGGCGACGGCCTGGTCGACTTTAGTCGTGGTCGTAAAGGCCGGCAGCACCCACTGCTGCAGACACTCGTCCTTGAGGTTCTCCTGCATGACCTTCGTCATGGCGTACGCCATCTTCCCGTGGTCGGCGCCATCGATGTCGACGTCGATGTGTAATTCCTGCTGGCCCTCGTGGCCGCAGAAGTGCTTGCGCAGCTCCTCGGAGCGCGCATTCACAAAAGCGCTGAGCTGCGTCAATATGGCTAACCAGACATCCTCGGGCCGGATGGCCAGGCAGTGGTGCTCGTTGTACGCTTCGACGCAGGCGTGTACGAAGCCGTTCTTGGTGGCGAACTTGTTGTCCTTCCTCTCGATCCCGGCAAACGAGCTCTGGACCAGCTGTCTGGCGCGCGGCGGACTGGTGCGCGTGTCGTCGGTCAGCGTGTAATGCAGCAATATGTCGGGCGATGATGCCAGTCTGTATTTGCGACCTGCCCAGGATCTCGACCCGTGATCTGACGGCCTGACTGTGACGGGCATGTCAGGCGAACGAGAGCGGCGCTACATTTGAAACTTACAACACACACACGCCACGAGACGATTGATAAAAGGGAAAAGGCAGAAGAAAAGGAAAAAGAAATTCGATAAAAAGGAACTTTGGAAAGGCGGCAAATATTACTTTTGGTTCTGGGATGTGAGAAGCGGGAACAGCACACCCGGCTGAAATATCGGGTCTATCACCGAGAAACCTTCCTGTTCGCACACCTAAGTATTTTACCCTTAGCCTCCCTACCAATGACCTTCCCTCCAGAAGGGGACTCTCCAAATTAGGCAGCCGGTGGAAGAAAGCGTGCAATCAGGTTCCTGGAGGTGTAATTGGCCCACTTGCGAATTGTTCGGGTGACGCCAAGTGCGGCCTAAGCCGTGTAGGGCGACCGAGACGTGATGTAGGCTACGCTGGAAACGGTACGGATTGGCCGCGGCAATGCCCCGAAAGCCACCAGGACGTCCACTCACATCCACGAAACGCCGCTCTTCCTCTGTTCGAAACTCTTTTGGCACTTGACTCCGAAGCAAGCCGGTTGCCAAAATTTCCCCTTTCTTTAACGAAATACGCACAGAGCGCGAGACAGTGAGATTAACGTGCGCTCGGTAAAGCTTAAGATGTCCCGTTTAAGACTCTGATTTGCTCTTCCACTGCCGACTGCGACGGGGTGCGACGATGGGTGAGTCCTACAATGGGACGACAACGCCAACTCAGATGATGTGAGGGTCCGGGGCGCAGCCAATAATACAGCTGACTATGGCGAGATCTGATAAATCTGTTGGTCAGAAATTCCAAATTTGATATTGCGGTTTCCCTATAGTCTGAACACGTCTGACGCATATATCGACTGAGGATTCTGCAGCTTAGAGAGACTGTCCCCGGTGCTCAAGACGAATTCGCCGAACTTGTCCTCAAACTAGCAGGTCTAGTGACGGTCTCGTCATCGGCCAAGGGGGGTCTTTCGGTATGTAATAAAGTCTGCAACGTTTCTTCAAACCTAGACCCGGCTGAAGTATCCGTTCCACGTGTCGAGGTGACCAAAAAGCCAGCTACTTACTGCTTTAGGTACCAAGGGAGCGGGTTTTTCGGATCACTAGCGGCCGGCAAGAGAATTTCTCTTAGGCAATAGTTCTATAAATCTCCTAACGCGGCCCCGGTGATATTCTCCTATGTGCCGACGTCGTTCTAAGACCTGCAGACCTACTCGGAGGACAGGAGTCGGCCCGGCTAGATTCGCTGTGAATACCGAAACTAGGGGCGACCTAGGCGCGTAAATCTCTTTCTTCGTGTTGCAAAAGATGCGTATACGGAGTAGGTAGGGTAGCTGGGTAGTAAAGTGATCTTCGAATTGAAGGTCTCGCAAAGAAAAGAAGAAAAAAAAGTTCATTTTCTGGGACTTACCCTTGGCGATCGCCCTATGCTAGTGGCCCATGGCCTCGGCATGCATAATTGGCATACTGGGGACGAGCCACTTCCCTGATCGCCGGATGGAGTCCCGAGGCAATTGATCGAATAAGCCTGTAGAAGCCGTATGTCGCACAAGAATGGTATTATTAGCAATTCCTGACTGCTGAGGTGTGGCACTTAATCATTCTCCACGTGTCGTCGTACATTCGGGCGTTCAGGCTTGGCTTCCTCCAAGGTGTAGCCGAACCGACGGGCCTAGAGGATTGCAGTATCCACCATTTCCGAGGAACTATGTTCCCGTCGGCTGAGTAGAGAGCGAAGAAGGCCAGCGATCTGACTAATAGAGGTGAGGATGGGTTCATCTTGACAAATAAATAATACCCCGGGGTCGCCAGCAGCTGCATGGTATTGGTGGATGCAGGTGATTGTGATGCGATGACGGAATGGCATCCATGGATAATTCGCGAGAAAAAGCTATAAGGCTGGAGAAATCGACCCACTAAGAGGCCGCCCGGTCCGCGACGGCTCGGTACAGTAGTCCCGTTCCGTATCTCGGTGTGGACTGTCTCCAGACTAGCGGGTCGAAAGGGTCGTGATACCAGATTGCACGCACCCGCAAGGGCGTGTACCCGCGGCACAGCGACAAGCCGCATGGCGCTAGAAGATCCCAACGGCTACCATTGCCTTTTTCTATTGCTGCTCATGAATAATAGCTCCCATAGCTCCTGTGACTAACGTTAGTAGGTAGCTTACCGACGATGTTTCGGTAGTGTTTCCCGACAGCCATCGGAGTCTCCATGCTGAAAATCACGTAAAATCGTATGGTCAGAACAATATCTTGAGTAAAAGACACATGGATATCCGCTTCAAAATATAGGAAACCTTAGGAGGTAGCGACCACCTGCAACTACCTGCAATTGTCAAAAGCCACCACTTCCACCACTATCACCTATTAGGGTTAGTCCTTGGACGGGTCAATTATTCTACTATGTCTGCAATATATTAATAATATCCCAGTGGTACTAGGATAATCATCTGCAATAAACAATGTGCCATGTGATTAATTAGTCTCTTACACCTCCTATGGACGTTGGAATCCGCACAATCCTAGATAACCACAATCCAGCCCTATTGGGTATGAATATCCATGTTGATATAATGAGATTATTTACGTCCTAGCTATCTACCCAAAACACTCCAGGCACAGCGAAGCGTTACTGGCGCATGGGACGTCTAGAGTACCTCATAAGGAGACAGAGCCAAAGTTTCGCCTGAGATATATTCATGTCAATAGTGTGACAGGAGGGAGGTATCACAGGATGGCTCGTACTAATGTTAATCATTAAACCTTTAAATGACGTCTTTCTACAAGTAACCCGTTCTATGGGAAAGGCTCTTAACACATCAGGTATACTAGGTACCAGGTAGGCAGTACTACTCTCATCCCATCCCTCACACCCCACTCCACTTCCCAAACCTCTTATAATCCGCGAACAACCCGCGGAACACGGCGCGACCGTTAGCGTCCAGCGACTCATTGAGCACCCTGCGGCACCCCTGCGGCGTCACGTCCAGCACCGAGTAGATGCCCGGCTCCAGCGCCTTCCGGACGTCGCGCGGTATTCCCGTCGCCGAGTCTAGCTGCAGCTTGATGTACAGCTCCACGACCGCGAACATGTCCCGCCCCGCCGCGCGCTTCGCCGCGTCCGTCGCCGAGTCGAGCTCGCTCGACCGCCC
>JAOXNQ010000009.1:1425782-1457408 GCA_028571165.1 Hypoxylon perforatum
CGCGAACCGCTCCGCGTGTCGGGCCTGCAGCCGCGACGCGAGCCACGGCGGGTGTTGAGCCTGCGAAGATGCGGCGGTTCTTATCGCGGAGGCATTGGGGTCCGCTAATAGGGTCGTGAGTAGGGCTCGCAAGGCGGTGAGCAGGATGGGGAAGTGTCCTCTCAGCCGAAGTCGGTGTCGCTTGAGTACGAGCGCCACGAGCTTGTATAGCTTGTCGTAGATCTCGCCCGCTGCTTTCGGGCTGTGAATTTTGGGACCCGTCTGCGAACACACGTGCACGACGCTGCTCAGAGTCGTCTCGATGTTAAACTGAGTCATCGAGTTGGCGTGCTTGTCAAGCAGCAGTAATAACGTGTCCGATAGATACTTGAAATGCTGCAGTGATTCTGCCTGGCATAGTAGAGACGCAAGCCGATTGTGAACAGCCGCTAGTTCATGGACTTCTTTATTTGCACCATTAGATGCCGAGGTGTCAGGGCCTATAACACGATTAGAGAGGATCAACGTAATTCGGAATATAAATGAAACTTACCCGAATGCAGCTCAACAAGCCTCCTGACTGCTAAAAGGGGCCCGGTAGACTCGGTGGTTAGCTTAGCACGACCAACTAACTCAGTAAGCAAGTGACTTCTAGCTGCCTGGTCTCTAGTCTTAACAAAAGCATCTACCAAGTCGTACACCAGGTCATCGTCAACTATGCGAGATGATTGTTCTAGCTGTGTTAACAATGCGGTGGTGTCATATCGGCTAGGGCAATTTCTTTGGAGGAATTCTTGCAGCTTCCAACCAATACCAATTCCATCCGATACATACGAAGCGCCTATCTTTTCTAGTTGAGAGATAGTAGCTGCTGAAAGCTCAATGGACTTCTCTCCGCGAACTTTGTTGACACATTTCGCTCCGCTTAACGTCAGGGAGAACAAAAGTAGTGATGATTCGACGTGTTCGGGTTTGCTTAGTAGGTCAGACTCGGATGCAAACGTAGATAGGTTCGTCTGCACCATCAGTGCTAGTTTCTCGGCGACTTCGTCGAAATTGATGGCTGAATTATGTGGCTTATTTGACGCGGGGTTATATAGTGCGGAAACCAGGCCTTTCGTTATTAGCATTAGAGGAACTGCATAAACTGAGTCCGTCGGCTCTTGGTTCTTCACGAAATTGGAAGCATCGGACAAATAGGATTGTGAAGGCTCATCAGCGCTAGCAACCATTTGCCTAAAGAATAGTCAGTTTTTGGAAGCGCATATATATGGTTATGTTCTGCCACCAACCTCAATGTCAAGTCGACGAGCTTTTCAATCAAACTGAGGACGGTCTTGCTGGGCTCTACCATGTAGCAGGAGAGATAGACTAGATCGTCAAACTCCATACCCTAATAAACGGGTTAATTGATGCTTTAATTGTAAGGCTCGGAAGCTTACCTCGTAAAATGTTGGCTGTTGCATTACTTTGATCAATAATCTGAGTACTGCTACCACATACTGCTGATCTTTTGAGGCGCGATCAGTTATTGCCGACCGCCATTTCTTCCACGAAGACATAATGCGTTTTCGACGTCCTTTCGTAAATGCTCCTTGCGGGAATTCTAGAAGAATCAAAAGTATAGAGAGACTTTGCGGTTGAGTCCAGCCTGACTGAGCCTCTGCACTGTCAATTGCATCGAGTGGCTGCGATATGAGGGCGTCTACTAGTGACTCTTCATCCTCGCAGTCATAATTCTGGAGAAGTAGCTGTAAAAGACTGTCGTTTTGCGCATCGCCTCCAGCTGTAAATCGTTGCCCAACATGCCAGAAGAGACCTACTATAAGATCTCGGAGGCTACTGGTTTCTGGACCAGGTAGTTCTGCAAGTCTGGGTAAGTAGCGAAACACATAGTCTATGTAAGGCTTCAACGAAGACAGATCATCCTTAACTTTTACTTCGGAAGTTAGTCTTTCGACAAATGAACATGTTCGTTTCGCTAAATCTGTTTCGTGTTTGCCTCCCGGGTGGTTAGCCAGCCATAGTTTGTGATAACAGCCAA
The DNA here is from genome assembly GCA_028571165.1 of Hypoxylon perforatum. NCBI lineage: Eukaryota > Fungi > Ascomycota > Sordariomycetes > Xylariales > Hypoxylaceae > Hypoxylon > Hypoxylon perforatum. The sequence continues at coordinate 1,427,806 of JAOXNQ010000009.1, forward strand.
ACGCTTCAAGGGTTTCAGGATCCTCTAGAGCCCCTTTCTTCAAGATGCGGTGAATAGTAGACTTCAATTCTGACCGAAGTCGATTGACCTCGCTGGATGTTTCCCAGGAAGCCATCCTACCAGCGATGCGCCACCTCAGTGACAAGACCGAAGGCGAGAGGTTTTCATAGGTTTTGCCTTCAAATACATTTGAGAATATTACTGGATCTGCAACCTTAATGAATTCTTCTTCAGTGATTCCCGCAGTAATTCCATCAAGGACAATCAAGCGTGAACCACTGTCATCATCTAGTGATTCAAGATTCTCCAAAACGCGAAGTAGTTGTGTGCTAGTCAACGCACTCTGTACAAGACTAGCAAGTCGCTCCCGGATTCTGGGATCAACCCAAATCGTCTGATCTAACAAATTCTTTGGGGTCTCGCAAAGTAGGTCATACCATTTCCTGATAAATCCTGCGAGATTTCGTGCTTTCGCATAAGCATCTCCGAGAGGGATAATGATCTTTGTGACAATAGTTTCTCTCGTAGTAAGATCTTGATTTGAATGGTCGGTAATTCTTTCGAGTGTAATCTCCATTAAGGTATGTTCCGTGAGGAACACATCAGGGTCGCAAGCAACGATTTGAGCAATTAGATTCCAATCAGCTTCACCCTGTCCAAGTGCGTGGCGCTTACATAGAGACCGGAGCGTTGTCGTATCTGGGATAGAATCGGCTTGGATGGCTATATCTAACATTTGGGTGACAACTTGGTTTGGAGACGGAGTCTCTGCCGATTTAATGGCATCGATAAAAGTTTGGAAGGCGCTTCGAGCCCATGAAGAGTGTTCGGCTTTGGACTTTGGATTACTCGAATCTCGGGGAGTTCTAGCCGCTACATCCCACATGACAATGGCTGAACCACCTAGATTTCTCTTCGTGACATCCAGCGCAGTCTGTAGAACGTTAACATTGCCATCTGTCACAAATGCGTGTCTTGCCGGGCGGATCAAGTACGCGCCCAACAGCTGCTCGAGTTGGCGAATCCATCGTTCCTTGACAGTCTGGCTAGTCACCTTTACAGGTGTGACATCGAGGATACCACGAAGCCTTGTAAGAATGGAGCAGGCGGGAACACACATATGCCTAGCAAACTCGATGCTGTCGTCCTTATTGTGGGGGCGGAGATTCCAGAGGGAAGCAATAATCTCGATCCACGATTTTTGATATCGAGAAATTCCAGACTCGAGCACGCTCAACGAGCGATCACAAGTCAAAATTAATCCCGCAGCGATATCCCTGGTATCTTCGTTAGATGAGGAGAAAAGCGATTTGATGTGTTCAGCCCCGACTCTTCGTTCCGGGGCATCAGGGGCTGCGCGACGGTCTCCCTGGTTGAAAAGGCTATCTAAAGCTGCGAAAACCGCAGTCGCCGACTTTATGCAGCCTTGCGGAGTGCGAAGTTCGTCAATATCAGAGGGAAACTCGTTGTCCCTCTTCCTCTTCCTTGTTTTCTCCGGCTCAACTCCGTTTGTCTGGACTGTCGAGACACTGGGCTTTTTCTGTGCCGTAGTGATATCACTAACGGTCTTGCGTAGGATCGAGACGAATCGAAGAGAGGCGAGGGATCTTCCCAAGGTTTGTGAGGGGATCTTGGGGAAGACATGGCTCAAGATAGACCAGGTAAGAGGGTATCGTCGGACTTGCTCGGCATCTTCTGTTGTGCCGCTCATGTGTTTAAATAGCCATCGCAGTATGTTCTCCTCAACAGCGTGGAGTCTCGTATTCTTCGTTGCCGAGAGCAGATCCCAAATTCTTTGGATTTTGTCGGGTAATGCGACCGTGTTGTCTTCATCGAGAGACCTGACAGCTTTGATCAAAGCAAGCCGGCGCGACTACTCATAGGTATTAGTTTTAAGGTCTAATTGTTTCATATAAAATGGTATGCTTTCTTCACTTACACCGGAATTACTATCCACCTCCATTGTGGGATTTTAGATGATCAGCCAGCAGCATTGTTAAGCACTAAAGCATCCACTACAAACGGGTGTGATCACTGATTGAAGCTCTCAACTTTTTTTCCTGCAGCTCCCCGCGGTCTCCAAAATTTAGAAATTCTGCCACATGCACTAACCCGATTAGATCCAATGACTTCACCGCCTTCGGATTAGTGCAAGAACAGCTCCATCACTCCGTCAATGCGATTTGAATGCTCTCCGTGCCGAAAAGGAACAAGGAACAGCTCAAGTCGAAGTGACGACATCACCAGTCTACCATTTACCTCTTAATTTGTCCCATTCTTCAAGGTACGAAGTGAAGAAGCTACGGCAATCTCAATTGAAGTTAACGCATGTCTCTAGTGTCCGCCCACCATGCCTGAAACCTCGGTACCCGCGCCGCCCAGCGCTGTCTCCCGACCCGTGAGCGAGGCACTTTTAAACGAGAAGGTATAGCATAACTGCGCGATCGCTGCCACACCCTGGTTTTGCGATGGTAGCTAATAGAAGGACTTATAGTGGGACCGCTGCATCTCCAACATGCTCATAAAGTCAACATTGGGCCTCGGTTTCGGCGTCGTCTTCTCAGTCCTCCTATTCCGACGAAGAGCGTGGCCAGCATTTGTGGGAGTGGGCTTCGGCGCTGGAAGGGCATATGAAGAGTGCAACTGGAGCCTGAAGCAGGCATCGCAAGAGCTGAAGAGGAAAGCATAAGAGTCTACCCTTCGCAACCACACGACAGCTCCGACGAGGGGGCATCTCGACGAAAAAAAGAACTACAATTCGCGAGCGAGCGATGTATACTTGTACAACAGCAGCACCAACCAATAGACGGGAGTAATTAGATCCGAATTCAACGCTGGATTCGCTTGATTCTTGTGCATGGGAGAAAAGCGGTCGTTTGGGGATGTTCTGTACCTATATCAAACGTCCTAAGGAAAACCCCGTCTGTATAGAATTTGAGTAACAAAAACAGAGACCCTAGCAGGCCACCGAAGCCTCCCTTTTTAACCCAAGCCCCTGCCCTTTCTGTGCTTAAAGCCCTAATGCTTCACTAACAACAGCAACAAGCTTCAGAGCTCGTCTTCAATGTCCACCGATCCTAGAAAATGGCGAAGAAAACGCCGTCGATATCTACGCCGAGTCTTCTGTTGTTCCTTTAAGCAGGCAGAACAGCCATTTTCCGGTGTCTCTGATGTAAAAAAGAGTCGTCTGCCTTAATTTCCGTAATACCACCTACCGCTGCCTCTTCATCCATGGGATGAGGCAACGACGTCCTCCGACCTATGGAACCCATGGAACTTATGTCCCTCTTTAGCCCGGTGGCAATGTTAATGCTTGTTCGTCGTGCTGACCGAATAATACCGCCCGCTGCCGCCTTTCCTCTAGCAGGTAGAAACGAGCGGCTCGTCTCCGGGGGCTGCGACTCGAATGGCTCGTATATTGTGACCACCTCTGGATCTGGATCTCGATTCTCTTTCGCCGGCTGTCTGAGGACCCCAATGCCAGTCCGTATACCAACGACGATAAGCCAACCTATAAGCACGAAAAGGAAACATGTCCCGAGAGCCAGGCCATAGATTTCGCCGGTGCCAGCAGGACCAGGTCCCGGGACTGAAGGGTATTGGTTATTATTGCGCTCCGCAAGGTAACCTGGTTCTGGGGTCTGAGAATAGATTGATTGTTCAGTAGCCGCTTGGTGTTCGGTATCGATGGAGGTCTTGGTGTATGTGGTGGTGAACGCGTTGGACCGCATATTGTCTCGCTTTTTGCGGCTATCGCGGCTCTCTTCAACTCTCCTCTTACTGGACTGGCTTAGAGTCGTACCGCGGTCTTGGAGTCTTGAAGGATGCGCGTATCGAAGTCTCCTGTGCTTTCTCATTGTTATTTGAAGTTCTGCTACGTAGATGGAAGTGTCTTTCCCTACAGTGTCAAAGTTGCGACAGTACGATTGAACGCCGATTGAAATCTGGTGGAGTTCGAGTAAAAATAGTCAAACGAATAGAGAACTGCTTCATAGTTGCTCGAGTCTATAAAATATCTAGACTGGTGAAGCGTCGCACGGAACCCATTCAGAAGTCTAACGATGTTTTGACAAGGTGTAACGTTAGGAAGTACGGGTTGGAAGTGCTTGTAGAAGGAGTCAAACCAAGTCATCAGTCGTGCTGGCTTGCTATATCCTAAGGCGCTCTTGCCAAACAAATTGGGGCTTGTAGATACGGATACGCATCACGGTCACAACCTACTTAGTCAGGAACGACTAGTTACCTACTTCCTCAAAATAGAACCGGCCAAAATTATCTATGAATTACAGTAGAGCTTAAGGTAGGTAATGGCTCCGAGTTGAAAGCAAAAATAGCTTCGGATTGCACGCTACAATAGAGGCGACATTACAACGTGTCTCCCAAGTCGATTATGAGTCATGATGTGTATTTGATGACTTGTACCGTAAATTGAATCATCATAATAGACACATGGTTTTTGGTATTAGCTGGCGTCAGTGTAACCAATCTTCAAGTTTCACGGCCTCGGGAGTGAACAAATCCATTGGACTCATCCAGCATACCTACACTCATCTTGGTATTCTACGACAGCTCTATCATTGCCTCCCGATGAGGGGATTAAGAGGAATGGGATAAGTACCAGAAGGAACTTCTCTGGATTCACGTCTTTAACTTCTTCGCAAACTTATCCATCGGCCCTTCTTTAATCGTGGTGCTATGGCTTCTCGCGTGTTTGCCGGATTTTATACCCCTTTCCTTCTTATGGTCGGCGTCATCCGCATGCTCTCCATCGTCGTCACTTCCTCCCTCAAGACCCTCCATCTCTGTTTCGCCCGCCTTCTCAAACAACTCCTTCCACGTCCCGTCCTTGACTTTATCATCATTTCCATGCAGGCCAATGGAGTACGCCCTCTTCATTGCAGCCATGCACACATTTCTCCTCTCCCCGAAGTCGAACATGGGAGCTGGATAAACCCCGTCTTTCTCGTCGCTGAGACCGTCGCCCTCGATCTTTACACCGGCTTTATCAAGAGCCCCTATACTAGCTTTCCAGGGCTCGTATATGTATTTCTCGTCTAGGTTCTTCAGCTCCGGTACCCATCTCCGAATGAACTCGCCTTTCTTATCCCACTTCTGCCCGAAAGCGACGGGGCTGTAGCAGCGATAGTACTGGGAATAGAAGGCAGTGCAGCTCAGCCATTGCCAGTTTCCGGCGTTGCACGCCGGTTCATGGTCGATTAGCCACTCCTCGAAGACATCCGCGCCTCGCTCCCAGTGCACGTAGCAGCCGCCCCGGGTGAGAAAACAAGCAACCATGTGGCGGCCTAAGTGGTGAATCCAGCCCTCGGCGCGCAATTGACGCATCAGAGCGTCGACGAACGGAAACCCCGTCACGCCGGCTTTCCAACGCAGAAACCACTTTTCTGCTTGCGGTGAATCGACGTGGTACTCACCGCTAATTGCAATGTCACCTACGTCCGTTGCCTCTACTTTTGAAGGAAGATGCCACGGAATGAAGCGGCAATACGCATTGTTAAGAGTCTGAACTACAAAGATCATAGTTAGACCCAGCTTATGAGAAGGGTTCGAGATGGTTCTAGGGGATTTCTTACTGAAAGGTGCACCGATCGCGGCCTGTGCTGCAAAGTACATATCTCGGAATAGCAGCTGACCCGTCAGACTTTCCGGGGGCGTAGATGCCTTCTTGCCGTATTTCTCGACAAGATCCTGCGCGCGCCAGTAAAACAGGCGCGGCGAGAGAGCGCCGAAATGCAGAAAAGGAGACATGAGCGTCGTCGACTGCGGCTCAAACGCCGCGGGGCTCGTCTTTGGCTTCTGGAAGGTGGCGGCATACTCTTCGTCTGAGAATATCTCCTCCAGCTTCCTCAGGGCAAGGGTCTCGCCACCGCGATGCGGCGTGGTGGCTTCGGCGGCCGAAAACCCGAGCTCTTGGAGGGTCGCGATGGCGAAGTCGCCGTTGGGCCCTGCGATGTTGGCGTATGTCTCATCGTTTCCACCGCGGTGCGGAGCGTTTAGATCTGGCTCCGTCTTCGGCTTGTCTTGCGTGAACTCAACGGGCATGTCTCCCGGGTCGGGCAAATACGTCGGTGCCGGTATAGGCCTCGGTATTTACCCAACCTTTCGCCCGGCAGACTGGAGCTGGGTGGTGGACATGGTTGGTTTGCCTCCATTCTTAGCCACGACCTCGTCGCTATCCCATAGCGTGCGGCCAGACTGAGTGATGACTTTGACACCAGCTTTTTCGGCCAAAGCAATTACCGTCTTGTCCCTCTCTTTCGCATAAGCGTCGGTGTCCCTTTCGAAGACCAGATGGGTTACATTCCACGCCTTGAATAGCTTGGGGAAAAGCGTCTGCGGAGCTTCGCGTAACACAAACAGCTTTGATTTGGTGTTGAGCTTCTGAATGGATTCTGAGAGATCTATCTGGCAGTCAAGCCTGATGACTTTTTAGCAATGGCCTTGATTGGCTATCCAGGGACCGGGATTTCCGTACAAGAACTGGAACCTATTTACTCCCCCTTTAACGCGGTATACATAGTGAGGGTCCCAGGTGAAGATGGGCCACAAAACAGCTGGATCCAGATCAAGAGCTGCTTTCAAAGCTGGAGAATCGTGGAGCCGTAGATCTGTTCGAAACCAGTATACGACACGTGGTTTCCCCATTGTACGAGCGGTGATTAACTTAATTTGCTTGACGATGGCATATACATAGGCTAGGCCTGAGGCGCCATGAGGCTCTGCTGTCAAAGGCCTCCCTCCCTCCGCCTAGCGAGTCATGATGTCAATACCTCAGCCACAACCGGACTCTCTCTTAGGCGCAAGCCGGCCCGTGGCTACGGAACGGTGTGGAAAAAGCAAAATGTGTTTGGATATCTTTTTGTTCTTTGGCACCCTGCCACATCAGACTTACCTATCGCCGATAGTCCATGCCGACCTTCCGACAATATGTTGTCCAGCTGTAGCTTTACTCTTCACGTAAACTTGCCATTACCCCATATCTAACACAACACATCAACCACTCTATATTCCGGTAATTTATTTGTGGTGATGAAGTGCGTTCCGCATTGAAATACCCGCTGGACTGCTGGCTGAATAGGACAATGCTTATAAGCATGTTGTTCCTGTTCGGGAACTTCCTAGCCGCTGGTTCGACCCAAAGTTGTGATACTTCCCCACAGACGACCCAAGCTTCGAGTTACACTAGCGCAGGAACCACACGGGCTAAACTCCGGTAGGTAATCCGCGAGCCGGGTTGAAATAGCGAGAGCACAGAACTGAGACGGAGAACAAACGGCAGGCGGGTGATTGATAAGATGGAAGCATATAGTGGACAAATAGCCGCCATGGTCTTATTCCTATTTGTTTTCTTCCATATTCTACTCATATAAATCAACAAACTTGTGGAATGAACAAGTTTGTCTCCGAGTGATAAGTGACTCATGTCAAAAGACATAACAAAGTGCTCAGATATGACGAACACGCTGGCTAAGGGTTTACTATTGCTAGCCCGAATAGTGATTGCTCAAATTGTATTCAGCTCAAGGTCGATCCGTAGCTATTAGCTGAGGTGTGTCTTATTAGATGGAATTAATAGTCGGAGTATAGAGAGCATTAGTAGGCGGGGCGAGGTAGGTACCTAATCAATACCTACTCACATTATACGTAGCAATTACATCTGCATTTCAATGACGACTCGGAATAGATTAGGTTATGCGGAGCCAGCTCTTGAATGCAATATCGCATTATTTGTGGTGAGACTTAGGTTTTGAACCGCAGGAAACTAGCAGCAATATGTGAGTTGTAAGTCAAGTTATCATCTCCTGATTTATTTTTAAAGAGTGAGGCGATTTCTAAGACTGACCATCTTAGCTAAGATAAAAAACAATTTATGTTGTGGATATCTGTCATACCTAGGTAGCTTGAATTTGTTAAATATCGCAGTCAAACTTACTTCCTCTACTTACTAGATGCGATGAACAAGGACATGCCAAAGAATAATTATCGTGAGGTACGACTCGGCGTTGCACGAGGTGGTCTCGTGGTTTATATGCCGCGTAGCTAATGGTACATGATACTTCTCCTGCAAGAGGCGCTAAACCAATTTGAGAACTGAGGGGTTGGCATTGCTGGTTGACGGCTGCCGCTTAACGGTTGCCCACTGACGGCTGTCCACTGACGGTCATCCACTAATCCTGACTGGCTTACCCGGCGCATAGCCCAGGCCCTCGTCACACTCCCTGAGCCCAGTAGAAACCCCCCCTGTTTCCCATGTTTCAAGCCAACCCCAATTCGACCAGCAATCTGCAGGGCCTCCTTTTGCATTTTTGGTTGCTATCGATCACTGATCCTCCGAGTCCAACTGGCTGATACAGGGAACTTTTTTTTTTTTTCCAAGGCATATGGAAATACTCGTCATTCCAACTCACCACCCGCCCAATTCTACATTTTCCAAGTCGGCTACCGTCTATAATTAGAGCAAGACCACAAGACACAAACCACCAAGAAATTGACCCGAGATCTGCGAAAAAGAACGCCCAATTGTATGCCGATCAGCCATCGACATTCTAGGAATTAAAGTTAGGTGGGCTTTTTGGCCTGGTCCGTGGCCGAGGCGCAAATCCGACCAGGTCCAACCTTCTCCAGCCCCCAGGACCCCTTGCGACAAATCTACTACCGAAAGGACAAGAAGGCTAGGAAAGGGAGAATTAAAGGGAATAATTACCAGTCGCCAGTTATGACCGGGGCACACCGATACCGAACCTCATTTTATTAGGATCGATCCGTGGGACTAGATTCCGCGGACTCAAATAACAACATGACAAGACCCCAGATGATTCGGGCTGGTAAGTTGGAAAGTCTGATCTACCCAGTCTGCCACCCTTTGTAGAAGCAGGGGGGGAAGTGGAAAAAAATAATTACAATGCAACGCGCATCCCCTTGTCTATGAAATTATGAATTGTTTGCTCTTAGCCTTGGTTTTGCGTGCTGATTCTTCCACTTTCTCGAATTAGACACCATCGATCTCCAAACCAACGAACCACTTTCGCCTAAGAAACACAAAGCTCCTACCAAAGCAGCAGCCCCGAACGGAAACGGATCACTTGCACCGCACCAGGCCGAGACCTTACGTGAAGTTCAAGAGGACAGGGCTGGCGAGGAAGCTCGAAGTCCTAGGGTTTCCTGGGTCGATGGTGATAACGGTAGCGACTTGCAACAATACGCCGAAGACCTCGCCAACGGTATTGCGAACTCGTTGAATGGCAACAAGATGCCGTCCGAAGATGCGCTTGCGATCGCGCAAAATGGAGGAGTCACTGGCAGTGCCTCCGAGGACGGAGACATGGACGCCGACGCCGACGACTTGGACGATGACATGATGGATAAGATCTCGAGCTCTCCTTCAATTGAAGATGGTGGGTGCCCCCTTCCGCCACCTGTTTGGCCCAAGCGCGTCGATTCTCTTTGGCCCCGACGTGTCGACTCTCTACGTCCCTTAAAACTACGTTGCCATTTCTACACCTCTTCGATAGACAGCGAGGCCAAGTCATCCTCATCGTCTCGAGACTCCACTGAGTCCCCCTCCCCACAACCTACAACTCAGCACGCGAGCAAGGCTCCTGTTGAGACATCACTCCGTCATCATCTTCTTCCTGGTGAGTATACCGATTCGGATAACGACGCGACCGATCCCGACGATTTCGATGACCAATCACTACCGGACCCCAAGTCGAGCATATAGGAAGTGAACGCGACAAGGGATTTGGTAGATGAATCGGAATGGGAAACCGAACAAGACACCGAACAGGAAGACGTTGATAAGTCTACGACTTATAGAGTGCTATTGGAAAGTGACGATCACTTTTCTTCAGACAAGGATTCAGATTGGCAACCGACCGAGTCGAACGAGTCGAACGCGGACGAGGAAGAACGCCTCATCTCGCCTTACGATTTTCTGCTTCCTTATGATACCAATGAAGAAGATGATGATGACGACTTTTCAGTTCCTGACACTGAATTTCTTGAATGCGGATGGGATGGCGAATGCTTACAAGACTTAGAGGACATCGATTTCGAGTTTGTCTACGCCCTCCACACTTTCGTCGCCACCGTCGAAGGACAAGCCAATGCCACTAAGGGGGACACTATGGTACTTCTCGACGATAGTAATAGTTACTGGTGGTTGGTGAGAGTGGTGAAGGATAGTAGTATAGGTGAGTGGCATTAGTATCACTACGGGCGATGGTCCAGCTTACAATTGAATTACTAGGATACCTGCCGGCTGAACACATCGAGACGCCTACCGAAAGACTAGCGCGCCTTAACAAGCACAGAAATATTGACGTATGTAGTGGAATTTTGGAGACCGGGCGCATATATCACATGCTAACTAAGAACCAGCTATCAGCAACAATGCTTGGTGACACTGCGGAGAAAACTAAGAGCTCCATTAAAACGGCAATGAAGAGAAGGAAGGCGAAAACCGTTACCTTCACAGCACCGACTTATGTAGACTACTCTGACTTTGACTTCTCTAGCGATGAGGAGGATGGAGATGTCGAAAAACAATCTCAGCAACAAGGCGCACAACAGGGTCAACAACAACAGGCACAGCAAAAGGTATCGCAACAAGCCGCAGAAGAAGATGCGGAAGAGGATGAATCTGCAAAGGTGGAGCCGCTCAAGCCCCGGGGTCTGCAGAAACAGGTTAAGATGGAATCAGCTAATATCGAAGATGCGAATAAAGATTCGGCTGCCGCAGCTGACCTTCGCAGGGACAGTAATGAGATGTTCGATGGAAAAACAGAGAGGGTCACCAGAAATGGTACCGTCAGAAATACCGATTCCTTCTTTAAGGATGAGACGATTGAGACTAAGAAGATCACGCTCACCCCTGGTTTGCTGCGGGACGATAATGAAGCTCGCATCTCAAGCGACTCTAAAGACTCATCGCTACGACAACGACCAAGCTTTGAGAAGGAGCTTACCCCAGACAAGAAGGACGATAAGAAGAAAAAGGACAAGGATAAGAAGGAGAAAGAAAAGAAGCCAAGTGCGATTCGAAGTTTCTTCTCGCGGAAGGATAGGAAGAAGTCCGTCGATGATGATGACGATTCGTTTGGCAAGAGGTCTATGGATGCCAACACTGAGATAACAGAAAAAGAAACCGAAGAACCGCAAGCAGCCGACCTAGATTCATCGCCTGATAAGACGGCGCCTCAGCGAAACCCGAGCAAGCTGCAGAAGAATCCTAGAACGGATCCTTCGCCTACTCGCAAACCTGCGACTGCATCATCACAGGCAGGCACAGAGCGTGGCCCCATGCTAGCCTCGGAAACCAGAACCAACAATGTTGCTAACGTACCGCCGGCGACACTGAGAATGGTAGAATCTGATCAGCTTGAAAGCCAAGATCGAGCACAGAAGAACGAGAAAGCGAACTCGAAATCTGCCGCCAAGGAAGCCAAGCCACAGAAAGTTACGAAAGCAAAGTCGCGAGTCGAGCTAGATGACTTCGATTCTCCCGAGGAGGAGGATACTATACCTGAACCGACCAGAGCTGCCCCGGAGCCTAGACAGGTGCCATCTGAGGAGAAACAGCTGCGACCTACGTTACCAGGTGCATATCCGGATAGTTACATCAGCACACAAACATCGGTGTCCGAGATGAGCGACCAGACAGTTAAGGGTCAGTCCGAACGCCTATCGGAGTCCCCCGTGCAGGTTTCGCCCGTCATGTCCTCCAACCCACCCGCCCTCCTGCTTGATAGTTCCAGTCAGGAAGATCGCTCTTCACCCATATCATCACCATCACCCGAACTGGTGGACATGGACGGCCGAACGCACGGAAAACAAGATTCAGTGGCGACATCTACGTCGGCCACGACTACATCAACCTGGAATGATAACAACCTCCGCGCATTCTTCGACTCGGGCTCCGATATTCGAGACCTCCTAGTGATCGTTTACGATAAGAACGATGTTGCACCTGCCGGCCCCGAACACCCTGTCGTAGGAACACTGTTCCGAGAACAGAATGCAAGGTTGGCTGAGATTACGACAGTAAGTTGCTTTGAAAACCATTCTGCATTGCCTACACAAACTAACAATCATACAGCAATTAGACAATATGCTAGGAGACTGGCTAGCTCGCAAGCAGCGTCTTCGAGGCACAGTGTAACCTTAGGGAACTAATTTTCGTGTGTTCCCCGTTCGCATATGACCGGCGTTACCCTTCTTTTTTTCGATTACGTTGCTCGTTGGTATAGGGCCACGATGTGTTTATTACGATCCCCTTTTTCGATTCCCTCTTTGGTGCGGCGTACGGAGTAAAGAGCAAGGGGAGGCTGGTTGATTTTGAACATGCAGACAGGCGATTGGAAGGGAAGAGGGAAAGACCCAAGCCGCAACTAAATACCACAAACGGAATACCTTTTTTTTCCGGATTCTTTTCAGTTTTCTTTTGTTTGTTTGAAAGGATGATCTCGACGACTAACTATACTACTGGCCGACGACGAAGAACGGGAAGCGTTTCGTTGTCTTCCCAAATGGATGTGTGGCAGTGGCAAATGACAAAGGTTCATGGGGATGCATTTTCCGAATTCCGGTACCCGGCAAAAGGCAAAAGGTACAGCCTAGGGGAAAGGGGGTTAAGGGACAGAGAGGAGAGCCTGACAACTACTACGTGTACCCAATACACCAAAGGCTGTAACTCTAGTTTCTCTCGTACATAGGGCAAACGAGCTGTACATATTGCCGTTCTGCGATGTATCGTCTTCTCTGTTTGAGTATAGATGAAGTTGTTTTTGTTATAACGCTAGCTTTTCAATAAATATGAATGCTGCGAGAATCTCGTTGCCTCCTTTCCCCCCCCCCCCTTTTTTTTTCTTCGTTTTAAACAGGTTTTTAAATGGTCTGGCTTAGCCTGGTTAAGAGGCATGAATAGCCGGACAAATGATGAATGATAATGTGGTAAAGCTTGCTTTTTAAAAATATACCGTTCGTTTGGAAATCGCCAAAAAATGAAATGAACCGTCTCCCCAGGATTCGAACCCAGATTCGCCTACTACAAGAGAGGCCGTGTTAACCATTACACCAGAAGACCCTATAATTGCCGGGATATCCAGTAGCTCACTGTGACTTCTTTCTCGCTCGGTAGCCTAATATCGTATCTGAGGTTTATCGATACCGTTGTTTGGAAATCACAAAAAAGAAAAAACCCGTCTCCCCAAGATTCGAACCTAGAGTTGCCTACTACAAGAGAGGCCGTGTTAGCCATTACACCAAGAGACCCTTTTATCGCTGGAAAGCGGGCGATTCTCTAACGCCACCGTGACTTCTTGCTCGCTCGGCAGCCTAATATCGTATCTGGGGTTTATCGATACCGTTCGTTTAGAAATCGCAAAAAGAAAACCCCCCGAAATAAACCGTCTCCCCGGGATTCGAACCCAGAGTTGCCCGCTACAAGAGAGGCCGTGTTAACCGTTACACCAGGAGACCCATCGCGTTGGGAGAGGTCTGCTCCGTGACTTCTTTTTCGCTTGGGAGCCTAATATCGTTTCTGAGGTCTATCGATTTATCGCTTGGTCAGAATCAAGAGATTCACTTTGGTTTTTGAGAAGGTCTCTTAGCAGTACGTGCTCCGTGAAAAAGGCAACCACTTATATCTCGGGACAACTCAAAGTCCACGGGGATATCGTAATTTCCTAAGACCATCTAATTAACTGCCTTTCGCTAATGCAAGGGGCAAGTTCAAGTATGCGCCAAATCGTCTAGTTACTTGGATGAGGCTTACGTTCGGTGATGGACAACGCCTTTTGATATGTTCAAGCCTATCGCCTATAGCATGAGATATTCGCTCGCGAAAGTTAAAAGACAGTACTCAGTTCGAATAAAAAATGTCAAGAGGAAAACCTTGTCTAGCTTCTGTTCTTGTAAACCCATAAAGCTGAATGGATTTATCTGGTTTCGCACACATGTGTCATGTTGTCCGCAGAGCCAGATGTCCGGCAAGCTGTAAGATCTGATTCCCGACCACAAACCCTATTGTGGATGGGAGTGTTACATCTAAGTTACAAAGTGGTTGCTCAAACGAAAGAGGACAACCATCACGGATTTGTCCATTATCTAGCTGTCCTAATTGTCCTATCCAGACAGCGATCTTGATAGCTAAACACCGGCGGCGGCTGATGGCTGCCCTATATGACGCCTCATTCAGCAGGCCAATATCTTATATCCTACCCCTGCTATCCAGAGCTATTCTATCCGTTTCGATTCTCAAGCACCTACATATTCTCGTCAATCGTATGGCTCCGAGGCCATCGTCGATCTCTTGGCGTGATTGACCATGTGACACTCTTACTTCCCTTACTACCTATTGCCGTCAACATTGGCTAGGGTCATTGACTATGAAGATCGGACATCCAGTTACCCAAAATCACAAGCTTGTTACCTATATGCTTCTCTCCCGTGCGTAGCAGAGTAAAAACATGTGCAGTGAAAACGAGCTACCAGTGAGAAAAGATTAACCTAGGTAGGTAATTACCCATAACTACGACGAAGGCAATATCACACCATGCAAAACAATCACCGATAACAGCAAATATTAAAAAATAAATCGCTTGCATCTAACTACAAAGGCTAAGTGGGTATATAAAAACACAAATACCGCGCGAACTCCTCGCCCTCTCAAATCACCCCTTAGTTAAGTCCTCATAGAACCAAGTATTTCTCTGCGATATTCTTGACAGCCCCTACATCCCCGCCGGTCCAGCAGATATGCTGCAGATTGTACGCCGCCTCGAGTGTGAGATCATTCCGCCCCATGATCCCGTTGCCCGAGTCGTCGGGCACATCCTGGAGCGCGAGCTGGTAGAACCTGGCCGCGAGGTGGGTGAGGCCGATGGCGTGGTAGCTGCGCGCGAGGTTGAAGTGGGCCTCCTGCCTCTGCGCTGCGTCTAGCGAGTTCTGCTTCAGCTTGTAGTATTTATGCAAGAAGAGAAAGCCCTGCGAGAGCAGGTACTGCCGGTTCTCGGACTGTCTCTTGAGCGCGTAGTGGACGTAGCAGTGGCCGATAGTGAGAAGAACCATGCCGTTATTGGGATCCAGACTGTACGCTCTCGTGAAGTAGTCTGTGATAGCATTAGTCTCGATATTGTCTTTGGTCTTTAGATTATCCTAGGGAACTCCATTACTCACTCAGCGCATAAGTAAAGCTGTTTGATATGAATAAGATGAATCCGTAGAGCATCAACAATGTGATGTCCAGCTTTTTGCTCGGGTACACTTTGTTGGTAGGCGCATCCTCTTCGCCGCCGCTATCATCGGGTTCTCTAGCCCCTTTTGCACCGATGGCGCGATCCATAAGCTTGATCTGTCGCAGCATATACTTCTGGACCGGCCCGGAAGCGTACCACGACGCCGGGGACAGACATAATCTGGATAGAGCAGAAAACATGCGGAACGGATCTGTGTCGTACTGATATTCTCTCATGAGCCATCGAGCTACGGCAACACACTGTTCCTCGTCTCGGCCACGTAATGCACATGCTGTTCACTGTCAATTCTAACTCTTAAAACGTAGGGTAGAGAAGAAAATAATTACCTGCCCATGATACGTGAATGAGAAACATGTTCTCCTTAGACTTGGAGAATATTGTAGCATCACGCGCGGATTCGCATACTTTGTATGCCTGTTGGAACTTCCCAGTCTGGGCTAAGCCAATAGCGTACTCGAGAAAGAGGTCGAGCCAGTCGTCAAACGGGACGTTTCGATAACTAATAGCGACCTGTTTGGGCTGTCTATCCGTGTTGGGATCCTCCGGGTTTAAGTCTGCAAATAAATTAGCACATACACTCTTTTAACACCTAATCAATGAGACTTACTATGCGATAGACGTTCTACCATGGCAAGAAGATTACGATTTCCTTTCCGGGACATGACCTTCTCGCGGGCTTGATCTATACCAAGATGTGCTAGGTATTTGTCCCATGGATAGAACTCTCTGTATGATCTGAAGTCATCAACCAATAGCTGGGCTGCAGCCATGAATGAATTGGAAGGGCCCATAGCACCATCGTCGAATTGAGCGGCAGCTTGAGAATCGCGCACAACCTGCCACGCCTCGGCCATTTCGTTCGTTCTCCTCTTCTCTTCCAGTTGCACCTCTTCATTGAGAGCAAACACCTTGGGCCGTCGTCTTGCAGGCTCGCCTTTGGGTCTCGGTTCTCTCTTCGACTTCTCGCCCTTTGGCTTAGGTGGGCGTTTGGCTCGCTTCGATTTTGGCTTTGGCTCTGTACCAATCCCAAACCTAGATCGCATGGTTGCGAGGTCGTCATCGTCCTCGTTGTCGTCGTCTCCGCTAAACTCCGAGCCAGCTTGCTCCCGAGCTTCTTGAAGTCTGATAGCCTCATTCACGAGAATATATGCTTCCCTCTCTTCCCTTGCTGCTTCGTACATCTTCGCTAATTCGTAACGCGCATCAATACAAGCCTCGCTATTCGATTGATCTTGGTCGATGGCGGTCGTGAAGCATTCCTCGGCTTGTCTGTTGTCTCCCGCATCCAAGTAACAATGGCCAAGTCGAACAAGTGGTTCGGTATCGAGGAAGTCAGGAGCCCGAAGGGGCTCATAGTATCGCAGAGCCAGTGGGAGGTTGTTCATTTCATAAAACGCCGTAGCTACTTCGAGTAAAAGCTCATAGAGCTTGATAGGCTTATCGGGACTGGAAATATACGGATCAAGAAGCTCCAAGTGACGCTGACGCCGGTTAGCCTACTGAATAACGATTTGATATGTGATATTTTTGTAACCTTACCATGGCTTCGGCTTCTTGGCCAAGCCTGAGACGATAAACTGCAAGCTTTGTCCTCATTTCTATGGGAAACTCGATACCGTACGAAGACACCGGATACTTTCCTTCCTGATAATTTGGCACTTCTAATCTTCGAGTATTGTCCACGTCCCATTCACGATCGTCGCTCTCGTCATCCCAGAACGTTTCGTCATCACGAGTGAGAAGCCATCTGGATAGCGATCTCACTTCACGGATGGCCTCTTCAAATTGTTCGGCGTACGCAAGAAGATCGACAAACGCCTCGGCATCATCCCATCCGAAGGGATAACTAGAATCAAATCCATTTTCTCGAAAATGGGCAATACAGGAGCGGTATGCCTCTATCGCTACCCTGGGCTTATCTGCGAATTGTGGTTTACCGGTGCCTGAAAGTAGGACGGATACTTGGACCAAACCACGGAGAGCATATACATCGTAGAGACAGGTTTCGACTAGGACGCCATAATCTTTGGCTGCAGACTTGATACGACCCATCTCGAAGTATGTCCCAGCTCTCCCATGGCGTGCTTCCCTATGCTTGCTGTCTACTCTCAGAGCACTGGAGTAGCTAAATATGGCTTGCTGAAGGAATTCATCCGCTTCCTCTGGGAATTCTTCTGTAAGGGCGTGGCCAAGCTTTGCACACTGAAGCCAACCGTCAATCTCTTTTGGCTGTAGTGCTGCCGCCATAAACTTTGCTGTGAATTCCCCCTTCATATCTTTCTTCTCACGGAGAAAGGAGGCTAACAGCGTCCAGGCGCGATAAGTCTCAGCATTGATACGAATCGCATCCTCCACGTATCCTATAGCTTCGTCGATGCGCCCGTCCATATATGCGTTTGATGCCATGTTGAGTCGATACTTAATATCACCAGTGGGTTCAACAGCCTTGCGAGGGCCGCGCCTCCTGGTAGTCCCACGACGGCGTCGAGTAGACTGGTTGGTCTTCGTTTCGCCCATAAAGTGCTTTGCTGAAAGCCCGCGGATGCGGGGGAGCTTGGGTAATGGATGGTTGTCCTGGAAAAGATCATTCTGTCGTTCTAATAATGCGTCGGTTGCAGTGTCTATCGCGTTTACTTCGTCCTCCTCATCCATCATCTGGTCGGTCGTTGTATTTTCCTGAGGAAATGTCCTTCCATCATGTGTAGTGTCTACCGGCAGGTCTGGACCTGGCGGGTTGGCAAAAGCAATGCCTGAAGGAGGATCGAAGCTCTGCATGTTAGGTGTGAGTGGTGTATCAAAACTCATTCCTGGTGGCCGTGGTAGAATGGCCTGGTTTCCTAACGCCAGACCGACACTGGATGCTGGGTATTGACGTATTGATGGCAACTCTCTCCTAGCATGAGGTTGGAAACCGGTAAACGGCTTCGGTTGAATGGACGTATTGTTTGAACGATTCTGAGAATTAGCTATCGGATCACTGGTGTTGAGATTTGGATCCTGTGTCTGTCCAGGTGCACCAGTTGGTTGGCGATTTTGCTGGTCTGGCTGCTGTGCAAAATGTGCCTGTAGGGCGTCAAACGTAGACGAGAACGGGCGGCTCATGATGAAAAAATTAAATTGGATATCACTTGGAACTGATTTAGGTAAAGTACCCAAGGTACGTATTCGTCCGCGCTTTCCTATCCGCTGGTTTTATTTCGAGGAGCAGGAGCAAGAGCAATCGAGCTTCACCAAACTTTGATATGAGATGCACTGTTTGAAGCAAGTTTGCTTAGGTGTTCGGCGCTAACCCCAATCACTATATCTAATAGGCTCTAGCGTGATATTACTCATTCCGAATAGAGGTGTAAAAAGAGTGTAGTTCACCACAAGCAGGCGTTTCCAAAGGATATTCGGTGGTGGTTGAGTAAATATCGTCAAGAAGGCCCTTTATTGAAGATGAAGTTCTGCGGATTACTGTTTAATGAATTTTTATGGGGTTCAAAGGTCAAAAGCTTGCTTTTAGCGGGGTTTTAGGTTTAACGAGCCGATTGGATAAGCACCACCTTTATACTCCTGAATTCTAGCTGTAACTCTCATCACGCTGCTTACTGGAGAAAATACAATCAGTTAAAGCCTCACAATTACGGGTAGAGTGAGTTGAGATGGCACGCTCTTTTAGTAGTAGTAATCTGTATACAGGTATACGTTACACGATTAACTCCCCGTATCACTCCCCATATCAAATCCCTTGATCTTCCCTTCGTCCATAGCCATCAAATCTCAAAGCTGGAATCATGCCTTTTCCAACCCCGTTTCCGAGTGCGAAATGACTTCCTGTGACTTCATATTGGCCATAATTGACCCCCCATCCTCGGTGAGATCGCAGCTAAACACAAAAGTCGGTGATGAGCAACTTCATAATTCTTTTCTTCAATAACAATCCGTATGCACTCTTGGGTTTCGAGTTGTTGTTGGATTAGTGATAGAGTGCTACCACTTTCATTATTAAGTTGCAGCGGCTAGCCCAGCTTGCCATCTGCCTTGGCCTCTGTATGAATGTTAGTAATTTTATCAAAATAATACTATTGGAATAGGAGTTTTACCTTTGACCTGTTCAAAAACCTTGAGCATCTTTCGACGCGCACCAAGGGCATTAACGCCGCGGTCCTCCAGAGCCTTGTCATCAAGCTCAACCAGATCTGTCCACTTCATATCCTTTAGATTGTCCGTGTACTTGTGTAGTCGAAGACTTCGCAACCAGGCCGGTATATCCTGAAGGAGAGTTGGGTCGGTGGGGTCCTCCGGTGGCTTTGAGGTACCACGACGTCCACGCGGCGATCGACCACGAACCATGTCCGAGTGATCCGATAGGTAGCCCTCTGGGGGAACACCAACACCCAGTTGACCCATGTTGATTGCACCGAGTCCATTGTTCAGCAGTGGGTTCGGTGCATCATACGCACTCAAGAAGCCGTTGTTCTGCGGGGAAGCAAAAGGCACCTGGCCAAACCCCTGCATTGCGATACCGGGAGAGTTCGGACGAGATCGATGAGCCGCAAATCCACCCATCACCTGCTGGTTCTGCATAGCAAGCATCTGATCCCTGCTGATCACCTGGCCGTGCTCGTTCACCATGACAATGTTGGTTCCGGGAATGTGCGAAGGCTGGGGTCCGGAAGAAATAGAGCTCGGACCCTGGCCAGGCGCGTCGTTAGATCGGGCTCTTCGATACTTGCGCACGTCATCAAGGGCAAATCGGTTGTTAACCGTGGACAGCGCCGCGAGCTTCATGGCTGTGGCATTGGCGACCATGTCTGCCTGGTTGGGCCCATTCGTATTGAACGATGGAACCATGGGGGTGTTCACCATAGAAGCCCAGTTTCCACTTCCGGTAGTGTAAGGTGACAGCAGAGGCAAGTCGGCGTTCTTGTCCGGCGCATTAAGGGTGGTGTTCTGGATACTGCCGTTGCCACCAAGTTGGGGGCGAGGCGATCTCAAACCCGCTGAAGGCGGGGGCTGAACAAACTGGCCCATAGGCGTCTGGCCTGATGAAGACTTGGGTCGCGAGCCGCTTTGGTCGTGGCTGCTGCCCCAGGGCGATGCTGGATTCTGTGCGTCTAGTCCTTCGGACGGCGCAGAGATCGTCGGTGCAGCTAAGGGGCTTCGCATGTCGACGGCAGTGCTGTTGCGATTCGACGGAGGCTGATTTCCAGTCTGCTGGGTGAACTTAGCCTTCTCGGTAGCAATGGCTGCGGCCGCATCGGGAAACATTGCATTGATGGTTGACGGATCAAGACCCGAGTGTCTTTTAGTCGACGCTTGTGGCTGTGAAAGGGAGTTCCTAGCTGACCCAACATTCAACTTGCTCATAGCATCGCTCAGACGGTTTGACATAGGATCTGCAGGGAGAACAATATGTTAGCCATGCTATTTAGATATGCGTGCGTTGCTTGGAGAATACCTTTGTCAAAGTTGGCAGGTGATAATACACCAGACATAGGATGATTCTTGCCCATTTGCTGGAGGACCTGGATGAAAAAGCGGATCTGGACTTGAGTAGTCTGCTGAAGCAGTGCGTACAAAGCGGCAGTACGCTCAGCCTCAGACAGGACTCGAAACCACTGTTCTATAGCACTGAGTTCGTCTTTGAAATCCTGGTCAAGGGTAGCAGCGGCCATCTCTTCCAGAGTAGTTTCGTACTGGTCGATGTCGGCAATCCATTGCTGCGTTACCTTGTCCTGGGGGTCGACATCGGTACTGCTCTGGCTTTGACCCTGCTGGCCATAGAAATCCGACGAGGGACGGATACGGCTCGACGTCGCGGGACCAGCAAGAGCGGCCATGTCGGCCGATGCGCGAAGGTGGTGATTATTGGATCCAACTGTTCGCGACGAGGGTGGGCGCAATGACGAGGCAGTCGATGCCTCCGGGGTGCTGTTGCGGTTCATATTGACAGGTGATATTGCTAAAGTGGTAGACTTCAACGGTATGTGTAACCTAGTTTAGATCGATATCCTCCTATCCTTTGCTATGTCGAAATGCAGGTAGTCGGTAATCGGAGTGAAGTCCTCGCCAACGGGTGGTTGCGTTGCTTCGGTGTTGTGCTGGTGAAACGATTTAAAAATCGGAATCGGAAACGACGAAGGAGCAATGCAAGGCTTGTGGCATGTACTCTAGAACGTTATCTGAATGGAAATGATAGTTTCTTCTTCAAAACCAAAGCAATGCTTAAAATCGCATGCAACGGTAATAATACAACTAGGTTGCGAAAATTCCACCACGTAACCGAATTTTGGGTCGTAACTCTGATATGGTGACCAAAATGGCTTGGTGGGTAGAGATGTTGGCGCTGGTGCCTGCCTTCTTTACCAGGTACTCAAAAATCCGGAGATGATTGGGCAGTTGGCTGGCAACGCTGTCAAGGCAGAAAAATGAATATCGACAGAAATCTCGCTTGGGAGTGTATCTGTAAATGGTTTCCGTATCCGCGGTGCGGTAATATGATCGACTTGCGAGGCTCGAGTTCAACTCTCTAGCAGAGAACGATGGTAGAATACCCTGATCTTTCTCTCGAGAACTCCTGCAGTAGCCTGCTGACCTCAAAGGAGTCTTTGAAAGGAGGCAGTTCGGGACGAATTATTGGTAATGCAGAATATTAGATACGGAACTGCGAAAAGGAGAAATAGGTTAGCAAGAAGTGCGTAACGGGGGTTTGAAGTTCAAATCGCATTAGTAGGCGGAGAGTGATGTCTTATAACTGGGTCAATACGTATAAGGATGAGGGACGAGGATGGGCGAAGGAGAATACGGAGATGCAAAGACAGAAGAGATGCGAAAGAGCATATCGGGGTAGTTAAGCTATGGCGGAATGGGGGCGATTGGCGTTGAGATCTCACGAGTCACGCCGTGTGCAAATATCGACAGACTTCTCAGTTCCTGAGCTTCGTGCGACGACAGGATTGCCAAGACATGAACGGCAAACCACGGAGAAGAATATCAATACGGGGAAAGCAACTGGATAACTCACCAACAATAATGCTCAGATAGACTGTCTAATCCAAGGCCAAAAAGAAAGAAACTGGCGGCAGGGATGCCCTCAAGCTGGTGAGGAAGGTTTGTGAAGGGTAAGGGGGAAAATTAAAAAATAGAAGCCGTAGATGTAGAGACTTGGCTGAAGTGAAGGACTCGGACACAAAGGGCCTGTAAGAAGTGGAAACGGGTACAGCACTTTCGGAAAGACCCTAGCCTGGGAATACGGCGCAGGCGCAATGTTTGGGTAAGGATGCGCTATGGTAGCTTGTACTGTAAGTGGTGCCTACCCCTAAGGATGGAAGCACCAGTCGTTATCCAACTGTCCAACCACGCCAAACCTGCTGTAAATGTACCTATTGCAGATGTACATATGCGATATGTAACCACAGGTGCATGCAACCTCTTGACACTCAAAGATTGGACAGCTACTTTGGCAAGCCTCTCCTTTAATGTACCTGTCGCATGCAGCATTCATAAGTTTGCTACCTTTGAGGCAGTGAATAGCCAAGTACCTGATTCAGGGCTCTCTGTACATGGTCCCCATATTAGTCGTACGCAGTCCAAACCCCCGGCCTGAGGCAAAAAGCGTCGCCTTGCATGTGTCTGGATGGCCCAGCGCTAAGATTCAATCTATGTAAATGTGCGACAGTAGTAGGTACACTACAATACCACCCATCTTTTTCACATCAATACGGCCAGACGGGCAGTAGCTTTTTAGCGGCCGTGACGAATCTACAGGGGCAAAGGGGGGCCTCTACTCGCGCCAGTCTTGCCAAGTTTAGCTGCTGAAGCCCTGAATTCTAGCCTCCCATTTCGAACCCCTGAAAAGTTCCGGCCTGTATCCTATTTCTGGAGTCACTCTGCTTCGTACAGGTACCTGAATTGATTGCAGCTACAATAACTCGAAACACCCTAACAACATACTGGGGCATGATCATCCACTCTCTCCCAGCCAGTCAAAGCTGAGGTTTGCATGGCGGCGACAAACTCGTCCAAAAATCATATCAGGAATACATTTGCGCCTCATTATGACACATTCTGGAGTTTTGTATTATCCGATACGCACCTAGTTTGAATTTATAAATCACACAATATGCCGATATTTATAGGCAACGCGATTATTTCCTCGTCAAGAGTTGTAATGACTTGAATAGCAATGTCACAAATGAGTAAAGATGAATCAGATATCTTTAAGCTCTGAAAGTTTCTGTGACAGGTCAATATTTACAATCATCCCTTTCTTGGTGATGACTCCGAGAACGAGGTCATCCACTAAGATATCATGCTCGTTGTTCATATCTGATATAAATTATCATATTAACTTTTACTCTTGGTAACCAACACAACGGACGAGAAAGGGGCAAGCCACCCAATTTATTCAAGGTTGAGGCTAGCTAATATTCATTAAGTAGGCTCTACTTAGATCGAATATTCCAATTATCCCATATCATCTACACTGTGATAGAATCATGACTCCAGCTAACAAGGCTGGTACGGGAGGGCGTACTACGATATGGTCATCGGGAGACCTAACGAAACAAAAATACTGGGTTCGGTATGTAGCCTAGTCTCCATGCACCCTTGCCTTGGAGTAAAATGAAGCGTGGGTGTTTGGTAATTGACTGGCAGACCATTCTCGGCACGAGAAGAAAAATCCTTCAGCAAATAGACATGGGGAAAAGTCTAGAGCTGTACACACATATGCCGTTATGTTCACAAACGAGATTTCAGGAATTGTAGACTTGGAGGTCACAGTACTTGGGCTGGACGGGGAAAGACGGTTCATTCGCAAGCGTTGGGATATTGGTTGGTTGGTGATAGTAACCTCTTTTTCGGTTACCTCCTCATCTTCGTCGTAGAAGATTGCCTGGATACAAGCAGCAAATGCATACCCTTGACTCCATGATCATGCCTGAATTGTCCCGCCCCATTTCGCCCCAATGCGCATTCGCGATGTGTCGTGTCTCGGAATCGGATATCGACCACTTCATGCCGTCTCTCGCTTGCCCTCCTTGAACTCCTTCTACACAGTTTGTTAGCATCTCCTTCCAAAGTCTACCATTTATCCGTGGCAGTCCGAGTGACGTACTATGGCGCGCATGGTGCCGTGCAGAGCATGTCTGTGGTTTCTCCGGAACTTGGGGTCGGTTCCCTTCAGAGACGGGTAACGGTTGGTCTTGGGCTTCTTGATACTGGATATCGCAGGTTCGTTAGCTCATGGTAGATATGAAGGCCGGAATTCCATTTCGTCAAGCTTGTCGCTTATGTGTTCACATACCCGTTACGGTGAGCCTTCTTCGACTGGTTGTGCTGGGACGAGTTCTTGGATTCTATAGCAATGTGAGTAAAATGCCTCAATCCCAATGTCGGATTGATCTCGTAACTTACTCGCCATTGTGACTGATTGTGTGTCGGTTTGTGTGAAGAGGCACGAAAATCGACGAAGGTTGATGCGATCAATGAAAAGGTTGAAGTTCTGTTTAGTGCGTGGGTATTACCAGTTGTGGGCGGAAAATTAAGCGAAGGGTCAAGCCACAGCCAAAAGTGGTGTCCAGTCTGGTCAATGCTTGTGTAAAAGTGGTGCGCGGGGCTCTTATCAGCCATGAATGAACCAGCTGGCTAAAGCATTGCCAGCTGTGCAGGGCAGCTGCCGATTATCGGTAGAAAACTCAGGAGCGGATTCGGTTTCCTGAATGCAACACGAATCGAACAAGCAGATCAAATAGATATTTTGGACTTAAATTTTCAGAGGTATCATTTCAGGTTATTTTTATAGGAAAAGCCTTTTGATTAATATTCGCAAGACCCAAAGCTACCTGTACTCCTAACTGTAAACCCAAGAACCTTACGTATACACGTAAATGCATTGCCCTTTACTCAACACATATATGTATCTACCGTCTAACCCTCATATTTTCCCAAGATATAGGTATGATGCGTCCATCCTCTCTAACCTAGAAGTTGTAGTGGATGAGTCTATTTGGTTACGATAGGCACGGCAACCTTTGCCTTAGCAGCAGCGGCCGCCGCCAGCTCGGCCGCCTTCGCGAGTTGTTCTGACCGAATCTTGCGGACATATCTGAACAAGATGACAAACAGGAACTCCATTCTAGAAGTAGTCAGTAAATGGAGGTTCGGGGCTCACATGGAATCAGGTTGCAACACTTACCGCTCTTTCGTCATCATAAGTAATCCCTGCACCATGAATCCCTTCACTATCTGTGGTCCGATACCCTTGAACAAGCTCATCAGTCCTTCGTGCTTCACGATGAATTGCATCACTTCGATGAAGCCTTTAAACGGCTTGCCCTGACGCTGCGGCGGAGGCTTCGACTGTAGCCCAACCTTGGCTACGATAAGGGGTTGCGTGGCAATAGTAGCCAACGCTTTCGACATAGCGCCGAGCACTAGGAGACGATAATTAGTTTAACATTTTTTGCGACATGATCGAGAGAACCTACGGAAAGCTTCTCCCGCGGTCAGGCGCGTCTTTCCAGGGAAGAAAACACCCTTCAACCGCTCATACGCGCCATATGTGATAGCAGGGTTGACGACCAGGACCAAGCTAGCTTTCAGCCCCCGCCATAGACCAAACACCCCATCTTCGCTGTGGATAACCTCGCGGGCCGTATCTAGGAGGCCCTTCCTGTCGGCTTTGCTTTGTGTCTGCTGCCTCGTCGTAACTACTGCTACCGGGATTGTGCATAGTTGCGCTACTGCGCCTGCGATCGCGCCTAATACTAATTCGACGGCTGTGGAGGGCGGCGCGGTCGTCTTTGCCGACTTGAAGTAGAGCTCTCGCACGGTCGAATACCAGTAGAAGTAGGCGAAATTAGTAGAAGCAACCCCCAGCAGAGCTCCGCTCATGCCCGCATATAGTCCTTGCGTGCCCTCCGCGGCAACAATCTTTGTGATGGCATCCCAGGTCGATGTGTAATGGGGATCGGAATGGTCGCTCGCCTCTCCGGGCTTCCGCTTGATCTGGACTTGGAGGCGCGTTTTCACTCTATTGTAAAGCGCGCAACTTGTTAGCCTTTGATTCTATTGCACTCCGGGGAACCGGCTTTTGCGAGCACTTAACCTGCTTACATGTCTAGAGGATATACCAGTGCATTGGCTAAGACGGCGCCCGTGGAACCGGCTACGGCGTATCCCCAGGGCGGCAGCGGGGCGGGTTTCGATTGTACACCCATGGCGACCAAAAGAAACTTCTATTCAGCGGATGTAAATAGATTCGTCCCACCGGAAAGGGTCGCGCTTTGTGATATGCGCGAATTGGTGAAGCACCCGTCGCAAAATACGGAAAGACGAAGGTACAAATTGGCAGGTGAAGACCTGGTACTGTACCCGCAACTTGCGGATAAAGCCGTGGTGGTTAAAAGGGCACTCGAGCAGCACTTTAATTAATGGTCTACCGCAAGCATTTGACAGGAAGAGGATATATAGCTCGAGTATATGGTTTGTTTCTTTTACATTTCCGTGTAATATTTCCAAGTTCCAGGAGTTGTCGATTATATAAAAGGGGGAAGAACTCCGAGCACCCCGAGACTTTGCGAAAGGACGTACGTGAAGCTTTACCCTGACGTCGCTCGCGCATAATGCGAAGATCGGGGATCATTGTACAAAGGCCAGAACCGAGCTTAAAAAAGAGACTTGTGAACAATGAACCTCGGCCATTAGCGGCCTGGGCCCACCATCTCCCCAGCTATCGGCAACTAGGTGAGATGCGCAGCCAATCAATTAACCGTGGAATGAAGCGAGACATCCACCCAGCCACTTGCCTCGTGCTGGAGTTGTTATGGGGGTCTTGTTAATCCGATACAGTAGGAGATTATATAAGACGCCATCTTCTTTTTCTTATCGACAAGTGACGTTCGAGTGCTCCGGAGTTAATGGAGCTACAATTGGAGTATAACAAGTGACAAGCTCTAGCTCAACAGCTGACGTTTGGGGTTCACAGCTGGCGTGGACAAATCAGGCAGTCCGAGTACAATCGCCAACCATATCCGCCCAAGCTGCCAAGTCAAGACTCGATGTTGAGTAAGAAGCAGGGCGGTGCATTTTCTCGCAGGCGATGAATGCGAAAAAAAGAAGAAAAGGGAACTAGAGAATATAAAACATCCGACTGTTTCATTTCATTTCATAATCGACCTTTGTCACTCGATCCGTCGTCATATAGTGATGGTGCGGAGTTCGTAGGATGGAATGTCTTCATGAGCCATGTTAGCGACCCGAAGGGTTGCCTTCTATATCTCCGTTGAACACAAACAGCGCAGTATTTTGCTAGTCATATCACTCACTAAGAGCAAGAGCTAACGTGGCAATTCGAACTGTGTTACCGCCTATTCCTCTATTCTATTTAAGCCCAACACGTTCACTAGGTACCTAACATAGCGTACTGTTGACCTATATGCCGAATACAAAATAACTAGTACACAACCTACCTACCATGGAGGCAAAAGCAAAAGTAAGTCATAAAAATTTCCCTTCATAGTCGACATGACATGCAAAGTCTAACCATTGAATATAGGAAGAAGAGGCCTTATCCTCGAGAACCAATGGCAAGGAAGCCCTGCAGCATGCCATAGCAGCCGCAGACATATACATGAAGGCCGCCGGCGCCACATCTGACCCCCGTGAAAAGAGCCGCCTGGTCAAGAAGTGCCAGGCAATGCTCACGCGGGCAGAGACCCTCAAGAAGACTCACCAAACCGGCGGGGGCGTCGCAGCCGCGGAGAAGCGCCTGAAGCTGCCGCGCCGGACGCGCGAGACCCCGATAAGCGAGCAGAACATCCTGCTGCGCGGCTCCAAGTTGCACGGCAACATATTCCCGCCGTGGGACGCGGATCCGGACCCGAAGGAGTTTACCGGCGACCGCTTTACCGACCCTTCGATATTCTCGCTGTCGGATCGACAGCGCGACGTCTTCTCGGGCTGGAAGCGGCCGCTGGAGATCGTCGGCGCGGACGACGGGGGAGGAGAGGAATCGCTCATGGAGGCTCAGCACGACTTCGACCTAGTCCAGGACATAACGACGGACTGCTCTCTCGTGGCCAGCCTCTGCGCGAGCATGCACCACCTGCGCCCCGGCCCCAAGTCTCTCTTACCAACGCTCATGTTCCCCGCCGACTTCGAGAGCGGCCAGCCCCGGCTCTCGGCCAGCGGGCGGTACGTGTTCCGCATGTTCTTCAACGGCTGTTTCCGAAAAGTCGTCATCGACGACCGCCTGCCCTCGTCGACCAACGACCGCACGCTCTACGTCGTCGACCGCCAGAACCCGCGGCTCCTGTGGCCCGCGCTGATCGAGAAGGCGTACCTCAAGGTGCGCGGCGGCTACGATTTCCCCGGCAGCAATTCCGGCACCGACCTGTGCGTGCTGACGGGTTGGATACCCCAGCAGCTGTTCCTGCGCAACGACGATATGGACTGGGATCGTACCTGGAGACGCATCAAGAACGCGTACGACTACGGCGACGTAGTAGTCACGTTAGGCACGGGACGGCTGTCGCTGGATGAAGAGGAGACTCTAGGGTTGGTAGGCGAACACGATTATGCCGTGCTCAATATGGTCGAGACGGCCCAAGGGAACAGGAAGATGCTGGTCAAGAACCCCTGGTGCGAAGGCATGGTTTGGAGAGGGGTCGGGTCGTCCGACGTGTCGTCGCAGGCGTCAGATGACCACCCGACTAAGCTGATACCAGGCACGTTCTGGATCAGCCTGGACGACATAACGCAGAACTTCGAGTCGCTGTACCTGAACTGGAACCCGGGGCTCTTTACCGACCGCCAGGACCACCACTTCTCCTGGCAGCTGCCCGACGCCAACATGACGTACTCGTTCGCACACAACCCACAATACAGCTTTTCCATACCCTCTGATAACAACAGTAGCAGCAGTAGCAGCGTATGGATCCTACTGAGCCGACACTTCCAAGACGGCGAGCTAGAGCTCCTACGCCGCAACCAGAGCAGCAGCTCCGACTCGGCGGCAGCCACCTCGCTAGCCGAGGTCTCCAGCAAGCTAGGCTTCATGAGCATCTACATCTTCGCGGACGTCAACGGCCGACGCGTGCAACTCGACAGCCGGCCCGCGTACCGAGGCCACTTCGTGGACTCGCCACAGACGCTCGCGCCCTTCGACGCGCTCCCGGGCGTAAAATACACGGCCGTCGTCGCGACCCAGGACTTTCCGCTCCCCCGCTACTCCTTCACACTAACCTTCTTCTCGCGCGCTCCCCTGTCCGTATCCCCCGCGCAACCCCCCCGCGCCCACTACGCCGAGGTCCGGGGCGCGTGGACGCGGCGCACGGCCGG
>JAOXNQ010000009.1:1457508-1507854 GCA_028571165.1 Hypoxylon perforatum
AATTAATAATTAAAAAATTAAAAAAATAATTAAATATATAAAAAATATTATAATTATATAAATATTTTTTTTTTTTTTTTAATATTTAAAGTTATTATAATTTTATTAATCTAATAAATTTAATTATATAGATAAATTAGTTAAATCATCTAAATCATATATATACCGTGGTTTAGCTATGATTAGTTCATGGTATTCCATTCCTTAGGTTTTTAAGGTGGCCGCTTATCGGTTGATTTGTGACATTCACCTTGTATATATTTTGCATATCGATACTTGCTTGCCTACCTACCTACCTACCAAGAAGTGAAAGAATTCAATTAATGATCAAATCGCACGCATTGAAATGGATGTTGCTCTAAGTCAGATCAAAGAGATGGCATCCTCTGCCGACGAGTCAGCTCGGCGGCAGATCATGAGGTCCTTGCGCAGGTTGGCAGACTCGATGGAAACCCCTCAGAATACCATTCATCGATACGGACATCTAGTAAGAGAAGCCAAGCCCATAGCTTCGAATTGTAGAGTTGACCTCAGGTAATAGCATCTCCAGACAGCCGTGGTGAAGGTGGGCTTTGACTTGGGCTTGTTCGGGTACCTGTCGAGGTCAAGCAATCCCGTGGAGGTGGAAACAATAGCCAAGGACATAGGCGCAGAGCCTTTGCTGATGAGTATAGTAGTTTCCATACATCTACCTGAGCCACGAGGTGCTTTGATCAATCACTGACGTGAGAAATAGGAAGAATCTTAAGATACCTCTCCGCGATTGATGCAGTCGACGAGGGACCGAAGAATCAGTATTCTGCTAACCACGTCACCAAGAACTTGGCAGAAAAGGTCGTGGAGTCTGGTATATGCCACTAGTATGAAGGCCTCGGGCGCAATTGTTCAGCTTTACCCTGCTGATCGTTTTTAGCTTCGGAACCGTGGGCCCTCAGTACCAAGCTCTCCCTTCTTTCTTGACGAGGACAGAACATAAAAGCCCGACGGATGAGATGCACACTGCATTTCAGGACGCCTGGTCCACGACTTTACATGCATTCCCGTGGTTTGCAGGTCACCCGGAACACTTAGCCTACTTCAACGACTACATGGCTCTTCGGCGACAACCTGAGCTGTCCTGGCTAGCAGTATATCCGGTAGAAGAAGAGGCAAAGGATCTTGATGCCGGGAGGCCGATCTACGTCAACATCGGCGGCGGAATTGGACACCAGTGTGCGCAGTTCAAGGAGAAGTATCCTAGTCTCCCCGGCCGAGTCATTCTTCAGGATCTACCTCACTCCATAGCCCAGGCGCTGCCGACACCAGGGGTAGAGAACATGGCTCATGACTTCTTTGAAGCCCAACCAATCAAAGGTAATCACAACTTCACTTCATTTTAAGTCACGGTAAGCTGCATAGGTACATACCACGTTTTTGCTAATATCCTGGCCATTAGGTGCTAAGTTCTACTTTCTGAGAGCCGTACTTCATGATCATCCGGTACACAGGATCCGCAAGATACTTGGGAATATCAAAGAGGCGATGGCATTGGACTCAATACTCTTGATAGATGAGATGGTACTGCCAGAAATGGGAGTAAATCTTGAAGTGGCTTCAATCGACATGACGATGCTTACAACGTTCGCAAGTATGGAGCGCACCGAGGTGGAGTGGAGAGAAGTCTTCGAGCAGGTAGGGCTTGAGTTGGTACAGACATATATGTACAATCCCTTGAACTATGAGAGTGTCATGGATGTCCGTTTACTGGGCCGTTGAGGCACGCCTAGGAAATGCATGAGGTTTCTATGTACCATCGAATCGAATGCTAGGAAAAACGAAAACAAGGGTACCTGGTACATTGCCAAGGATTTCTCGATGTGACCCTTCCCGCAAAGTAGTACCTGATGTGACTGGTATGTAGGTTGGTGACAGTTCATGCAAGCGATCGGCTCTATCGTCTACCCTTGCTGATCATATGTTGGGTGCACTTTTGTTCAATACAATCATGCACAGCTTGCTGCAGGCTGAGCAGATTGCACTTGTATCACAAATTTCTGGTAGGGTTGTATTGGCTGAAAAGCAGGGAAACCTATGCATACCTAAGGCACGCACCTCGGTACGGATGAGGTCTTCAGGTGTGCTCTTGGCCGCGCTTAGCTGATGAGTCTTGTCCCCTAACGTGGAAGGCTGTGGACAGGTTCCATAGGGACTTTCTACTCACATCTCTTCATCTACGAGTCTACGCGCAGAAACGAAGATTACCATGTTTCAAAATTTCTACCTATCTTTAGGTTTAGTCGCAATTCTCATATCCTTAATACAGTATCTCGTTACTCAATTGTTTCGAAGCCGAGATGCTGTCCGACTCTGGGCTAAGCTCGAGACTGTCGGTGTCCTACCCAATGGCATTTTCCCTTCGGCTTGTGCGGTCCTTCAATCCATAGCCTCGCTGCAGAGAAATGTTCATTGTGGTTACAATGAAATCTGCAAGACGAAGAATCGCCCATTCGCGCTCCCAACCATGTGGACGGGCGGAGCCATCGTCGTATTGCCCCCATCCCAAATATTCAATATATTGAACAAGCCCGACAGTGAGGTCACCGGTTTCAATGCCTTACTCGATACCATCCAGTTACCATACATGATCTCAGACCGCGAGGTATATCAAAATGTGATACATTTCGACGTCGTTCGTAAGAAGATGACCAAAAGGGACATCGGCCCCCTCGCACCTACAACAGCCGAGGAAATCGATGCTTCCCTTCGGGAGTCTTGGGGGACCTCAACCGAATGGAAGTGTCTTAACGGCTGGGATGCCTGTGGGCGTATCATAGCGCAGGCAACCTTACGGGTTTTGATCGGTCTACCCCTGAGTCGAGACGAGGCTCTGCTCGAGCAATCACGGTTGTATTCTAACTCACTCTTTGCGGGGAATACTATCATCAATTGCATCCCTCCGTTCATGAGGCCTTTGATAGGACCACTCGTGGCATTGCCAACCAAGTTCTACCAGTACCGCTGCCAAAAGATACTGACACCATTTGTCCAAGAGCGAATAGCGTCTTGGAAAGAGACCGGCGAAAGTGATGATATGCCAGTAAGGATAATCCGCCACCCCGTCTACCTTACCGAGCCGTACAGTCCACATCTGACTGAACATGTGTGTATCTTTAGAACGATTTCCTTCATTGGCTTATTCCGAGCTGTGCCAAAGCTGGCCCGGGGCAACTCGATGCGTCACGAATCGCCATGCGGCTTCTTGCGCTCAACACTATGTTCATATTTGCTATGGGCTACGTGTTCGCGCATTGCGTCTTCGATCTATATAGCAGCCCTTCTACACAAGAATTCGTCAGCGACCTCGAAGCAGAATGCCAGAAAGTGTGGGGAGACCACCACGGCTTCTCGACGAAGGAGGCTGTAGAGTGTCTCCACCGGATCGACTCGGCTGTACGTGAATCAATGCGTATCTCCGATGTCGGGGTTACCAATCTCCCTCGAGATGTTGTCTCCGAAGTTGTAGATATCGGCCACGGCGTTCAAGTGCCGCGGGGAGTACGGATGGTGTTTCCCACGCAACCAATTCACCTCGACCCCGAACACTATAAGAACCCTCTGCGCTATGATGCGTTTCGCTTCTTACGCGACGCTCAAGGCGTAGTACAACTAGGCCAACAAGAGAAGGGCGATCAGTCACTGACGTCTGTAAGTCCATCGTTCCTCGCATTTGGCTACGGAAGGCACGCCTGTCCTGGTCGATGGTTCGTGGCGCAGACCATAAAACAAGCATTGGCTTGCGTGGTTTCAAACTACGACGTTGAGATGGTTGGGAAAGCGGTTCGAAGAAAGGCCTTCTTGAACATGATGGTGCCCCCAACGGATGCTCAGATTAGAATCCGCCGAAAACCCCGTAGCAGAACCTAACACCTAGCTGTTAGCCACTTCCTAGGCTCCCCTTTGATCCCCATAGCTAGCACCGAGAGGATCACGTTGTAATTCATATTAAATTGAACGGAAGGTTGGCTCTGATGAGTGCAATGCTATACAGAGAGTGTAAAGTCTTCTCATGTTCTTAGAGACTAAGCCGACAGATCAACGTATACGGTAGCTCTAACCTGATGCGACGACTTGGTTAGCGGGGGAAAGCCAACTCTGCAGACGCTCGCTATATGAGAGGATTTCACAATTATCGCTGCTGATTGGTTGGTATGCCTTCCACTGCATCTCTTGTACCTATGTATCTCTGTGATAGCTTGGAACTTTAATTAATGCACTTACCGAACACAGAAAAGTAGAGGGGCCGAGAGCGGGGGTGGGTCTGAGGCTCTACGCAATCTCAGCCCTATTAGAGGCAGTCATTAGCCTCTCTTTTCTTATTCTTATCTACAGGAGGCCTCGAAACCCCCCAGTCCGGTGAGCAAGGAGCACAGCCTTCATCACTTAACACTTGTTATAAGATGCCGACTTGCTGTTGTGCTACCTTCCTTCTTGAGAGGCAATGTTGGTCTATCTTTCAGCTGTTGGTGGCTCCCCGCGGCCTACCTACCGTTGCAATAAGGATGACATATAACGGTGTGGGGTGTGGACCCATAGTGAACCGGGGGTCCCATCCGACCGGGTTTTTTGGTGTGCACCCCTAGATTGATCCGTGCTATGTACACACCTTACGTGGATTTGAGTTACATGCTTTACAGCTATGTTAGGTAGGAATCATTATGCGACGACATTGGTGCAAGTGAGTGTACATATGGTTTCTCTCGTAGCCTTGTTAAAAGAGTAAGAAATCGCGATTGCTACTCTAGTACATTGTTTCGATTTCACACTGGCATCCTTTTCACTGCCGTCACGCCAACATTTTTTTGGGTCCAATCAGCGCCTCGGACACCATGATCGACTTACCAATTTGGGTAAGAGACTTGCTAAACAAAAATGTATTAGCCCCAATATTGCGATACTCAAATGGCCTGACTACTGGCGACGTGTCACGTCTACTGCAGTAACGGGGCATTTTCTCACAGGCTCTGTCGGGAAGTGTTTGTGGTTTAATCTTTACAGATGTTGTGTGAATCTCGAAAAGCAGTTGTGAGAGTACTTAGCGCTGTTGTAAACAGGGAGGGTTAGGGTTAGGGTCCTGATGTTACCGATGTTTAACAGGGAATAAGCTATTGGCAGTTCTACCTACACCGCAACGGAGAACTTTTACCTAAGCGAATCCAAGGCTTAACTATAAATGTATAGATCGATGTAACTGGAGCTAATGTAAAGGGACATATGAGATAAAGATTACAACGAGATATTTTGACACCCTATTGAGGCAAACGAAGTTCTTGAAGATCGAGACTGCCATGATGAAATACGAATCCCACTCATTTGATCTTGCTCTCTGTTTAGACACTTGGGTTTTCCTCAGAGGCAACTTTGCTTACTTGTTCGTCTTTCTTTCTGAGGTCTTTCCATCCCATACCCCAAAGAACAATCACGCAGGCGGCGGCCATTGCAGCAACAAGGTAAAACACCCGATCGATACTGTTCGCATAAGCTGTAAGCACGCCGTTCATATCGTCATCTTGCACAAACGCCCGAAACCGTGTAGCACCAGCCTGAATGATCTCTGCCACATTGGCAGAAGGCGCGTACTGGGGGATCTGGGATTTGAGACTCTCGATGAAAATCAACTGGCATAAGCTCAAGACAATAGCGGGACCCAAGGACTGGGTGAAGACAATAAAAGCCATTGCCGATGAAAGCTCTTCTCCTGTTACAGCCGCTTGGATGGCAATGATCGCCTAAGTATCACAAGATGTTAGCCAGTATCAATTTTGGGTGGCCGTGTAATCGTAGAAAGCGTACCACTTGAAGGCCGAGGCCAGACCCAACTCCAGCAAGTATTTGGAATCCAACCCAGTATCCGGTAGGGCTATCAGGTTGTAATAACGAGTATAGCCCGCTAGCTATTGACAAGAGAACGGTCGAAGCAAAAGCCAATGGGATTACGTAACCGATCTTCATTACTGGATCAAATATCAGTATTGATATCGCGGGTATAAGCAAGAAGATATGGGTTATTTCTTCAACTTACTCAAGGCTCCTGAAGAACCAGCAACAAAAAGCTGTGGCAAGATTGTTGGCAGAAGGTACACCCCACTAAGAATTGCGGTAGCGTTATTAATTGCTTGGAAGTATATGGGAAGATAGAATGTCGCCCCGTACACTGCCGCCATCAAAAAGGCCTGGTAGAGACCGGAAGACCAAACGGCAGTGCGGCTAATCATTGAATGTGGGAGTAAGGCTTCGTCTCCCTTGTATTGATTCCAGAAGAACCAGACAATTGCTGTGACGCCAGATCCGCAAAATAGGCCGATGACTTGCGAGGAGTTCCATGCATAATTATTTCCCCCGAACTGAAGAGCAAGGAGTAGCTGCAAAACAGCTGCAGCAAAAAGGATAAATCCTAGTAGGTCAAGATATCGGTGGAGCCTTAGGAGGACGGCCGTAGGTTTCGGTTTACTAGTCTGCTCGGGGATCCGGAGGAGCACTACTACGAGAGCGACAACGGCTCCAATGGGGAGATTTATGTAAAAACCTAGCCCACGTCAGTACGGGTATCTAGTCTTTGGACTTCCTAGATGAATGAATAAACCTACACCACCGCCAGGTATACCCCGATGTGAATGCTCCTCCGATGAGCGGTCCAGCGACAAGTCCGAGTTGATTGACTATAGTCCCCCGTTAGCCTTTCTTAAGAAAGGTAGCTGGATCGAGGAGTCTTAGTACATACATCCCATAGTCATGCCAATTAGAGCTATCGTTAGTTAGTAAATGGGTTCATTTTATGTCGGGGAGAGTCGTGAGGCCGGCTTGCTTACATGGTCTTTTCTCCAGAGGTGCACTGCTGGAAACAATAGTCAAAGCACCATTGATGATCCCCGCCGCACCGAACCCTGCGACGGCACGGCCGACGATTAACATCGTAGAGGAAACGGCAGCCCCGCATAACACCGAGCCAATTTCGAAGATCCCGAAAAAGACTAGGAAAGACCACTAGTTTCCCTGTTCTTAGAAACTTGTGACTGAAACAAAAGACCAAATACTAACCTTGGTGTTGAAATAAGTGTATATCTTCCCCGTCAAGGGTTGCGGAGCCGCGCTAGTGCAGTTTCAGCACCTGTACCTGTTTCGCTTCGTATTCATTTTGGGGGAGGGCGCTCACCTCCCGAACTGATAGGCACTAGCATACCAGCCGACATCTGCGAGTGACTCGAATTCGTCCGTAATTCGCGGAATAGCCTATTCATACAGAGAGGAATCGTCAGTATCGTCTTTGAACGCCATGCGGTATCTAACACACCGTGCTAATGACCATGGTGTCCACCAGCATGAGGAAACAGGCCAGCGCAACACTGGCAACGATAACGCCTAATTTGACGCCCGTCACATATTGGCTCTCTTCTTTTTCCTCGACCTTCGTGGTCTCATCCATCTTGGAAGAAACCGCTTCCTCCGTCAGTTCTATATCCGACATGTCGGTTCAGGGGTGGTCAATCGCGAGAATTCTGGGAAATGGGCTTCAGGATCCGAACTGTAACAAAAAGGTCTAGTGTCTTCTTTCACATTGTCAAAAATACATCGACTAACGGGCTTTAAATTAGGTGTGTAATGCTCTTCATTATGGGAACGACATCACGCAGGTTGAGGCTCAGAAGTTGGATATATCCGTACCTAACATAGAAGGGTAGGAAACCAGGACTTAGGTAAGCGGGAAACGTCTCTAACTTAGGAAGTGTCTTCTACAGCAAGGCGCTTGCGCTACAATCTCCAAGTATTGGCCCCCAAACGATGTGTGATATTCATTTAAGTAATTTGCCATAAATGGAAGCCAAGTAGGCTGTTGGTTCTCACACCTGACGAGGACTGTTTGTGCGATTGGATGGAAATGATATATGCAAATTTTCTTGGCAACGGTACTGTATGTTTTATGCGATGGCACACAGTGATACACAAAAGTCTGTTACACAAATACGACACTACCAGATTGTTGAGGTGGCAAGGTGATATATTAATTGTCACATTTTACCTTGCAAGGCGCGTATTCGTAATGCATGTCGGGTATGCCAACGACGTTGGTAATGATCAAACAACGCAGCATTACCAATCCTTGTCAAGGGCATGGCCCTTTGCCACCCTTGTAAGGCTCTTGCCTGAGCCCGCTGCTAACCAAGCGAGACCGTTGGTTTGTCCCTGGTTCTTTATTGCTTGGTCGGGCACATCGCAGCCCCCCGGCATTATTCTCGCTAAAGCGTCTAAAAATGCCGACCGTTTGTGTTTTTGGTGCCACTGGCAGCCAGGGCGGTTCCCTAGCCAAACAGCTCCGCGATCTCGACTGGAACGTCCGGGCTCTAGTTCGAAACAATAACACTCCAAAGGCACAATCTCTAAGGGCTTCTGGCGTTGATATTATTCAAGGAGATTGGGATGATATCCCAGCACTTACAGACGTCCTCGCCGGCTGCGACAAGCTCTTCCTATGTCTCCTTCCAAACTTCAACGATCAAGGATCCGAGCTTCGCCAAGCTACAAATATTGTCAAAATAGCCAAAGCAGCTGGCGTAAAGCAAGTCGTAACGTCGACTAGTTTGGCTGTCTTCACACTCGAAGATGGTTACCTCGAACCCGGCTCGATCATGCACAAGCATGCAACAAATAAGAAAGGGATTGAACAGGCCGTTGCTACTGCCGGGTTCCGATATCGGACTTTCTTGCGCCCGTCCTTCTTGATGGCCAACTTTCTGGAACCAAAGGTCGAGAGGTATCCCGAACCTCGTGATAGAGGAACTTGGACAACATCGATGACTGCCGAGTCCAAGTTGGCCTTGCTCGATCACGCAGACATAGCGAAGATTGCTATTGCAGCGTTCCAACAGCCCCAGAAGTTTTATGATATGGCCATCGGTCTTGCAAGCCAGCTTCTGACAGTCCAGGACACGCTAGACCATCTTGGACACGCAGTTGGGCGGCCCTTCAAGGCGATTTATATGACCGACGAGGAGATCGCGGAGGAGCAGAAGAGGTCGAATGTCTTTGTCAACTCTCAGTCATCCATGAGGTACATGGCCAGGTACATCGACATATTGGCATTGCGAGCCATTACGCCTCTTACAACATTTAAGGAGTTCTTGGACAGGGAGCAGGAACTTGTGAAGGAGACCTATAAGGTAGAAAGCTAGGATCCGGTTATATGTTAGGTACCTACCTAAGTAGATAATAAAAGTCTTGAATAATTATCTAACAGAATATTGGACATATTGGAATATGAGACAGGAGTTATGCTAGTAAATACATCCATTCGAATCCAGCCGCGGATGCAACGAGACCCCAATCAAAGCCCCCTCCCCCTTATTGCCTCCTGCAGGATGGTCGAGAAGCTCTCGACATATCCCGGACCAATCATAGTATAATGAGACCCCGAAACCTCGTGGAATCGAGGTTCGGTTCGACAGAAATCGGCCCACTTACTGAGATGCACCTGGACCCA
This sequence comes from Hypoxylon perforatum, assembly GCA_028571165.1. NCBI lineage: Eukaryota > Fungi > Ascomycota > Sordariomycetes > Xylariales > Hypoxylaceae > Hypoxylon > Hypoxylon perforatum. The sequence continues at coordinate 1,467,020 of JAOXNQ010000009.1, forward strand.
CTCCTCTCTCGTTGCCGCCGCTATTTTCAGGGGTATGGCGTGAAAGACATCGATGACGTCTACTGCACCCTGGGGCTCATACTCGACGGCCATACTTTGCAAGCCATACGCAACCTCAGTCCATCGAGTCAAGACCTGCTCGTCAAACCCGAGCTCATCCATTCGAATTTTATCGACGATACGAAGAACCTCTGATAAAGCCTCTGAACGGGACATGGTTCGAAACTCCATACGCTCCATCTCATCAGCTTGAGTTTCGGTTGTCAGTCCCAGGAAATATGTCAAGTGCAACAGACACATGTTCCAGTTCAGCTGCCTCATGCGCATCTTGATGTGAGGCGGTAGATTGAGGCTTCCGAGGAATCGTACCTCAGCACCCTGTCCCCTATCCTCAAGCTTCTTGGTGATCTCAAATGCTAGCATTGTGCCGTAGCTATACCCCGCAATAGCATATGGGCCTCGAGGCTGTCGCTTCCGTATAGCTGCGGTATAGGTCTCGACCGCTTCGGTAATTGACTGGAATCTCTGCTGCGGTGGCTCAAACCCCCTTGCTCGTAGGCCGTAGACAGGTCGGTCATCCTTGCTGAGGTGCTGCGCTAAGCCGACAAATACTAACACCTCCCCCACGCCTGGATGTACGAGCCACAAGGGGGTCTTACTGCCACTGGACTGGAATGTGACTACCGGGTCATAGCCATCGGAAACAGGCGTTTCTTGGGAAGGTGAGTCATGAGAAGTTCCTAGTGCTACAGCTAGTAACCGTGCAGTAGGATGCTTCATTAATATGATCAGCGGTATCACAACATTCATGCGACACTGAATACGCTTCTTGAGTCTAATCAAGTCCATTGATGTAAACCCAAGCTCGAAAACCGTTGTATCAGGACCAATGCTGCTGGAGTCGATATTGAGGGTCTTAGCAAAGTCGTCAATGAAGGGGGCTTCGGTTTTGGTTATTGTATCGATACTTAATTGTAGTTTATCCCGTTTAAAACTCTCCAATGCCTCGCGATGTAAGTGAACATCTTCCGAGAAAACTCCAGCTTCATATAGCGCCCTCATCTTCGCCCGCGATACTTTCCCCAAAGTGGAAATGGGGAGGAGAGGCGCGGAGTGTTCACCAAGCGGGAATATAAGTGGGCGTGATGCGATGTTAGCCATACAAGCCTGCTCAGCTATCCTTTCGATTTCATTGATGTCTTCGATTCTCATCGGCCATTCTCTCGGAACGTAAGCGACCGTAATCTGTTCCGTGTTGGCTCCCCTTGACGGAAAGCAAACCACACGAGCCACGCGGCTGCCCAAAGCTTGCTCGAGGGACATCTGAATGTCACTAGACATGACCTTGGCCCCGTTGATATTGAAGACATCTTTGACCCGCCCGACCAGGCTTAAGTTGCCTTCTCGGTCGATGACCCCCTGGTCCCCCGTACGGAACCAGCCGTCCGGGCTAAAGGACTCTGCGGTAGCATCCGCGTTGCGGTAGTAACCATCGAACACAACCCGCCCACGCACCTCGAGATTTCCGGGCTCGCCACGCTGTGCGAGCTTGGAGCCGTCTTGGTTGTTGGTGATGCGCATCTCTATTCCTCTCATACACCTCCCAAGAGACGCTGTAGTGTGGCCCATTTTTACGTCGTAGTCGGGGCAGTCGAGGTTGAATATAGCTCCCGCGCAGGTCTCGGTCATTCCGAATCCTGGTGTGAGAACATTGCACGGCGCACCGTATCTCTGCAGCAGGGAGTTTACTTTGACGCATATTTCCACGTCGTTGGCCTCTCCGCCAGAAGCGAGGACCACCAGATTTGACAGGTCCCACTTCCGCGACTCAGGGGCAGCAATCGCAGCCGATACCAGCTTCGCGAGGAAGAAATTAGGCGCGAAGGAACGCGAGACCTGATGGCGATCGAGAAGGTCGAGAAACGAGAGAGGCGAAGAGACAATGTCGGCGGCGTGGACGTGTATCTGGTCGACGCCAAGCCACATCGCTTGAAGGTGAATCTCCACTAGGCTCGCTACATGATCGAGCCCAACCCAGTTCAAAAAGGGGCGATTAGCTGGCAGGGGGCGGACGGATGCTTTCCCCTCGACGGCTGACATTATCTGTTTATGTGACAGGCGCACAGCCTTGGGGCTTCCAGTACTTCCCGATGTCAACATCAATATGGCCAGTTGATTCGCGCGACTGGGACTCGGAGGGTCTCTCGAGGGAGATGGACGAACATCAATAGTAACAAGGGATTCTACTGTGTGTATCCGGAATGAGTGGCCCTTTTCGAATAAATGTAGAGAAGATTCCCTCGTGATACATATTGGCGACTCTAGAAGCAGTGACAAGCTCAGTTGCTGTTTGTGGCGGTGGTCTTCGATGTTGTGGAAGGGCGGTAGCAGTACTGGGACGGCGTTGGCGAGGAGAACAGACCAAAACCAGGTTATGGAATCCAGGTGATCATCGAAGAGGATAAGGATAGGTTGCCCTTCTTCGAATAGTGGAAGACTACGGATTATAAGGCTGTTTTGATGAGCCTTAGCATATAAAGAGCTGTAGGAGATCGACGTGTAGTTGCATGTGTCGCCAAGGGAATAAAACAGCAGACGTCCAGGCTGATGCATCTCAGCCTTATCTCTCAGCATGTCATGTAGGCAGTTCCATGACGGCTTAGATGTTACCCTGGGACTTCCGGCAGACTGTGCCGGAGTCGCGGTACCCGCCCATAAGGAGGACAAAACAGATACAGAATATGAAAAAGCGCCGAGTAAATTCATGATAGGCAGTCTTCGAATAAATGAAACTGGTAGCTTTTTTCGAATCTCTTTCTATCATGATGACGGCTTGGGGAAATGAAAGACATTCAAGGGCAATAGGCATTTACCACAGTATAAGCATTATATAATCATTACCTCCCTAATCCAGCTAACACTTGAAAGAATGACTGTGCATAGATATCAGTGTTCCAGAGCCGGTTCTGATAGCTAAGGTTGTATACATTCACCCCTCAGCTGCATTCAGGGTAGTAGTCTTCTCTCCGGGGGGGTTGGTTTCACTGTGATTGCAATCTCAGGTGCCATAGGATCTGATTCGTGCGAATTACCCCCTGAGGCTTTTATTCTAATGCAGCACAGGTACCTAGCATATCGCTAGGCCACACACCCAACAACCAGGTGCGGGGGTAAAGGGATGCTAAGTAGAGGTAAGCACAATAAGTCATGCCCGATAGGGGCTACCTACCTACCTCCCAAGACATGCAGTCTTGGGACATAAACGGCCAGTGCATTTATGTTACAGAGGTGCTTAAATACTCGGAGTGTTTATGTACAAGGTAATAGGATTCTAGCACTAATTACTTGTCACCTAGGCCTAGGTCAAACGAACTCTCTCAATTGACAGATATGGCATCAAAGCCTGCCCTCTCTCGCATCTCTCAACTTGCGGAGATCATCAGTCGCTCCGTCGCACATGTGGATGAGACACTAGCCACCCACAAAGTCTCACAGCCTTCCTTCGACGAGGACGCCTCGGCTTCCCTCCCAAGCGAGGTCTCCGATGCAAGAGATGCCATTCTTGATGCCTCAGCCGAGCTTTATGACCTGCTCCTAGATCCCCTAGAATTGCTTTACAAGCACGTCGGGGTAAAGCACACGTCTTTGACCGACATCATTGTTTCCTAAGACTCAACCGCTGACAATTCAATAGCATAACAACCCTGTATCTTTGCAAGCTATCGCCCGCTTCAATATTGCTGGTATGGTACCGCCCGGAGGCCAAGCCACGTTTGCAGAGATATCCAGTCGGACGGGGTTAGATGAAAAGTACGTTCGCCGGCTACTTCGACACGCGACCACGATGCGAGTATTTCGTGAGTCTGAGCCTGGTGTCATCACACACACGAAAGCATCCAAGATGCTAGCAAGTCCAGAAGGCAATGACTGGTTACGGGTTGGTACGGAGGAAATGTGGCCAGCGGCTGTGAAGGCAAGATGACTAATCCTATGGCCCCTTTATCGCAATGAACGCGGTAATTAATTGAAGTGTGTGATAGATGGTAGATGCCCTGCAAAAATGGCCTGGGTCTTCTCATCCAAGCGAGACTGTACGTATTCAATCATATTTATTTCTACATGAGTATCAAGTCCCCACGAATCTAGGCTAATAACCATTCATAGGCGTTCGCTCTCGCAAATAACAAGACAGATTCTATATATACGATCTTAGGAAGTGACGCAGAGAGAGCCAGCCGTTTCGCCAACGCAATGAAGATCTTCGCCACAAGACCAGATTATGACCCCAGCTACATCACAGATCACTACGACTGGGCCGCTTTGGGTCAAGCACAGGTCGTTGACATAGGCGGAGGCAGAGGCCACATCGCCAGAAGTCTGGCAAGACGCTTTCAGGACCTCAATATCATTGTCCAAGACATGGATAAGGTAGTCGAGAATGCCGAGACTGAGCTAGAGGAAGATATCAGGGACAGGGTGACATTCATGATACATGACCTGTTCACGCCACAGACCGTACAGGCGGACGTATTCTTCCTGCGATGGGTCCTCCATAACTGGCCCGACGGCTACTGCATTCTGATCCTAAGGGCCCTGGTTCCTGTTCTGCGGCCGGGCGTTAAGATCATCATTCAGGAGACGCTATTGCCGGAGCCAGGTGCTGTGGCGCTTTGGAGAGAGAAATACTTGAGGTGAGTACTACTTTACCGCACTTTCGAAACAGTCTAGACCTAACATTGTAAAAAAAGAGCCGAGGACTTGAATATGGGAGCGATTTTCAACTCGGAGGAGCGGACTATTACCCAATGGAAGGCTTTACTAGCAGCTGCGGACACAAGGTTTACCGTGAGTGCCGTGATTGAACCACAAGGATCGGCGTTAGGAATCATTGAGGTGTTATGGGAGAGTTCGTGATAGGTGAGGGCCCAATGCCTGGGACACAATTGAAACTGGGCGTTGCAACCATAGGACCTGCTAGTGTATTTATAGCGCATTCTATCCACGAACTCCCCTGTAATTATAGCGGACCTAGGTCCCAGCTGGCTAGGCCAATTCTGCTACGGAAAAGACTTTTGGTAGCGCGCTCCGTACTGCTGCGAGCCAGACCCTGGAGCCCCCTGTACCCACAGCGCAGTATAGCGTGCAGTATTTTTTAGTGTATCAATCACCGTCCTCATAGTGGAAGAGCTAATACTGATACAACACGACATGAGCGGACAACCCAACTTGAACACCTGCCTGGTATCCAATGGGATAGTATTATAGCATTCTTTTCAGAAATTTTCGATTTCAATTTATCGAATGGCTTATCTATGGATAACATGCAACTGAAACCGACGCAAATGCAACTAAAAATGGTCGCACGTTTCTAAGCCGTCTCCTAAGCCGTCCCGACTGAGGCCGACCGCAATCCGGGTGCAATGTCGGCACGCCCGGTGTAATTAAAAGGGTAGAAAAGGTAAAACCTATGGGTTGCATCCAGTTACTTCAATGTTTACGCCTGCTTAGCCTACCTAGGCATGTAAGCATTCATATCCCCGTCGCATTGTAGGTATCGCTCATTAGGAACCGATTTCGACAACAGGCCCCGAGTATGATTTTCTAGCCCATACCGCATAGTACACCATGCTGAACGAGACCACGGTGCCGAAGACAAGTACCGCCCAATTGAAATTCTGAGGCGTAACCTCCCTGTACGCGGGCCAGAAGCTAAAGAAGAAGGCAAAGAGCAGATAGATGCAGGAGAAGATGTTGTACGCGATTCCGAATGCTCCTGGGAGACGCCAAGGTCCCCACGTCAAGTTTGTGTCCATCGTATTGGTGAGCGCATCGCCATCATTGTCCTTCGGCGAGTAGATTCCCCCCGTGAGCCGGCGATAGAGGAGTAATGAAGCGGCAATCAGATATGACCCAAATAACCCAGCAATCGAGATGGAGATCACGCCATTGAAGGCCGTAGCGTCTCCAATATTAACAAGAGACAATATTATGGCAATGAACGTACTCGTAAGAACGGCGTAACGGGGTATTTTGGTTCTTGGGCTGACCTTTCTAAGAACCTCCCAACCAGGAAGCCCGCGGTCACGCGCAAAAGCCCAGTAGATCCGCGACGTCGACGCGAGGCAGCCGGTGGTAGCGCTGAATGACATGATGATAATGATTGCCACCATCACCGCCGCGCCTGCCGTTGAACCGCCAACGGCATGGAGAAATATAGCCATGAAAGGATACTGAGGATTCTCGGCCAATGCCGCGTCAATGTCGCCAATGGAGTATAACGTCGCGATTAACATGCCGAATCCTAGCGTTCCGTTAATCGCGAGTCCGATCATCAAGGAACGCGGTACAACGACAGCGGCATTACGGATTTCTTCCGACATCTATGAAGTGATGAGTGAATATTGATACTGATTGCACCCCAGCGTCCAATTACAGACGCGACGGCCGTGATGGTCTTACTACTTACGTGTATGGCCCCGTCACCTCCGAGGAATGCAAAGATGCACCCTGATAGCCCAATGCAAAACGACAGCCCTTGCGTTTGCCAGCCTCCCAAATTGAGGAAAGTATCAAACACATCTACTGCATTCCCATGTTCACTCAATATTACCAAGGGAAGCAACACGGCAAAAAAGCCGACAAGATGAAGAATAAGAACAACGCCTTCGAATCTAGCAAGAAGGGACCCCACTGCAGTGTTAATGACATAGCTGAGAATGACGACAGCCCAGAACAGGAGCGTTCCATGCCAGTTCTTCATGGAAGTAGCGTAGTCTGGGTGCGTGAGCAAAATAAGGCCTTGGATCATCGTGCCGGTGACGAACCCCCCGGACGCAAGGAGAGCTTGCCAGCCTGTGATGGTCAACCACCCAGCGATATATCCGAGAAATTTACGAGACGATGGCGGCGCAAGTATCGATATCCAATGGTACTGCCCACCAGACGTCGGGGCCATAGAGGCAAGTTCGGAAATCGTCGCAAAAACAGAAAGGGTGCCGACCAAAACGACGAGGAATCCATAGATAATACCAGATGGACCACCGCTACCATTTTATAATTGGTAAGCACAAGCTCATGTATACGACGATGGGATGGTCTTACTTCTGTAGTCCTGAGAGAAACGTGCTATACGTTCGTTAGCCACCGGCGTAAGTAGATGCCTACCTGCCCTGAAGAATTGACATGCGCATGGAAAACTGACATCAATGAACCCTCCCAAGTAATGAGCACAGTACAGCTGAAGCCCAATATTGACATGAACCCGAAGTTTCTCTTCAAGACGGGCTTTTTCCCTAAGCGTGCCAGCGTGGCATCATCATGAGAAGAATTTCCGGACATCACAGGCGCAGACGGGCCTGTGTGTAGAATATCCTTTGACTCTAGATTAGTTTCCATTTTTGGTTGTTCTGATCAATCAGCCGTCTCGACTGGTATGAAGGATATGCTGCTGGACGAGTGGCGTAAGTCAGTGTCCGTCGGTGAAGCGCTTCCTAAGCCTTGCTAAATATCCCGACGTCGGCACATACATTGGCTCCAAACAGGGTCCGGCCTTAAAGTCAGAGACATCGCATGAACCTTTGATTTCAATTGGCGATTGGAAAATGCTGTTGGTAAAAGAAGGACGCCGGAGGATTTGCAGACAACCGCTAAAGAAGCCAACCTCATGTAAGGGATGGACGGATGGTTACACGTGCTAGATACGGCACCGGGGGTTTTAGTGCTGGTTTGTTGGAAGCAAGCGCGCACTTAGCTCGCGCCGATTGTTCTTTTAGATTGTTTAAAGGCGAAGACAGGGAGCGAAGAACAGGTTCTATTTCCTATCAGCGCAGTAGTACTCTTACACCTTCAAGATAGCGCCAAGGTGTCGTGCCCAAGGTTAAGTACCTAGGTAGGCTAAGATTAACCCGGCGGCACAGTGGCCCACCAAACTATCCTTTGTCTGCTTGAAGTCTTCGACTTCGGCCAACGAAATTCTCTCCGACTCATCTTGAAGATCTATGGTTACCAAGCAGTCAGGATAATCATAGGTCGCAATATGGAAGCCACCCGAGAGGATATTGAAGCGCTGGCTCATGTAGGCAGCCATGACGTCTCTAGTAATCCTGCCTCCAAGGACAAGGAGATTGAACAAATTCAAGATGGATCCGTACGTGATAGATCCAAGCGCTAGCACCAACCCTTTTCAAAGAGATCTGTGAGCTGACGAAGATAGGATGCGCCGACGGAACCTAGTAGCAATCGTCTACCAAAGACGTGGTCCCGTCCTAAGAAATGGACGGCGACACTCATACTGTCTGCTTTCGCATTCCTCCAGCCTCTGTCGGAAACCATGTTAGCGCCTGCAGAGATCAAGATTTCAAACGATTTGAACATTACGCAGCCTTACGAGTGGCTTCTGGTCAACTCCCTGATTCTGATTGGAGTCGGGCTGTCTCCATTACTTCTCGCTCCGCTCTCCGAAGTGTACGGTCGCAAGCCCGTCCTAATAGTGGGCAGCGTCGTCTTCGTGATATGGAACACGGGCTGCGGAGCGGCTGCCACCATCGGACAGATGCTTGCTTTCAGGCTGCTCTCCGGGTTCGGTGCCAGCGTGGCCGATGCGATTGCCGGAGGGTTCATAAGCGACCTATGGGACGCCGAAGAGAGGGGGAGGGCATTCGCCATCTTCATGGCGGCCCCCCTCCTCGGCCCGGCCCTGGGGCCTATCTGCGGCGCTTTCATCTCGCAGGGAACAACCTGGCGCTGGATTTTCTTCATGACGTCCATTGCGTCGGGGGTCGTCATTGTTCTTTCGATCTTCTTCCTCCACGAAACCTTCGAGCCGAGGATCCAGACGGTGCTTCGTCGGAAGATAGAGAGCCAAAACGTCGCCTCCGAGAAGCAGCCAACGAAGCAGCGGGTGACGAATTTCTTCAAGCTGATGAGGACACACCTGCAACGCCCGCTTCGCATGCTGGGTACGCAGGTCATAGTGCAGCTGCTGGCCGGATACATGGCACTCTTGTATGGCACCATGTTCCTGTTTCTGTTCATGTACCCTTTGATGTGGACGGAACACTACGGCGAAAGCATAGGCATCGGCAGCTTGAACTATCTTTCTTTTGCCATCGGCCTGATACTGGGCGTCAACGTTGCAGGCTACCTGAACGACTACATCTATCGCAAGCTAAGGGATCGGAACAACGGTGTCGGCCGCCCCGAGTTTCGCGTCCCGGCCATGGTCCTCGGAACTATCCTCGTACCGGTAGGGTTGCTCTGGTGGGGGTGGTCGGGCCAGGCCAAGTTACACTGGATCATGCCGAATATTGGGAGCCTGATATTTGCTATGGGAGTCTACGTGTGCTCTGGATGCGTCTCCGTGTATACGATTGACACATACACACAATATGCCGCGTCCGCCATTTCAACGAACCTCGTCTTGCGAAGCCTCACGGCTGCGTTTTTCCCTCTGTTCGCGCCGTATATGTTTGACGCCTTGGGGTTTGGGCTTGGGGCTACGGTTCTAGCGGGTAGCTTTGCGGCGGTTGGCACTATCGTTATAATTCTGCTGTGGTTTTTCGGGGAAAGGCTTAGAGCGAGGAGCCCTTATTGTGTTACGAACTCCCCTTAGATTTATTTACCTCCCTACAAGATAGATATGTCAAATCTTATATAAAATACCTACATCAGTTAATAGATTCAATGTTCAAAGTAATACCACAATAGGCCTTGCAATAATGCAGGTAAGGCTAGAGCGTTAGGTAGTGGCCAACGATTCCATCTTTAACATTTGGTGAGGTTTAATTCTTCGAAGGGGCCTTTCCCCTCAATTGTTAACCTGGTCTTAATATTACAGGGGGCTTAGTGCTAAGGGGCTACTTGTCGCGAAATGTGCCCTGTATTTCCAGGTAGTCGCGTGCCATAAAACGCTATACTTACAGGGCACAGCAGTGCTTACCTAATCTCATCTTAAAGCACGTTGGCGTGGTTAGGAAGTTGCTTACGTGATCAGGTGGCTTGCGAATAGTTAATTTCCAGGCCACCGTGGTGGTACATTACAGTGATTGTAGTGCCTAAAATGTAGCGGGTATAGCGGAATATTGCAGCACCCTTATAAGGAAAGCTTATAAGGCTTGAAAAGGCTCTAAGGCTTAAACCCCTCGTGCAAGCCTGCTGAGAATGCCTAACGTCTTACCACTGTATAACCCACGGTTAAGCCTTATAAGCCCGCAAGTATCCCCGCTAAGATACGGGTATTACAGCGTTCAATGTATTGTAGCGGGGAAACCTGAGCTTTTCCTCCTACAACATCAATACCACCCTCGATTCGAACAGCGTGGCTGTCAGCCCGACCTGAATTGGGGGTAAGACTACTATAATTTAGCGATTGAGTCCACCAAAATCCTCACCATGAAGAACGTGAGAGTCAAGAAACTGCTATATTTATAGAGGCTTCGAGGCTTCGCCCTCGGTACATGTTATCGCCACGCCTTGACCCTTATGCGATATGGCTCCTATAATTATAGGCCCTTCCAGCGCTAAGCTTCCTGTATCTTCGGAGCACAGCAACGAGCCCACTACGTCTCAGGGGGAATGCACGCTTGACCGGACGCAGTCTTGTAATGATTCTGCAAGGTATCCGCGCGCGCGAACTTCTTCTGGCAGCCCCATCTCTGGCCATTCTCCAGCTCGCCTCCGCATATAAACTCTTTCTCCTGGTGCGTCTTCTTGTGGCGATTGAGATCGTGCAGCCTGGCGAAAGAAGCATCGCACTCGTTGCATTGGTGCGGCCGATGGTCGCTGTGCGTGGTGAGGTGTGACTCGAGGTTGTACTTCTTTTTGAAGACCTTCGGGCAGTGCTGGCAGGGGAACTCGCTGATGCGAGGTCGCTTTGGGGCGCGCGGGACCGGCTCGGCGCGCTCTTCGCGAAGCTCCGGATTGACGTGCTCTTCTGTGATCTTCGGCTCGGGTTTCCTCGACCGAGCAATCTCCTCGTCTTCGGGGTAGTCGGCATCGTCGTTGTTGGAAGGCTCGTCGTGAGTCTCTTTGATATGCTTTTGGAGCTCCTTCTCCGTAGCGAAGCCGATCGTGTTGATGAAACAGCCGCTTATGATGCAGCGGTACGGTCGCACATGCTTGTCAATGTGTTGGTCTCTCTGTTCGGCCGTCTGGAATCCGCCGTGGAAATACCGGCAACTTAGTCTTGGGCACTTGAAGATGTTCTGCCCATACATTTCTTCCATTTTTTTACTCGTCGCCGTCTGTGCCCCATCGGTGTACGCCTTTTCCAAGGTAGTACGAATATTCTTCACGATATCAGTAAGATCGAGAGCAACCTCTGTGGATTTTATCTCGCCATAAAACGTCAGTTCTTTCCGTGCCGAAGCTACTGCCTGCTGAAGATCGGCGTGAAACGGATAGCTTTCGAAGAACCGCAATCTCTTAGAATTACCCTGTGACATCGGAAAGAGTTTGGTCGGTGGAGAGTAGTGGAGTTGAAGGAAAGCTTCTACTGATTCCGTGAGGTCTTCAACACTTTCCTCAGCGTCGTCTACTCCTTCTTCCAGGTGGCGAACCCAATACGGAACAGCATAGTCCATGAACCCATAATAACCACTCAAAATCAACGAGGTAATATCCCCAGTCTCGTGGCGAAATCCGTTCATATTAAGATAATCGATGGCGAGAGATGCCAATAGAATATCTCCTCGGGATATGTCAACTCTGCCCTGCTCGGAGGTCATAAATCTAATCCAGATCAGTGCCATGCTTAACACGTTATTATACGAAGACCTTTGACTTACTTCTTAGCAGTAGCGTGCATAAATTCTACTCTTCCATCATCACGTATCTCAACCAAAGAGCCGCACAGGTCCTTCGAACTAAAGCGGAAACTGTGCCGTTCTATGTCTACAGATTGTGATTCGATATCTACAGACTTGGCAGCCTGTATCTCGTGCCACTTCAGAGTACGCTTTGCGCAGACTAACCAGCGAAGCAACGTTTCGGATGCTTCTCTTTCCGGCCCTGATGTTTGATCGAGCAACCTTTCAAGGATTCGCGAATAGCTTACTGTTGTTAGTATATACCAATAGATCTTATCTGAGAAGATTCCTTACGCTTCTTTAAGGTCAGTAGGCATTCGGTCGCCTTCTATTTCAGCTTCGATGGCACCAACAGAGGGTTGCTGCCTGAGATTAATTAAAATCAGTTTCGCTAATAGAAACATGCCTGCATATTCTCTTAGCACAGCATCCCAAATGTTAGCGAATGTAAATGTGCCACATACCCTTAGCTGTACTCTGAATCTTAGTCGCGATTCTATCTCGTATGTCATCGGACACCGGAATATCGGATTGGAACTTGGCAGCTTCAACCATGCTGTAAGTTCTAATGTCATCCTCGTTATCTTTAATGTCGATTTTTAAACATGTGAGGCCGCGAAAATCTTTGCTTGCGATGCCATCATGCTGGCTCACGAACAAACACCGGACACGATCTTGATGTGGCGATGGCAAGTTCTCAACGAGGTTGCGAAACCACTCGGCTACTTTCTTTCTTTGATCTCTCGGGCACTCATCTATACCATCGATGATAATATATACGCTTGGGCAATTCAGAAGAACCTTCTCAAGGAGGTCTTCGATTACACTATATGTGTCCAGAATAGGCGTCGTGCTCTTGGAAGAGTAGTCGTGGTAGTACGGTAAAAGGATGTCCTTATTTCTCTCGAGAAGTTGAGACAGAAAGCTACGCCCAATGGAAGCGAAATTGTTCCTGTCGATATCTCCATTTTTGCAATAAAAGAACAGCGTGATAATTGGATTGGCCAACTTTCTCGCTTCCTCTACTACCAAAGAAGAAAGAATGGTTTTACCTGGGGCCAGGTTAATAATTAAAGTTATATACGGGAGTCTTTGGGAACTAAAATACCGGCTCCTGGTATTCCTGTCATCCATAGTAAGGGGGGTATTGTCGGACACTTGGGGTCAAACCAATCTTTGAAAGTAGGGGCGTTGAAGAGCCATCGTCCGCTATTAGGATACTCCTCCCGAACCGTAGAGTAATGATGTTGGTCGTTCTCAACATTCGGTGCATTGAGCCAAGTGTATACTTCGCGGGTTCGGCGTGTCTCTTCCTCATCCAGCATGGATTGGAGCTTGAGGTTTTGAATATGGGCGGACTGTCTGTAGTCTTCAATCTGAGATAGCGTAGCTTGGTTCTGAACCAAGACACCATGGCCGCGTATGTTTTCTATCAGGGGCCCAAACCGAGTCTTGTACGTTTTCCAAGTCGCATGAAAAAATTGCTTCCACACTATTTCTTTGCTTAGCTAATCTACTCTTCAGCAGAGCGAGAGAGGTCGAGACATACTTGGTTGCTGGAAATATGTTAATGCCTCAAGATGAAAGTCCAAGATACCCTTATACATCACAGTCAAGACCCGTAGCATATTTGCATCCTTGCGGAAGAGGTTTTCATATTGAAGTAGTAAAGGGAGGCTCTCGCCAAGCTTCTCGTAAGTGTCGAGTAATCCGTCGAACGCTTCTGCAAACGTGCCAGCGATCTTATAGTGAAGTTTTAGCTTATCGATGATTTAATCTCTATAAATGAACGGCGGTAAATTACCTGTAGGAGTAGCTTCATTGGCCCCTAAGTAAAAGTAAGCATATTAGGTACAGTAGCAGAGCGTTCGTGGAGTAATTCCTACCCATACGAAAGCAACGAATGGAGAACTATTACCAAACTGCTCAACAACCTTGCCTAATTGATCGATTGCTTCAATGTGTGGTCTTATGCGTGCGAGGTACCTCCCACGCCTTTGGGAATGGTACTTCTTTTGGATGCTGTCGACCTCATCAACCAAGTCCTGCATGGTAGTATTTTTAAACTTATCTCGATCTTTCTTTTTGAGTTTGGATTGAAATTGCAATAAGGCGGCTTCAAAAGCCGAGATACTGCTATTACTTGACATTATGCCTTAAGTAGCCCTTCCAAGTAAAGATGAATTCGAACGCAACCCGTTTTTATGCTCACAAACTCCAGAAAAGACGAGGTTGGTAATAGAAATATTGATCTACGATCCCAGTTATTGAGGACCACGTCACACCACCCCAGTTAGGCGATGCTGAGCAGCAGGCTGTAAGGCGCCAGCGCCTATAGGTACGTCGTGTTAGGCAGATTTCCAGGCGGACTTCTGGGCTGACTGACAGTGCTGCATGTTCGCAGTTGTCCTGCAGCTGGAGTCGTACAAAATATGCAGGCTACGCTATGGCTGCGACCCTGCTACTAGATATGACATCTAGATTCCGCACCTCATAGAACCCGACTTCTTTACTTGCCCCAACTCAAGACACGATGAATCAAAACAATTTGAATTTCCTCAAACGTCCCTGGCAGTTTGAAGATTACCATGGCTCGCTCAATCTTGAGAGCTCTGATACCTCATCGATGCTATTGGATCATTCTAGCTGGAATGACTGGCATCCTATCCATGCAGATTCAGAGGGCCCAATCGAGACCGTAGACCAGAATGGGTATCTTCCATTCCCATCTACTCCTTTAATTCACAATTACGAAGTAAATAGCGGCGACGGCTCTGTGATTATGCCATCTGCCATTGAAGCGCCACGTATTGATACTTGCTTTGGCGCTGTGAGAAATACTGTTGCCCCTTGCGCATTTGTACGAATAGATGCTTACGATGATCAGATACCCGGTATACATACGCGACTAAGATCCCAACCTCCAAGCATATTAAATGAACCCACCCAGAGCTTTTGTATTTGCTCCGATGGAGCGTATTATGGTCTTAGCACAAGACCGTCAGATGCTCCTTTTTCGGTTTTCAACAAGAAAACATGCGAAGTATTACGACAGTTGTTATCATTATGGCAACTAAGACTCGAAGCTCATGCTCAAACTAAAGACTTGAGAGCGATCAAGGTCTCACGCCAGCAGGAGAAGTCACCGAGTATCGTAGTTGACATCAATGTGTACGGCGCACGAGAAGATTCCAGAGAAGTTGGGAGGAAATTGTTTTCGTTTGGCATTACTCTGCAGCAGCCACTTTCTAGACCCGCCGACACAACTTACTATAATCCTCATTTTCTCCATACTCAAGAACTGTTCGGTCAGCATGTGACTGAAACGCCGTTCTTGCCTCTGGGGGTAGAGACATCAACGACGGACACTAGAGAGCACAGTCTCCCAGAAATACCAAGGCCACAACTTGACACCGTCACCGAAGTCAATTCTATACTGAATTCCTTATCGCATCACACTGTCCTTCATAAGCAGACCAAGGTAAATGGTTTAAAAACATCCTTAAAAGAGTAAGTACAAGCGCCCTCTAGCTTCACCTATACTAAAACATGAGTGCATTACCAGCCATCAGATGGAGGCCATCGATTTCATACTCCGACGTGAAACAGACTCGCTTCCTCCGGAGCTCGCGCTATGGAAAGAAGTTGAGTTGGATACCGGCGACGTCATGTGAGTAAATCCACGTGGTTCCCATGTATCTATGCATGCTCTTACCAGAATTCCCGCCAGATATCAACATATCATCAGTGGGACCAGGCGAGAAAATCCGGCTGAGTCTAAGGGTGGTATTTTAGCAGATGAAATGGGTTTAGGGAAGACGATGGTCGCCTTATCAATTATTGCTGCGTCACTTAATCGTGCCTCCGAATTTGCTTCCGAAAGCCATAGATCTGATAAAGAAGAGAATAATCGGCAATGCTCGAAGGCAACCCTTGTAATTGTCCCGTCCTCTCGTAGGTAACCTGAGTTGAAACACGCTTGTACCAAGACACCACTGCTAACTCTACGCAGTTGTGATAGATACCTGGGTTGATGAAATTCACAAGTGAGCTTCCTGTTTGAAGGATAAATCATGATTATTGCGAAGAGTCTAATGTGTCCTTTAGGCATATTTATCCGGGATACCTATATTATCATAAGTATCATGGACCTAGGAGGGAAGACGACACCGACAAGTTGTTTAGTTGCCACATAGTCTTGACGACCTATGCTACAGTGGCTATGGAAATGAGCAACGGCCGAAATATTCTTCGCAATGTGGAATGGTTCAGGATTATACTCGACGAAGGTACCTAGGAATTGTCTTATACCCGCTTCAATTAATTGCTCTAACGTACGGCTAGCTCATGAAATTCGTAACCGGACTACCAAGCAGTTTCAAGTGGTTGTCAATCTGGTAGCTCAATACCGTTGGTGCCTCACAGGCACTCCGATTCAAAATTCGTTGGATGACCTTGGTGCCCTTGTAACGTTCGCCAAAGTCCCTCTGCTAGAGAACCCTGCAACTTTCCGCAGGTTCATAGTAAATCATTCTAATAACGAGACTCGGGGGCGCTTCAAGAACTTGCGAATACTCTTAGGGTCGATTTGTCTACGACGGACCAAAGACATTGTTGGCTTGTCTGATCCCATCCAGCAGACTCGTCGGCTCGAATTTACGCCCTCAGAGAGAGAAGAATACAATAACTTACTCTCAATATGTCGAACTCGTATAGACATGAGTGTGAGTAGTGACCAAAAGGGACTGAACTCGGCGATGCTACAATCCCTTCTGCAGCTGCGCTTGTTCTGCAACCATCGTCATGTCAAGCACGCTTCCTGGTCAAGCTCCGTTGACACGGACGAGATACTTGCCTATCTCCAGCAAAACGACCAGACTTCTTGTGCCTATTGTTCCCATGCTATTTACTCAATCAATAACTCCCCTGACACCGACGGCGGATCCATATTACCGTGCGGCTCACACCTAGCATGCCGTGATTGCAAAATACAACACAGCTCACACCATCAATCTTGTCCTCTATGTACTTCCGACGTCAATTATACCGGTATTAATGACCTTATACGAAATTTGGTCCCCGGGACCACTGCTTTTGGGAAAGCTCACCAAGGACCCGAATACCCGTCCAAGCTGATTGCATTTCTAGGAGACATTCAACGACATGGCTCTTGCAAGAGGTGAGAAACATGCTACTCTGGCCACTTATGCTAAAAGCTAAACATGATATTCAGCATCGTCTTCTCATCATGGAAGAAAACGCTAGACCTGGTTGGCGAGTTTCTAAAGAATAAAGGCCTAAAGCACTACTACATCCACGGGGCTCTGCCGCTTCTGGAGAGGCAACGAATTCTGCACGGATTTAAGTCACAAGGGGGTGCGAATATACTCTTGATGACTCTAGGCACAGGAGCAGTCGGGTAAGCCAGCCTCGCAGACCACTGGACAAAAAAGGACAGCAACATACTAACCTGCAGGACTTCTCGGTAGACTCAACCTTGCGGTCGCAACTAGGATATACCTCCTAGAGCCTCAATGGAACCCTTCTGTGGAGAAACAGGCGTTTGGCCGAGCTATCCGCTTAGGACAGACTGAACAGGTCACTATCATCCGCTACATCATGAAGGATACAGTTGAAGATGTAATGCCCCAACAGAAAACCACTAACAAACCATGGAATTCACCACTAACTAATTATTCAGAGCAACGTATTATCACGCCAGATGAACAAATTACGACTCGCGTCAAGTGGGTTCGAACAGCAATCACGGGGTCAGCAATCCGGCCGAATCGAGGCCTTACGGGTAAATTTCAATGTCCTACTATTCCCAAACCATGCTAACGATCATCAGATGCATTTTGGACTCCCTGAATCAACTAGTCGCGTAAATAGGTCAAGGTAAACCCAACGATCGATCTCGATTGGTTCTCAATTCGGACCACTAGTAACAACTTCCCCAAACTACCCAAGTAGTTAGCAATAAGAAGGATCTCCTACCTTGAAACGTCTTAAATTGTGATACAGTACCCCTTTTTTGGCCAGGGGTGTAGCCGGCCAGAGCGAGAAGCTTTAAAAATAGAAATTCAGTGACAAACAGCAGCTTAGACATCTGATACCTAATCCAAGTGCTATAAGTGTCCATAGAGAAATTAGGGTCAAATATATAGGAAAGATACCTTAGGCAGGCAGGTAGTAGTGAAATCGAGAATTGTGTAGAATAGGGGCACATTCATATAGAGATGTGGCCGGGAAAGTGCCCGGATGTACGCCCGGAGTTTACGGAGGGTTCTTGTCTGGCATTTGAGAACCTAGCCTAGCCAGCCTGACTTGGCCTGGTATTAGGTGGCTTGGCTTAGCCTAGCCTTGCTGGAAAGCTGGAGAGTCTATCCTAGCCAGAGAAGCTAGGTAGGTTAGCTTTAGGAGTACGCGCGGGAGGTGAGCCGAGGAGCAAAAAAGCAGCCCTCCGCCGACTCGCGCGTTGAGCGTTGAGCTTGCATATAGGAGCATCTAGCAGAGAACCTGGCTTATGTAAACTCCGGGTTCTTGTGTCGCCCGAGGGTGGCCTTGGAATTTAGTTGGGGTTTATTCCCCACAGCATGGCTTAGATGTTTGTATCCAATAACTATCCTATGCCCAATTCTGTAATTAAAATATGTAAAGAATATAAGCGTTTATTCACTTTATTGGATAGAATGTCCCCCGACAAGTCATCATGCATCATGGCTTAGATATTCAAAAACCCAATAGGCTTCTCCGAATCATTTCTGTGATCGAAATCTGTAAGGAATATAAGCGCTTATCTATTTTATTGGATAGAATATCCCCGATAAGTCATCATGGCTTAGATGTTTGTATCCAATGGGCCTTTTAGGTTTCTGCCTGAAATCGAAATCTGTGAGGAATGGTACCCAGCCCTCTTCTTTATTCGCTGCGATGTGGGCGGCCCTCGTCCGTACCTACACGTCAGATGCACCGCCCCAAAGGCATTCCCATGGGTGATTTAGTCAAGTGAGACAGTTAGTTCACTTCACCTGCCACTGTGTCCGTAGGTAAGCGGGCGGGAGATCCCAGTACTAGATATATTAATAGGCTTCAAACTTCAGATACAATAACTCCTTTTAGTGAATCGCAGCGCATAATGAGAACTGTTAGATACCTAAATAAGGCACAAATTGTTCGCTAATAACCAGCAGACAGGTCTGAAATTCATAGGTATACACTTGTATATTTGTACATCTTAGGCCAGTAATAGTAAGTCAACCTAGTACTATAGTCATATACAATGCCCATTTTCCGATATGTCGTTATATATAGGGCAACGCCATGGGTATATCTTTTTGGTTTCAAAATGGCAAACAGCCCAATTTTCCGTTAACGCCGACCCAAACCCCCAACCTTCCCAACCAGCCCAAATAAAATACCCATAACGCCTAGGATGAACGATCAGCATTAGGCTGATGATGTTCGAGACATGGCAATGTGCCAGTGTCGTTGTTCTGTTGAACCAATTTCCTCCTCATCCTATTCGCACACCATTATGTACGGCAATAGAGACAATTGACACGACGCCGGTGCATCAGTGGCAGCGGTATAGCTCGTGTCGGTAAGCGCATCGTGTGTGCACGCATTCTGTCGCCCTTCCGAGTCATGTTGAAATACCAAGCATCTTCATCATAGTAGAGCCGATGACATTTATGACATTCGTCTGTGGAGGAAGGCGGGGAACTCGAAGCCGTTCTCGAAGCTCAGCGCGTTCCTCCGGTGGTGGGATGGTAGGTGATACAGGTCGAAGGCGTTCTCGTCTTCGTCCAGGGCCGATTCGCAGTCGCTGAAGGCGGGGCTGCCGGCTTCTAACACGAATGGCCGGGGTTCCGACAGGGGCTTGGCGCTCTTGTTGCTGGGTGCCGGAATAGGGATAGGCTTGCTTTGAGGCAGGCTGATGTTGGATGAAATTTGTTGCATAGTAATTGATTGCAAGTAGTACAGGGCTTGTGTGTCTTCTAGCTTTCTAGCTTGTGGTAGTTGTTGTGTGATGTGATGATGGATAAGAGATAACAAGCCATTCTATGATTGCGTAGATGGGTATATATAAACCAGATCCAGTGGCCAAGAAAGTCCCGATTGGTGACGAAAGCGTCGTGCGAGAGCAATCAACGATCAAACTATGAGACTATGAGAAATACGACAAAACTATGGAAACCGAGCCATCCTCGTCTCATCGGAGCAAACATAAAGAGTTTCGAAAGTCATTTGGCATTTCCCTCAGATGCTTTCCGGAGTCCAGAATCAAAAAGTGGGCTTGGAATCGCGTGGTTTTCTAGGGCCGTCTGTTGACCATCGTACGATCGGAACAACCCGGCCACCACGGCGGTGCGGAGCGCGCTACGGGAAATAGTTAAGAGCAAACATGCGCCTACATACGCCTTCTGTCGGGGAATGAACCCTTACATAATACACTAGCTATGCGGACATAAGTGTCACGCGTCACCATTTGGCAATTTGCATATCCTGAGTTGCCGGCCAGAGGAAATTCGGAATTCGGAGTCTTGGCAACGGCAATTGTAAGCCAACATGACATAATCAACCCTATTTCGGAGTTTGTTTTGGTTTTGAGGTTAGTGATTGCTACACAGCATCACTCTAAAGTTAGCAACGCAGCTTGTAGCAAACAACAGTCTTGTTTACATCAACTATGATGACTATGATGACTATGATGGCATATACACACAAACGTATTCTGCTTGTGCTGATCGGTAAAAATATTTAATGGCATAAGACCGTCCTCTACTCCAAAATTTCCCCCAATCCCTGCTCATTCTTGTCAAGACATGATAGATAATGAAGACGTATTAGTAAAGTTCCAAGCATGTGCTACTAGCTACATGGCGAGGACTTAATAGTACCCTACGCACGTGGCAATTCCCATCGGTTCCTTCGGGTTGCTAAGAGTGGACCCTACTGACCGCATGCTAAATTCAACTACATGCCGTTCAGGCCGTTGAGGCGTAGGAATTCGATATCCTGAAGCAGCTATCTATTCAGCCAAACGGCTTTATCTCAAACATGTTGAACACTATAGATTTGGTATTTCTCTTTTCTCCAATGTCACGCTTTAGGGGTTAGAATCATGTACGATACGTAAATACCGCCCCCTATTTTTAACCACCACCACTTAAAGGGGTATCAGACACGTACAAATTGAGATATATTATTTTGAATCGAACACATTAGATTTCTCTTCGAAGCATCAAGTCAACCAAAATGGCGTATTTATATACAGTTTCTATCGAGCCACAATAGCTTAGATTTGACAGTATCAATAGTCTTGTCATGGCGTACATTAATAGTTTTTCAGCTCAGGAGACTTTTTCAGTTGTTTCATTGATAAACCTTATGATAAATTATAACATAAACGTAATACTCAATGACTATTAGCTATTTATATTTCTTTTGTACCTATTGTAAGCATAATCAAGCTTTTTGTCTCCTCCATTTTGAGAGTTCCTGCCGCTTGGTGGGTGTCAAGCCCCCAAACAATGCACGGAAACGTCTTTCCACATGTATGTTTGCAATCCAGGAGTCATTCGGCGCTAGCGCCATTGCTCTGAGCTGCAGCTTGGGCGGGATACTCCAGGTTTAGCAAGGGAAAGTGCGTTAATTCAATGGGCAATTGCTTCCGTCCACTGTGCTAAACTTCTCCCCATTGCGCTTGGGTTTTCGCCCATTGTGCTCGGGCCTTCGTCTATTGTGCTCGGGCCTCCGTCTATTGTGCTTAGGAGGATACTGAACCATGTCGTCGAATAATCAGGCTGCAAACTACAGCAAGTCGACTAATCACCGACGCTTGGGCGCTAAGTATCTTGCTTGTCGAAATCTATATAAGACCGGGTTCCTCCGTTCTTTCCATCACCTCGATCACCTTTTTCCTTCACCGCAATCACCTTTCCCCTACACCTCAACCCCCTCTATAGACATCTTGGCTTCACAGCCAGACCCCTTCCAGCATTACTTTCCTATCAGCCTTGTCATTCACTGCTGACAACTAGGTATAATCCACCAAGCCCTTGAGCAGCACAGATACCACTCCCCAAAATGGAGGGTGTCGGGGTGTCGTCTTATCTTGCCTATAAGGATGACACTGATATTTTTTTCTCCTGGCTCATAGAGGCGTCCAACAAACTAGGCTGGAGGCCTTCGAGTCAGGGACCCCGATTAAAGGGGAAGGCAAGGAAGGAAGCAAAGAAGGCTTCCACGAAGGGAAAAGATGGTGAAGAGAAACCTACCACCGCCCTTGAAATCCTGCAGCGGATTCAATTTGTTGAGCGAGCAGGTAGCACATCGAAGCAAGAGGCCATGCCTCTCTTCGTCCGCAATGCACTCCTGCGGAGCATCAGAGCACGAGAACGGTTTTCTGCTTTTCACAAGCAGACAAGAGAGGGTACTAACAACCCTTCAAACGAGTCTCACCTTTACTTCATTAGCCTTCTAAAGAAAGGCTTGTCTCTGTATAAAGAGAAGAGTGAGACTGAGCCCGACGAAAACCAAGAGCTCATCATGTAAGTTACCATTATCCTGACACCAAGCCCAATTATCACATCACAGTGTAGGTCTTCACCCTTCGTGACATAAACTAATACCAAACAGCAACCTGTTCTCGGCCTTGCGCGTGGAAGATACCCCCAAGCACAGCGAGGCAGACATTGCCAAGAACCTCCAAATCCCAACAGAATCTACTGAGACGAGTACGACTGTCGACTTCGAAGCAAAGCTCCGAGATGCCGAAAACGATTTTGCAATCTACTTACTGTTTGAGGATCTCCTCCGGTTGTGTGCGGACAATCAAAGTATATGGCAGCGCCACAAATCAGGCCAAGTAGATATTGTACAGGCTACTCTACTTGCTGCTCGGATTCTAGAGTTGGCCAAAGAATGTGAGAGAGAGCTCTTGGAGGTCCTTACTTCCAGCAACTTTACAGGCGACATGGACAAACGATTTCCTCTTGGAACCTATCCTGCTTGCGTGGCAAAGATTTATAATTCAAAGGCGCTAGGGAGAGGAGACAAACCGGATGTCACAGACGAGAATGCATCTCGACAAGTCACTGCATTTGATAAGTTCCTCCTTTTACCACTCGGCCGAACCGTTACCGACTTCGGCTACTATACGAGCAAAACTCCGCAGGAGCCCAAGAAATATGTGTGTACGCCCATCCCAAGAGCTCCTGTGAGCTCAAGTGACCCAGAAATGCACGCGGCCAGACAAGAGGATATTATCCTGATTGAGGCATTTCACGACATGCGACTTCTCGAAGCAAGGTTGGAAGCCAATGAGGACCTGCCGATGGACTTACGATCAACATTACCTTTCCTGGACGTTTTACACAATGACCTTGCCCCGGCATGGAGAAATAACAAGCCCAGTATAACAGCTGTCTTCGCGGCTAGACTTTTGGTCGACATGCGCAAGATCTGTGGACCGATAGGTGTCTCTGTACAAGATGTAGCGGTCAAGAAGTACGCCAAAGGATTCGATTGCCTGATGGAAAGCTCCGACAGGCCGGATTTAGAGTGCCCACAGGATAAAGCGTTCGAGGAGATTATGGAACAAATTCGAAAGAGACTCCGGAACGACCTCGACCCGGTCCCCATTTGGTATCGTGGTAAAACAGCCGACGTAGACAAGATGATAACGCAAAGAGACGAGATGATACGACAGCTATCAAAGCAGCGAGGAGAATTCTCTGGAACCTCCCTCAAAGAACTGGAAAAGCAGCTGGCAAGTCTCACCAATACAATCATGCCACACAGAAAAGCCAATTTCCTGGTTGAGGCCAATCTCCTATACGGCGGCAGTGCAGTGGTAGACCTAGTGGCGTCACTAGAGCTTGCAGGAACGGACATCGCAACTCAGACCATGTCCATCCAATGTATGGCACATCTTTACAACGCCTTAAGGAAGCTTGGCCAGCTCGACGTGGTTTGGCCGGAGATGGACCATGTGATAGAGATCCAAGGATCCGCCCTCTTTGCCAACGATATTCCAAAGACAAGAAAGGCCATGGTAGACCGATTTCTTTACACGATTGGATTGTCTAGACGTGGCAACGACGTCCCGAGATTAACGGGAAACAAGCTGGTACCGCGGAAGTTCACTCTTAGCAAGACCTCGGTGGCAATAATGAACTTCTTTGATGGAAAGGAGAGCCTATCCAGGCTATTATACCAGCTCGAGAACGATGGCCCGAGCATACCATCCCGCCGCGGAATGGCTACGAAGGACGTTCAGAAGTCGCCTACGAAGAAAGCCAAGAAACCGTCCGCTAGTCCTACCGCTTCTGCGACCGATGAGGGCAGATTCCGGAAGACGCTTCAAAACCTAGAGAAGCATCTTGACACTGAATTGCCTATCACGACCTTCGACTACATCACCTTCACACGCAAATGTACGCGTATGCTCTCGATTATTCGCGGGCAGCTCGAGTCACAGCTCAAGGTCAAATATGCCTATCCTGAATCGAAAGACGTACCAGCAGGACGGCCATGGAGTCGCGCGGAGGTGGTAATGAAATGCCTTTACGATGCCGAGAAAGCCGAAGTTGCATACGACAAGGCCAAGCGCGATGCTAGGCAGAGTAGAGACACGGAAGCTATGAGAAGCCTTCCGGACACCGCACCTGTCGGTCCGCAGATGGAGGTTGCTGCGAAGTTCTTCAAGAAATTCCTGGGCCAGAAAGCCTGAGCACCTATACCAACCTGATCGACACGCCATACACTACCCAGACACCTGGTAGTTAGCTGCGATGCTGCGGCACTAGATATATATACCATAATATGATATTTGACGGCAACTTCGCTAAGTGTGGGCCACAGCATAATGCGTGTGTCAAGTGCATGGAGGTGGGATTCAATGGCAGCTCCGATAATTCAAATCATCCTCAACCTGCGCGCTCTGCTCATCCTCAGCCTGCGCCCTCTGCTCGTCCTAGGCCTGCGCGTTCTTTACTTCTCAACCTTCCTCTCGAGGTATCAAAAACGATGGGGCTGTTACCATCACTTTCATACTTTAATACTTGAGAAAATGCTGGCCAAGTGGATAGCTGAAGTTGTTGCCTAAGATTATTGAGCTCAGTCTATGGGAGACTGGGAGCTCAGGAGAGGGCAACACAATAACACTAATGACCTCAGAGACGATTCTCTGTTGTATGTACCTAGTCTTGTAGATAAGGATGCTCATGGATGAGCAACGCAGTTTTACTTGAGGCAGTGGTCGATGGGAAGACCAGCCTTGAGTCCCCGTGGGTAGATACTTTCTACTTACCATTAATGAATGCAGAGTTTCGTTTTTATTTCGGCGCCAGATAAATGTGAATGTGAACGTGAATGTCTCAGTGTTGCTTACGTAATAAAGGGGTAGTTTCCGTTCCCCGCCGGAGTCCGCGGATGCCCGAGCACCCTATTGTCTGGCATTGGCTGGATATTACACCACTATATCCGTGAATAAATACGGGACAAGGAACGTGCTTCCAATGCGATGATACCCCAAAGCTATCTCCGCTAAGTCCAAAGAGCCAGGGAAACCTGAATCTCCAGCTTCATGATGGCATGATGGGGTTTCCGATCCGGTGATAGGGGTCTAACCACGGAATAAACAGCACGGAGAAGACTCTTAAGCCGACGACGGGATCATGGGAAGATGCCGTCATTGCGAGGAGATTCGATATAAATGTTGAGCGAGGTAGGTGTCTAGAGTAGACGTTCTCAATAATAATTCAAGATAATCAGATTATTCAGAACATTGTATTCTTTTCAAGACACGAGAACTACGTGAGGAATCATATCCAACACCACAATGACGGCTACAACACATCCCGAGTTCAATGACAGCACAGAAGCTTTGGACGTTGCCAAAGCTTTCGCTGACAGGGTCCACGGTAAGACCATATTGGTCACCGGTGTGAACCGCAACGGAATTGGGTTCTCGACTGCGCAAGCTTTCGTAGGTGCCCGTCCCCTTATTCATGCCTCGTAACCTACTAATATACCGTAAAGGCGTCCCAGTCTCCCGCCCATTTGATCCTCGCCGGTCGCACTCCGGCCAAGATCCAGGAGAGCATTGACGCCCTCAAGACCGACTACCCCAATGTGGACTACCGCCCTCTCATCCTGGACCTTTCCAAGCAGAAATCCGTTCGAGCGGCCGCAGCCGACTTCCTCTCATGGCCGGACGTGCCGACCCTGGACATCATCGTCAACAGCGCGGGCGTGATGAACATCCCGGAGCGCACGATCAGCGAGGACGGCATCGAGATGCACTTCGCGACGAACCACATCGGGCACTTCCTCTTCACGTGTCTGGTAATGCCAAAACTCATCAAAGCCGCCGAGGCCAACCCCAAGGGCGCCACGCGCATCGTCAACGTCAGCTCGGGCTCGCCCGCGGTCGCGGGCATGCGGTGGAGCGACATAAACTTCGATAAGAAGAACAAGGACCTGCCCGTCGAGGAGCAGCCAAACTACGAGTTCCAGAAGATGTGGAACGAGACCGGCGCGCAGGAGAAATCCTACCTGCCCCTCGAGGGCTACAACCAGAGCAAGGTGGCCAACGTGCTCTTCGGCATCGGCGCCAACAAGAGGCTCTACGAGAAGTACGGGATCTTGAGCCTGGGCTTGCACCCGGGAGTCATCCAGACGGAGCTCAGCCGCGTGGCGCTGCCCAAGACGCTCGAGGCCATCCAGTCCATGCACGAGTCTGGCATGTTTAGTTTTCGGAGCCTGGGCGCGGGCGGTGCGACGAGTTTGGTTGCCGCATTGGACCCGAAATTGGGGCTGCCCGAGACCAGGGCCGGCGAAGAAAAGGAGAACCGCGGCGCGTATCTCTGGGACTGCCAGATCTCCGATAGGGCAAGGCCCGGAGCGGTGTCGAGCGCCGAGGCGGAGAAGCTGTGGGCGCTGTCGGAGGAGTTGGTCAAGGAGAAGTTCTCTTGGTAAAGGACACACATGACCTCTGCTCCGTATTTAGCCATTCATTTACCCAAGATGATGAAAACTCACAAATCCGTCACATCGATTTTTTTTTCTAAAAGTCGAACTTCTGGGGCTCTATACACTAAAACAGTAAATAAATGCGAGTCATGGGTTTTCCAGTGTGTACACGTTGATGTTCCCAGGGGTCTGATTCATGAAGCTCTTGGCAATCCCAAGATCGACGACTGTGCCCCTTAAGCCCTGACTGGCTAAGCTCTTCTGATTGGCTACAACAATTTTCTTGCTGGTATGTTGGTGATGGCGATGTTAGTTTCTGATCCTATCCGCGCCGCTCACAATTGACACGATACTAGGTTAATTGATAAATTTAGATGAAGGTTGTGTGAATGAGTCGAGATATTAGCTTGATGGCTGCAAGCCATCCGACGAGCTCCTCCTACTCACGACTTCCCTCCTGTGTTTGCTTGCATTCTCTCTTCTCTAGCTCATAATACGTCCTCGTGGTTTGAACTATGAGCGCGTACACGATGGGATATCAATCGCGCAAATATCGCAACACGTTAATCTTGGTGGCGGGGGTGTTGGCGATATGGTGGTCAGTTTCTGCTGTTTTCTATGGAGCATCAAAGTCGAACTTCACTCAGCTCCAACGGCACATGAACAGCAAAGTTAAGCCTTCTTTACAACCGTTAAATAGAAGCAGCTTTGACTGGAGTAGCGTGCCTTTTCGCTACCCAGCCGGCGAATTGACGCCGCTCCCTACAGGCAGCGGTTCAGGTTCAACTAAGCGTCTTCCAGCCGTCCAGGCCCACTTTGGCCCGGAAGGATCACGGGCTTCGTCCATCAGAGACGCGAGACGCCGCGAAGTTATGGAAGTCTTCATGGGCGACTGGGAAGCGTACAAGAAGCACGCGTGGCTGAAAGACGCCCTGAAGCCGCTATCCGGCGGCTTCCAAGACCAGTTCAGCGGGTGGGCCGCCACGCTCGTCGACTCGCTCGACACCCTGTGGATCATGGGTCTCAGGGCGGAGTTCGACGAGGCTGTCGACGCCGTGGCCGGGATTGACTTCGGGCAGTCGAGCTCGGGGCGCGTCAACACGTTCGAGACGAACATCCGGTACCTGGGCGGCTTGATGGCCGCGTACGACCTCAGCAAGCGGGAAGTCCTGCTCGCGAAGGCCGTGGAGCTCGGGGACTTGCTGTACGGTGCTTTTAATACAGAGAACCGCATGCCCGTCGACTTTATCGACTTCGCGGCGGCTAAGACCGGGGAGGGGCTGGCTGTGGAGGCGTCGGTTGTTTCGGCTTCGCCCGGCACGATATCGCTGGAGTTCACGCGGCTGTCCCAGCTCACGGGCGATCCAAAATATTACGACGCGATTTCGCGAGTTATGGACGTATTTTATAGGGGGCAAAATAAAACCAGGCTTCCGGGGCTTTGGCCCACGATGGTGTC
Organism: Hypoxylon perforatum; assembly: GCA_028571165.1. Taxonomy (NCBI): domain Eukaryota; kingdom Fungi; phylum Ascomycota; class Sordariomycetes; order Xylariales; family Hypoxylaceae; genus Hypoxylon; species Hypoxylon perforatum. The sequence goes on from JAOXNQ010000009.1 coordinate 1,495,265, forward strand.
GATGAGTCGTCAGGATGTGGTCTCGGGATACCAATTCACCCTTGGTGGGTGTGCAGATAGTGGTACGTCGCAGCGAAGCCCCAAGTCCCTTTTCTCGATCCTTCGTCGAATGAGAGCTAACTCATCACAGTACGTTTCTATCCGTATATCCTGTTATAATGTAGAAGTCCGGTACTAACATGCAGCAGCTTTACGAGTACCTGCCAAAGACCCACGCACTTCTCGGTGGCCACGAGCCGAAATACGAGGCCATGAGCCTAGGATTCATGGAAGCTGCTAAGAAGCTGCTTTTCAGGCCCATGATTCCTGGCAACGAGAGCATACTCATGCCTAGCAGTGGATGGGTCAATACGGATGAAGAGGTCGTCCTAGATAACGAAACAGAGCACCTATCGTGCTTTCTTGGGGGATCATATGCCCTCGGCGGGAAGCTATTAAATAATAGGGAATATGTCGATATTGGCGCGAAGTTGACACTGGGTTGCGTCTACGCGTATCTGGCCTTTCCTACTGGAATGATGCCCGAGAGAATCAATATGGTTTCTTGCAAGGACTGGGACGACTGCAGGTGGGACCAGAAACTCTTCGACGAGGAAAAGACGAAGAAACCTCAATGTAAGCCGATCTGAGACAGCTTACCGCGTTATTGAAAACTGACATTCGCTGTAGATAAAGAGCATCTGCCTCTGGGATTCACTACCGCCAAGGACCCTCGCTACATCCTAAGGCCCGAGGCCATCGAAAGCGTCTTCATTATGTACCGCGTTACCGGAAATCCGGTCTATCAGGAATTGGGTTGGAAAATGTTCACAGCAATAGCGAATGGTACCAAGACCGAAACAGGAACACACGCGGCGGTTGAGGATGTCACCCGCGCAGCTAATTCGCTACCGCAATCTGACTACATGGAGGTAGGAACTCTCATTATTTCAGCGTCTTGATAAACATCTACTAATGTGACCCTTAGAGCTTCTGGTTTGCGGAAACCCTCAAGTACTTCTATTTGCTTTTCTGTCCTCCTGATATAATAAGCCTGGACAGATATGTGTTCAATACCGAGGCCCATCCTTTCTTGCGGCCCTGATAATAATAAAAAGTCGTCTACATGCACATCATAAAGCTCTTCCATACCTCCCGAGGTATTGCACCTCAATAGGATCTTCCGGTTCCTCTACGTGCTCCGTCCGTGTCGCGGATGCGTCACGCGGAGTGGATCTCGACGACGGCGGTGTTCCTCCCGAAGACACAACCATCGTGACCCCCGAGTGATTATGCGTGTGGCCATTATCGCCAATCTTAGGCATATCCAGGAGCACATTATCGTTAAACGCGGCGAAACCCTTAGACCCCCCTCCTCCAAGCGACCCGCTGTCGCCCGTGATCCCGCCTTTAGCCATGAACTTGAACTCGTTGAGCACGACGAACTCGACCTGCAGCTTGAAGGCGTATACGAACGAGTGGATGACAGCTTTCAGCGTGAAGTACTCAACATAATCGAGCACGATGACCAACACGTCGGCCAGCACAACGATAACCTGCACGATAATCAGCAAGGCCAGCGTGTTCTTGGCCTTAGCGTTAAGCGACATTTTGAGGATCTGCAGCGTGCCCCAGACGTAGAGGGCCGAGATGACAATTTCCTGCGCGGAGAAGCCCATTACTTGAATGCGCTCTATGATCTCCATGTGCGGGAGGAACTTGGCGTGCGTGGGCCCGTTGGACACGAGGAACTGGAAGACGATGGTGGGCACGTGGAAGAGGACGCCGTCGACGATAATCATGGCGAGCACGACGCGCAGGAGGCGCGGGTGCGAGGCGATCACCAGGTGCAGCCGCGACCACAGGACGACGCTGAAGCCCGTCACCATGCCGACCCAGCCGATCTCCGCGAGCACGGTGGATAAGATCCAGTTGCACTGCGGCACGCAGAACTTGAGGATGAAGCCGACGGCGTGGATCGTCACGCCCCACGTCGTGCACAGGACGGACCAAAAGTATATGCCCCGCCAGCGCTGGAACGTGTACAGGACCCAGACGGTGAGCTCGACCGTCGTCCATATCGGGAGCGCAGTGAAGACGGCAAGGAGAGCCCTAGTTTTGATATTGTTAGTAGTTGCTTTTTCATCATGCAAGAAAGTTGTAGGGATACGACGCGTGGTCGTCGGGAACTGGTCTATCCGTACCAGACTGTGATGTTCCAGGGTAATGGGCCGGTGCGGGCAAACGACCAGTCGAATTCGTCCAGTGGTACCCATGGCACCGTAACATTTCGAACGCCAGACATAATTATAGGTGCGTAGTAGAGAGGCTTTCGGGGGTTTATCACATATAGAGTAGATCGCGATGGCTCGTTACCATGCTTCTTCCGCTTGGACTTCAATAATATGTTGAAAATGGGAATAATAGACTACTTATTATACGAGTAATTTGCCCAGTTTTGTAAGTCCGTATTTTCCAACCTGAAAAAGAAAGCGTACCTAGGTATAATTTGCCTTAGTACAGCTGCTTTCGAGCCCCTAGGGCTTAGCGAAGTAAAGTGAGCATGCGATGCTACCTATCCACGGAGATCTGCATCTTCTCTCTCGCCCAGCCTTTCGCGATGTTGCTTTCAGCTTCGTGATATATATAGCTCTCTATAGATAGCTGTACAGAAGCAGACCGACGCTCCAATTGGGTGCCGTCCCAGGGCAGTGGGTGTAGCCATGCGATGGTAGATCGCCAAAAGGAACGGGGGTACCATGTCGAGTCCAGGGGGGCCGATCGAGTACATATCGCTGCAACGGGCCTATTCATTCTTGGCCACACCACGCCTAGAGAGAAAGTCCTTTGCGAATGGCATCTTAATCTGACCAAACTACGATCTACCGAGCCAATCCTCGTCGCGATATATGTCGTGTACCGTATTTCAGCCCCTCTGCCCCTTTGGCGATTATGCGGGGTAGTGCGGGAGGCCAATTTTGGACGGCGTGTGCGACTTAGGAAGACGGATGCGGAGTTTTTGGCTGAGAAACGAGCCGATTAAGGCCGTATCTTGATTCCCTATAGGTCGGTATCGTACTCGCTTGCCCTATAATACGCCACTTGTCAGACGTGCAGGCTGCAGATGCTTATTTTATCTCTCGCTAACTAGATCTGGCCGCATGGTGCGCCCCCAGGCCCCTTAGCGACGCAGTATTCTCGTGGTGGGTTGTATCACGTAAGAATACGGGACGAAGGAATCGAGCAGGAAAAGTTCGACAGCGAAGCTCTAAGGTGCTTACATGACGACATGGCCAGCCTTGTCTGATAGATAGGTTATCTCGGGTACTATATCTGGAAAGGGGCAAGAGCCTTTAACCCGACAGTGCTACCAAGAAGGTAACGCAACTCCTTCGATGGAGATTTATCGTGGAGAAACGAAATCTAAGCAAGTCACCTAAATATAGATAGATCATGTCTCGGTTCTTTTACTACCAACCTAGTGAAAGAACCGAGACATACTATGCACTTGATATATCCCGGTTTCTCTACATTGAAGTACGAGCTACTACACAGCGGACTTGTAAATGGGTCATATTTATAGAAATACAAGTATATATACGTTAAATTTTAAATCACCAAGCCCGCCAATAAAAGAAATTACATGAGAATCCAAATCCTATATGCAAGAGTTCCCAAATCATCCCGTCCCATGACCTACTTCATTCATTCACTCATCAATGCCCATGTCCACCTCCAAACCCGTGACCTCGCCGAAGCCATCTCCGTATCGGACCCGGCGTGATCGTCGGATAAGAACCCGTGGCGTCCGTTCCCGTCCCCGTCCCAGCAGCAGCGGTACCCGTACCGTAGCTACTGGGATACGGCGGCTCGACAGTGCTCGTGACAGTTACGTATACGGTCGAGGGGTCGCAGTCGCACGTGCCCGACGAGTCTGGGCCTGGCGACTGGACCGCAGTCGCGGTGTTCGTCTGCGACGAGGTCACGACCGTGACTGAATCGGCGGGGTAGCTGAGCGGGGTATTCAGCGTCAGTTGATTATACTCCAGCAGGCTTGAAGAACGAGCGTTGAACAGACTACTGTTACTACTAGGAGGGAGTAAGAGACAGAAACTGACCTTGAAGCTGAGCCGACAACTACAGGGACCGAGGTGGCGCCGATTGCCGCCGTGCCGGACGATTCGCTCATCTGGTAGCTCGGGACGTCGGCGGTAGGCGTTGACGCCGTGTACGTGTAGAAGCTCGTCGGGGTGGCTCCCGACGACACCGATACGGGCGACCCCGGCGTGATGGTGTCGTACTCGATGACCGTCGTGTAGTAACTGCCGAGCGTTACGGTAGTGCCCTCTTTGGGATACGCTCCAGGGCCAGATGAAACACCAGGGGTTACTGCAGTGTTAGCCGAGCCGGTGGGGTAGTAAGTTGGTACAGGTGTATCAAGGTAAGTAATAGTGGTAGTCACCACGATAACCGACCCGCTCAGCGTGTTGCTGAGTGTGATGGCCGCAGTGCTGTATTGCGATGGAGCGGGGACTGTTACATCTCCAGAGGCTGTGGACTGGTTTTCAACGGGGCAGACTGTGGTGGATACAGCGACTGTTTCTGTGACCACGGCGCCGCTTGCAGGACAGTTACTAACATCTGGAGCACAGGAGGTCACCGTGTACACGTTCGTTGAATACACCGTTGACGTGGTCATGAGCGGCGGTGATGTCGGGACAGACGACGAAGCCGGGTAAGTACCTGACTCAGCTAGGGAGCTAGATACGGCTAAGCTGGAACTCTCCGGCGATGATGCCGTAGCAGCTTCGACGGGACAGACTGTAGTGTATAAGGGAACTATCTCCGTGGTGACCGAACCGATCTTCGAGGAGCAGTCGGCCGCTCCAGGCTCGCACGTGCTCACGGTGTAGATGCTGCTCGTGTACACCGTAGAAGTTGTCATGATAGTGCTGGAGCCAGTACTTGAAGCTACGGAGCCACTCGATATAACGTAGGACGAATCTGTCTGAGTAGGCGCTGACGTATCGGTGGCCACTGGAAGTGCCGAACTAGTCGCTTCTGCTGAAGTTTGTGCGTTGGAAACTGGACATATTGTGGTGTATAGGGAGATAAGATCAGTAGTGACCTGTCCTATCTGAGCCGGACAATTTGGCACATCGGGTGCACAGGAGGTGATCGTGTAGATGTTCGTAGAATACACTGTTGATGTAGTCATCTGAGTTGGCGTGTTCGACTCCGTAATGGTGGAGTTCAAGTAAGTCATAACTGGTGCTGTCGTGGAGGCATCAGACGCAGTCGCCGTTCCATTTTGGAAGATGACGCTGGAGGTGAGAATCGAAGAAGTTGTGCCCACAGAAATCGCTGGCCCGCTGCTTACGGGATAGCCACCTTCAGAACTAGACGACGAGCTTATTTCCGCGGAATTTGCCGAACTGCTCGTGGGATAGATGATACTGGAGTTGGACAATGTAACTGATCCAACTGATGTCGCCTCAGAACTAGTAACTTGGGAAGAGCTTGCCGCTTGAGACGAGCTGGTGATTTGAGAACTAGTAACCTGAGAGGAACTAGATGCTTGGGAGGAGCTCGCCGACTGATAAGAGCTCACAACTTCGGAAGAACTTGCCGGCTGAAAAGAACTTGTCGCGTAAGAAACCGGAGATGACGGTGGTGGGGTCCCCTCAACAGATTCCGTTCCACCGTACGTCGTGCCATCAATGACAGTTTGCGTTACCGGACAAAGAGTGGTGTATTGCGACACGATCTCGGTAGTAACCTGGCCTACAGGGCAATTCGTGACAGAGGGAGGACACGACGTAATCGTGACGATGTTTGTTGAGTATACGGTAGACATCATCGACGTGGTGATTTCGCTGCTGACGCTGTATGTACTCGGCATCGTCTGCGGAGACGAGCTGGGTGAGGAGACCGGGTAGGTCAAGGATGAAGCGCTCGTCTCGGCGGTAGATGACTGCACCGATGATTGAGAAGAACCTGATTGGGTCTCGGTGGCAGCGGTGCTGGCACTGCTCGAGGTAGATAGTTCGGTGCCTGCGGTTTCAGTGGAAGACTGAACTGTTGTCGACAGGGAGATTAACGTGCTCGAAGCAGAATCTGATAAGCTGGAAACGATACCTGTCGGACTCGAGATAGCATCTGTTGAGCTAGAGACCACATATGACGAGCTTGAGATTATACCCGTAGAGCTTGAGACGACATCTGTCGAGCTTGAGATTATACCCGTGGAGCTCGAGACAGCGCCTGTTGAACTTGAGACAGCATCCGTAGAGCTCGAAGCTACGCCTGTCGAGCTTGAAATGACACTACCAGAGGACATCGAATAAGCGCTGCTGACACTACTCTCAGAACTCGTAGTGGCAGATTCGATGACTGAACCTGATGATGTCGGATAACCATAACTAGAGCTTTGTGAACTACTTGAGCTGACAATACCAGTGCTCGATCCTGATGATGCCGGATAACCATAACTAGAACCTTGTGAGCTTGCAGAACTACTTGAGCTAACAACACTAGTGGCCGAGCCAGTAGCTGCAGCAGAATCGGACACCGTCAAGGAGTCGGTCGGGTAGGTAGGGTAGTTGATCTCGCTCGAACTGGACAGAATCGACGCGCTGCTGCTGGTCCCTAGGAGGAATGAACTCAGGCTGCTCAAGATTCCACTGCTGCTAGCTGGTGGGCTAACTGGGTATCCGCTTGACGTCGAAGCAGCGTCCGTTTGCGCAGAAGTCGTCGCAGAATCTTGGGCGGATGATGCCGAGGACGATGAGACGTATCCACTGGCAGTCGAGGAATCAGATAAGCTACTAGAGGATGAGCTCAAGTCGCTAGCTGTTGGCACGTCTGCGGTCGGGTACGTAGCAGGGGTCTCAGCGAGAGAAGAGCTGGACGAAGAAACGACAGCCGATGATGATGATGATCCGACCTGGGACGTAAGATATTCTGCAGGAGTAGAAGCGGGTGAATAACTAGATGACGGCGAGCTAGCTCCGTATGTTGGGTATTCGACCGCGGAAGAAGCGGAAGAAGCAGATGAATCGCTACTAGAAGGCGATGCAGCAGGATATGTTTCAGGCGAAGTAGCAGCAGACTCTGATGCGAAATATGAACTCGCGTCATATGTAGGATAACCGTCAGACGTAGGATAACCTGTTGATACAGGGGAGCTTTCAGGTGCAGAAACTGAACTGGCGTCATATGTAGGATAACTATCTGACGTAGGATAGTCGGAAGATACAGGATACGCTTCGGATGTAGGATAGCCTTGAGATGAAGGAGGTGAAATAGCTGCTGTAGACGATCCAGCATCAGCGGTGGCTGAATCTGGCAGACTCACGGGATAATCGTCAGCAGCTCGTTTGTTCTTAAGCTCTGATCTGTCAGAAGAAATCTTCTCAATGGAACCGAGACTTCCACTCTGCAACTCATTAGCAACATTATCGTAGCGTATTGATGATTTACATACCTTATCCGTATATCTATATTGGTCGGCCGGATACTTATTCGTGATATTGACGCTCTTCACAAGCATAGTATAAGGAGCACCCTTCATGTCAATCTCACCACCAGCCCATTCTACAGTCCAGTGGTTGTTGTCCGGATCCCCACCTCCCCACACACCAAGTTGGAGCTTCATCGGGGACTGAGGGAAGACGAATCCGCTGGGGGTGTCTTTGGCCTGAACACTACGGACAACCTTGTCGTCGACGTACCAGCTCATGTGCTTGTCGTCCCATTCTACCGAGTACTTATGGAACTGCTCTGCCGGCTTGAAGGTGTCTTTCTGGTAAGTAGCCGCTCCATCCCACATCTTCCCTCGCGCGAACATGTTCGTTTCGACGGACCACATCCCATCTTGCGGTGGGAAGGGTTTCTGGCCAAATTGATTGCCCGAAAACTCAAAGTCGATCTCGTCCTGAACGTCCGACCATAGCACCGCGCTACTAATTACACCTTGGCCTGGGGCGATTTTCATCTCGACGTCGTATCGACCACCAAGCATGTAAAAGTCGGTCCACATATTCGGTGCGTCCCCTTTCTTCCCGTAAGTAAATTCGGCTCCGTTAGGAGTAAAATTGATAACTTCATTATTGGCAATGATCCAGCCCGACGGGGGGCTCGATTGCTTCGTAAAATCGATATAATAGTTCTCTTCGGATAAAGCCTTCTTCGGCTCGCAGACTGCTTTAAGCGGGTTACAGTCGGGTTCAAGTTGAGCATTAGTGAATTGAGCTGCAAGGCCCAATACACTAAGTAAACCTATAATTCCTTGTTTTGACATAACTTCCAGAGTTAGAAATATCGTTAGTTAGAAAAGAAAAACTACTAAACAGCATTGATTATCAAGGGCACCACCGCTGCCCATATTAGCATCACGGAGGATAAAGCATCATTGTCGGATCTACTCCTCGACATCTAAGCAATAATGTCAAAGCAAAGGTAAAAGGGCCTTTGGTCGGCTTCCCCTTCCGGGTATAGTTTCAGTCAACTTGAGCTCGATTACTATTATGATGGTAGTGTATTGTCTTTCGCCCCTCGAGGGACAGAAAAAGATCATGGCCATACAATGAAGTTTCATAAGCGAGTCTTGAAAGAGAATGGAAGACGCAAAGAGTCTTTGATATAAAATAAGAAACTGAGATTGTAGGATATTCCGCTTCGCTAGTAAGCCATTGTTGAAAGGCTTCTGGTCTGCGCGGAACTACCGAATACCGGCACTATATGGGCCTCTTGAGATGTATCCGCCTTGAAGGTGTGTCAAAACATGTTGTCGATGAGGATTTGATGCGTGGCGGATCGCGACATGGCGCGCCGCGTGCTAGCGACTGAGTAGCACAAAGAAATCTGAGTCAAAGCGGTATGCCATCAGTCGGGCAAAGAGTCAGCCGGTTCAGTATAACCAATTCCTCTAGCATTACGTAGACAGAGAAGGAAATTCGGACATCGATTGAGACGAGTATTCATAACATCACCTTTCTTAATAATTTTTCGCCATGGTGAGCAGATAGCTATCAGAAAAAGAAATGTTGTCGTCGTTGGGCGTGAGAACAGATATAATAATTACACTTTTTGTCGCTTCCTCTTTAAAGAATGAGATACATTGGGTTATGTAAGCGTGTACCACAATGGTCGGTCGCAAGTCTGGGGTCACCGAACTTACCTAAGGTAGCAGTTACGCCTCATTCCGAATTGGTAATAGTACATGGGTGCCCATCCCACTTGCTGGGTCTCTTTGCTGTCAATGATAGGCAAGAACGGGCCCGCATGTCAGGTAGGCCTCCATTAGGTACCTTAGGTAGGTAGTACCTGCCTGCCCTAGGCCTCCAAAGCCTTGCACCTGCAATAAGTGATTGATCACGTTTTTTTCACACGTCGTTGCCTTGCTTTCCCGTCGTCCCATCTTGCGCCCGCATTCACTTTCCACTGCCCGCGTTTCCTGCATTCATTTTGAGCATTGTGTTCGTTATTTACGATACATTCACTCATTATTCTTGTTCCTAAACCTTTAGAATTTCTTAGGTCCAAATATTCTCGTCTCACATCCCTAGTACCTACGTAGACATACTTCAAGTCCTTGTTCTTGGTTTATCCCCACCTAGCCGAAGCGCCTCTTCCCGGGCCCGGTCGTCGGAACCATGGGCATTTTTAATAAAAACAAACTCAAACCGGCGGCACCGCAGCAGATCCGAGTGGAAAGAGTTGTCGTCCCATCTAAGCCGCGACCTAGTTTGACCCCAAAGAACAGCGGCCTCCGCGCTTCCTCGAGCAAATACTCAGCTTCGCCCCGCCTCTCGCCAAATCCTCGACTATCGCGACCGACAAGCGCGTCGCCCTACCCGTCCTCCGCCGATGAGAAGCGCGGCAGTACGCGAAAGCGCAAGGCTGTGAGCAGCACGCCGCGAGATTCCCCGGCCTTCTTCGGCGACGATTCCGAGTCAGAAGACGAAGACAGCGATCCTTTTCGCAAGCGGTTGCGCCTTAGCGAAACAAGATCTATCGACCTAAACCGCAAACTTAGGCACAAGAAGGCTTTCGGTGACGAGATCAGAGACTCGCGCATCATCCACGCGGCGGATATTGCCTCAGTTGCGACAAAATGTCCGCCCATTCACGGCGCCAAACCCGAAGAAGTCGCAATTGAGTTGCAATATCCGTCGCATTGCAAACGTGAAAAGTAAGGCTTTGTGCGGCCTCAAGACATTAGTGAATCCAGCTCACATAGAACAACAGGTATGAGCTTGTATGGCAGAAAGATAAGATCGATGCCATAAAAGACATCCTTTCCGTAGTTGAGCACGTAGCCGAGACATATCTCACCGATGACGAAGCGAAACCCTTCATCGACCATAATGCCAGTTTCAGAAGACAGATGGAGCGCGCCATCAGCGAAAAGTATAGAGATATTCCAGTCTTTAGAACAGCACTACAAAACTACAACGACAAACTATTAGAATTGGTTAAGAACGGTACCATAACGAAGAACATAGACCAAATCCACCATATCCCTCCCAGCCTGGTCTCATTCATCCTGACCCAGGTATACGACCGTACCGTGGCACCCAAAGTAGAAATGCTTACGAAATATGAGATGGGTAGCGATAATGTCTATGGAGAGCTTCTACATCCCTTCATAACTAAGTTGCTTGTCGACCAGACCAAGATGACTTCAGATCAGGTCTTTATAGATCTGGGTTCTGGCGTAGGTAATGTCGTCCTGCAAGCAGCGCTTGAAATCGGCTGCCGAAGTTACGGCTGTGAGATGATGGAGAACGCATGCAATCTTGCCGAGGCACAGGAGAAGGAATTCCGATCGCGGTGTCTCCAATGGGGCGTGTCGCACGGCAGGGTTCTTCTAGAAAGGGGCGATTTCCGCACCAATGCGAAAATACTGGAAAAGCTAAAGGAGGCAGACGTGATACTCGTCAACAACAAGGCCTTCACTTCGACTCTCAACGATTCGCTGATCAACATGTTTCTCGATTTGAAGAAAGGCTGCAAGATTATCTCACTAAAGTCCTTTGTTCACGAAAACAAGACCGCCATCAACGATGTCGCCAACAGTATACTCGACGTCCAGCACTATCGGTACCACGAGAATTGGGTCAGTTGGGCTGCTGCGGAAGGCGATTATTACATTTCGATCAAGAAGTGAGGGCTACCTAGGGATACCGTGCATTCCTAAGGTGTCTAGACAGCGAGTCAGCATCTTTTCAACTGTATAGATATCGGGGGGTGGGGTTTAGATGAGGGTGCGTCAGGATACCACATTTGCATAGACGAGCGTCATTAAAGAGGATACCAATGGAAGTCAGCGCTAGCAGCACTTACTGTACAAGTCCCCCGACTGTATGAATAGAGAGCAGTTTCTCAATAAACAAAGCTGTACGGATATTCCTGCTTCGTGCCAAAATGTCAAATGTTACCTGCGACTTCTACTGGATGGTGTTTCGTTCTCTATGTTCATGGCGTCTGCCTCGTGACGCATCCTCTTCATCCACCTGTCCACTAGCTCCTTGTTCTCGGCAGCAACCTTGGCTACCTTTTGCTCCGTGACATCTAGCTGAATATTCAGGGTTAAGTTCTCGTCCTGGATGTCCTATTTATCTTGTCAGCCCCGACATGATACGTGGCTGGCTTCGTCCGCCTATTGACCATACCTTCAGCATTTTGTTCTTGCCAACCAGCTCCTCGTTGCGGTCCTTTAGCTTCGCCATCAAAGTATTCCGCTCGATAGTCAGGTCGCTTATCCGCTTATTATCGACTTTTGTTTTCGACCGTAATTTCTGCAGCTCATTTTCAGCTGCCTTAAGCCTGCTCTGCAGCTGCCCTTTCGATCGCAGCGCTTCCGCGAGCTCCAGCTTTATTTGTACGGTATTCGCATCGGAACTGGCTGCATCGGCCGTGCTCGTAACTTTGCCTGTGGAGGGCTTTTCGGATAGGGCTGGGGCCGGCTTCGAGCCTTGCCATGAAGCCTTCTCGGCCTCGAGGGCTGCGACGCGGTCGGCGAGTTGGGAGCCTGCAGGCGTCGCATTGTCAGCATCGGCAAGGCTATGAACAGCTATGTACACTGCAAGCAAAACCAACGGGCGCGCCAGCAACTCACATGCGTCAACGAGGTCCTTGTTTACCGGATTATTCCTCTCTGCCTCCTGCAGGGAGGTAAGGTAGTCGGCTCGCCAGTCGGGCATGGTGTTCGCGTTCTACATAATAGTATCATTTGCGACGTTTGGGAGACCTATGCAGCTTTGGATCGCTGGAATGAATGTATGAGGTAAAGTTGCTAAGTCCCAGGCGTTCGGGAAGCTTTGGAGGGGTAGCAATCTTGTCAGCCTGACAGCTCACGGGGGTGCCCATAAATACCCGTCATCTAGGCCCCGTCTCAAGAAATTCTAATTGTAACTTATTAAAAACACTTATCATTTTTTATAATTTTCACTTATACGTATAAATCAAATATATTGAAATAAATTTAAAATAATATTAAATATAAAAATAATAATTTAAAATATAAATAAATATTTATTTTAAATTATTTAAATAATATAAAATATTATTTTAAATTTATTTCAATATATTTGATTTATACGTAT
>JAOXNQ010000009.1:1508019-1519845 GCA_028571165.1 Hypoxylon perforatum
AAATAATTTTATAAAAAAAAAAAACCGAAAAAAATTATTTTTTAATTAATATATTTTCCCAATGGAATTAAAATTTATATAAATAATAAATATAAATTATATATATAATTATGGGAAATTATTTTTATAAGCGATAGAAATTTCTAAAATTACATCGACCGTTCCCAAGTATGCTTATGGAGCCGCATGAAAAATATAAGATAGATGTGCAATATCGGGTGTCTAATGCGCCTTTGCGCAGATATAAGGAAGGAAGAATATCAATCGGATGTAACTTCGGATGTCGTCCGTGCGCCTTATCGGCAGCTTAATCAGCCTCTATTTCCGCAGCTCAATCTAGTTGTCTTATGTACATACGCCTTACACTACGTCACAGATAACAATGTGCTCACTGCATCAAGCTCGATTTAACCAGCTGATGTCGAATCAAGAGCTCGAATCATCAAAGGGTTTCAGTTATCACGCCTTGTTGACCCCTAGTCGTTTCGCTCCTATGACAAATATTCAACGAAGTCGCGGGATTCTTCCACCGAAAAAAAGACTTTATCTATGAGGCGTGAGCTCGAGAGTACTGGTAAATGATTAGTGATAGGTACATATATTCATCAGGACGCTACTCGACATATGCGCCTTTAGGTCTTGAAGTTGTAATACCCCGGAAATATCAGTAACGCGCCCTTCTGCCCGATCTTTCGGTTCGGGTTCAGATTCCAAAGCATAGGAGGATTTCATGGATGAACCTAATACTCCGACTGTGGCTTCGTGTATGAGAAAACCTGAAGCGCTTCATGATGGCCCTATCTCAGATCGCATCAAACAAGCTTACTTATAGCAGACTCATCATCCAAATAACAGATTGAATACCTTCGAAATTTATCAAAATATTGCCTAAAGTAGTCTCAGTTCATAACCGATCATGGCAGCTTTTACGAGACTTCCAGCAACAGCTAAGACGCAACCAGCCTCCTTTCGCGTATCAACTCCAGAACCTAAGCTCAGTGAGTTCAAAGAGCTATTGAAACTATCGAAAGTTGGGAAGGCGACATACGAAAGTACTCAGGAAGACCACAAGTACGGCATTACGTCCGACTGGCTGACAAAAGCTAAGGCGCAATGGGAGAAGTTTGATTGGTAGGCTTTGGAAACACAACGCAAACGAAGAGTTGCTAACTAAGAGGATTTCCAGGCGTAAAGTTGAGAACGAGAACAACTCGTTTCCAAACTATACTACCAAGATTGAAGAGTCTGGTGATACCTTTGACATTCATTTTGTGGCGCTCTTCTCCGAGCGAAAAGACGCGACCCCTATTCTCATGCTCCATGGGTGGCCGGGGAGTTTTCTGGAGTTCTTACCCATTCTGAGGCTGCTGGAGGGTAAATACACGCCGCAGACACTTCCGTACCATGTTGTCGTGCCCTCGTTGCCAGGCTATGCGTACTCGTCGCCGCCACCGTTTAACCGAGACTTTCGGCTAGAGAACTGCGCCGAGATCATGGACAAACTGATGGTAGGACTAGGCTTTAGCGACGGATACGTCGTCCAGGGCGGTGACATAGGCAGCATAGTCGCAAGGGTCCTTGGTGCCCTGCAGCCCCGTGCGAAAGCCGTGCATCTAAACTTCTGCATCATGCCGGACCCGGGCAATATTCCGGAAGCGGAGCTCAACGAGGCGGAAAAGACGGGACTGCTCCGGGCTCAAAAGTTCCACCGTCTCGAAAGCTCGTATGCTCTCCAGCACGCAACGAAGCCCAGTACCATTGGCCTGGTGCTAGCCACGAACCCTCTGGCGCTACTCACCTGGATCGGCGAGAAGTTCCTTGATTGGACGGACGAGGACCCGCCACTCAACACCATTCTCGAGTCCGTGACGCTATACTGGCTCACCGAGTGTTACCCGACGTCTATCTGGCCATACCGACAGCTGTTTACCCCTGGCGTCATTGGCGCCCACGAGAACCCGGATTGGCATATCACGAAGCCGCTTGGCTACTCGTGGTTCCCCAAGGAGCTGGCACCGATCCCACGGGCCTGGGTGGCCACGACGAGCAACCTGGTGTTTTCTCGCCAACACGAGCATGGCGGCCACTTCGCCGCGCTCGAGCGCCCCGAGGTCTTGCTCCAGGACGTGGAAGATTTTGTTGCCCAGGTGTGGCCTGTGTCTGAGGTTTAATGGTGACCAAGGCTCAAGGGAAAGCTTACCTGCCTGCCTCACAAGAATGCCACAAGGCTCTACACTAGGCCCGTTGTCAATCTTTAATTAACGATCGTCGTCTCAGTCTCGATAGCCTACCTGCAAATGCACCAGCCAAATATTTCACGTCGATATCTGACGAGAAGACAAGGGCTTTTCGTGTTCGGCCCCGACTAGGCCGATAGGCGGCCACGGGCCTGGAATTCCGTGTTTCACGTTTCCTCGGCTCCCCAGCGTGAGGGAGGGAGTTGGGAAACACGATGGCCGACCACGTCATCAAACATTATTTGGCCAGCTACTACTGCTTAGTAGCGTAATGTGCATACCACACACCGAGATATAGGTGATCGATTTGGTCGAGCAAACCACCTCCCTCTTGATCGATTCGTGTTTGTCGGCGCAGCCGGTCAAATTCTCCCAATTGGGTGTTAATTGGATGCGTATAGGGCAGGGATACGCGGTCAGACCGGAGGGTTGAACGCGGTTTGACAATAAACGCCGAAATATCATACTGTATATCCTCTGATAATGTAGGCAATATGCATGTGATATTAACAAAAGTCCAGTATTATAGTAGAATGGTTAATATGGTCTAATTCAGAATCGAAAACATCTGTTAAAGAAAGGTCTGGCTAGCTCGAGATCGCATGTTGTAGTTGGCCGAAGTGATTAATGATGGATCGCGGAAACGGGCGCGGCCCCATCGTGGAATATCAAGGAGTAAGCTTGTTCTAAAAACTCGTCCTAGGAAAATTTCTTCAGTGGCTTGATCCCGGGCACCGGCTCAAGTTTTTCAATGCCGGACATCCTGGTTTACCGAAATTAATTAAACTAGAACAGTCATCTTGAGCTGCCACGATATGCCAATCTAACTGTGGCGCAATACGAGGGCCTACGATAGGCGGGCGTCTAATATTTGGACAGCGTCCGGGCACTTTGCTGACAGTACCATCATAGCGCTGTTTCGGCGTGTTGGACGGCAGACTTCCAAAGAAGTTCCTCCCGCCAGAATGGAGACCTCCCTAGGCAGAATACGGATGGTTTAATTGGCAAAGGTTCTAGTCTCCGATAAGTCTAGGGGATTGCCGGAATTGAGAATGGAGTTTAATGGATAAGGGACCCGGCTATGAGGTAATGATGTCATATTGGACTACGATCTTGGTTATACTAGCTCGTAATAAATCAAGATGGTGCCGGCAGATGGTGGAATTCTCAATTGCCATGCTAAAATTGTTCTGGTCTTGAACAATTGTGGGATGCCTCCTCCTATGGGGCTGAATCTCTTTACCCCTTTCCGTATAGCTAGTGGGCTGCATATTCGGACAAAAGAGAATGAAGCTATTACTTAAAGGGTTACAAGTAGATCGATCAATCGAGTAGTACTGTAGTAGAGACAGCGAAGGAGATAGAGAATGTGTTGCATCAGCTATTGGCATCGATGTTGAGCGATGTTAAAAGGGATTACTGTATTAGGAAGACACTTCGTGCAGTGTACCTTGGTACCCCATACCAGTGCATAGCGGGGTCGCTTTGTGGCTTGCTGAAACGAACTGAGGTCGATTTAGAAGAATTGATTGGCCAAACGCGTCATTTTAGCATAACAAAAGGAGAAACGCGGCGACGCGCCCTCGTCTTCCAATCAGATGATAGTCCGCCCAGTTCAGGTCGACTTCGCTCCAATTCTCGTACATTTTTGCAGCATAAACGTGCGACCTGCGCAACCCTCGCAACCAATCATTTTCGACCCATTTCATCAATGTTAAACGCGTACTGTTGCCGACCATAGTTCAGTTATTCAGGCAGTCTGGTAAAGAATTGGAAAAGTAATTGGTGTGACGGATGGTCTTAGGCAACGAACAGGAAAAAGAAGAGCCCCCTCAAGCCTTAGGTTGGACGCAGCATTACCTATTTCCCCTGTGCTTGCTGGCCTACCCACTTCTTCCCTCACAATTTTGTGTCTTGCCTAGCATCGCATTTTTTGCAAGTCATTTTGCACAGCCCTTCAATTCTACACATTTGGGTACAGGTTCAGTACGTTGGGTGCAACTCGCAAGGACCCGACCTGTTTGCGAGACCGCATTACTATCCGGCCATAACCACTTAGGGAATCTATCAAGTTCATCCTCGCCTTAACAAAATCCCCCACCGGTGAAAACAACTAGGATTCGGTTCGACATTCCCTGCAAATAGGTCTTTTCTTTAAAGCAACCTTGTCAGCTTGTCAGGACTTGCCATGGTTGTGTCAGCCCACGACGCTATCGTCCAATCCTCTTGTGCACTCACCTCTATCAGTCTACCCAAGGCGGGTCTGCCTAAGTGGATCAACTGCTGAGTTGGCGTTCGCTTCTCGCCAATCCTAGCACGAGTTCAACGAGCTCCATTAACCCCATTCGCTCTTTTCTATCTGGTCCAGGCCCTGGTTCAATCTAATCCTGTCTGCCTGTGTGCCGGCCCTGCAGCGTTCGCCAGTCTTGATACACGCTCCAAGCTCTTTGACCCGACCAGAGGCCATTTAGTCTACCGCAGCTGTGACGCCCGCGTAGCCAACCGGCCAAGGTTGGAGACTTGGATGCATTCTACGCATCCGCTATCTCGATCCCCCACGAATGTGCCTTTCGCTCCCCTTTCCCCCTCTTCTTCTCTCTCATTGATCCCTTTCCCATCCCTCATTCTTTTCCCATAGTCACAGTCGCAAACCTAAGATCTGATATCATTAACGAGACCCTCCGAATCGGCTATCGTGAATATCGTTATTTGGACTTTACGACATCAGTTCACATTTGAGACTTTTGTGATCTAGGCACGTCAATTGCCTGATACCTGGCGTGCCACAGGTCACCCTTGCTTCGTGGCTCCACAGCTAATTAAAGTCGCCCAAGTGAGTTCTGCATACTAGATCGTCCTATTCTCGCCGCAAGTCCGCCAGACAAGCGGAGAGAGAGAACCTAGACTCCTGATGACCTACATTACCAGTCATACATCTCGTGTACCTGCTTCTCAACTAACATCAGGAGTCAGTAGAACAGTATTGTCCAGCGACGAACCAACTTAATCTATCGGTCGAAATGGCCAAACCGTGGCATTGGTCGGCCAAAGCCGAGCCACTACAGATATTCCAAGATGACCACTATGATCAACCAGCGCCGTCTATCAGCCGGGCCCCGATGCCCTCCGTCGGCAAGCAGCCGTCTCCCCGTCAAGCACTTCAGAGTTCGAACGGGAACGTAGTTTTCAACCCGCCGCGTGGATATGCGAAGCAGCACTCGCCATTCAAACCTACTGGTCGCGCAACAGCTCCTCTAAAGTCGGCGCAAGGGAATAGACTCAATTCCGTATCAATACGACCTCCTTCATCGCATGAGCAAGCAACCGATTCGATGCAGAAGAAACAACCGATGATGTCGAGATTTAAAACCGTTCAAAAACCCTCGGCGGTGGAAAATGTGACTTACGGGAAGGAGAATGTTCATCCGACCTTGTACCCAGCGCCAGCTGCACCCACCTTCAATCTGAACTTGCCTGGCAATTATTACCAGAACGCACCACCTAGGAAGCGCGCACTACTCGAAGCTGCGCCAATCCAGGACTCGAGACCGTCAAAGCGAACGAAGACGAACGAACCCACCCTTCCGGCCCCGGATTCGTTTCCGATCATCCGCGACGATGGTACGAAACCTCCTCACAGCTATGCTCAACTCATTGGAATGGCTATCTTGCGCTCTCCTCAGAGACGTCTAACTCTTTCGCAAATCTACAAATGGATTTCGGATAATTACTCTTTCTACAACGCCAACGACGCAGGCTGGCAGAATAGCATTCGACATAATCTATCTCTTAATAAGGCCTTCATCAAACAAGAACGGCCAAAGGATGACCCGGGCAAAGGCAACTATTGGGCAATTGAGTCTGGAATGGAGCAGCAGTTCATGCGAGAAAGACCGAGCAGGAAGTCTAACGCAAACATGGAGAACGCCCCTTTCATGGCCAATCGCGTCGAGCTTCCGCAGCCCGAGCCTATCACTTTCGCAGACAGTCTTCCGTCCCTACCTCCGGTGTTTTCATCCCAAGCGCATCCAGGTAGTCACGATTTGATGTCTTCGCAGCTCCCAGTCCAAACTGGAGCTGAGGTCTCGTCCGATGCTACCATTCCGCTCTCTGACAATGTCAACCCGGAAGAGCAAGCGGACAAAACACAAGAACAAGAATTACCCGCTGGAAATAGCGTATATTCACCCCTACCTGCCGCAATGCACTCTTCTCCCCCTGTTCCTCGCCGCCTGGAAGCTCACAGCAATACTCCGCCTCCCGTCATGAGAGAACTCCATTCGTCTGGCTCGCGCAAACGCGGCCATAAGCGCAAGTACTCAGTGAACGCCTCCGTGGATGACAGCGGGTATATCTCTTCCCTAGAATCATCGGCCATGCGCAAGGGTAATCGGCTGCTAAGCTCAGGCCCTCGAATTAAGCGAGGACGAGCTGAGGAGGAGATTGCACGACTGCGTGCCTCGTCATACGATAGTCCTACGAAGGGACGTTCGCATGATTTTATCCCTCCGTCGTCATCACCATTGCGACGTAACCACGCCGGTCAAATGTTACCCCCTTTAACCCCAGCTGTTAAACTGAAGCTTCCTCCTCAGCCTCCGGCTTCTGTGTCACCCAACACAAACCTGCGTATGCACCGGGACAAGGTTCAACACATGCTGAACTCACCTCTCCGCCGTGTTAGTAACATTGACGAAGACTACGTTCCCTGGAGCCCGGCATTCCAGATGGACGACGCCATGTTCAATCCGAACGACTTTGTTACCGGCCTGAATGAGTTTGACATCTTCCAAGACATGTCCATGGATCCCTTCCTTTCGGCTGCGGATAATAACGGTTCTCCAATGAAGCGATCAGCTAAGAGAATGCGCTTAGACAGATCCAATTCCGCCAATGCGCTTAGCGATCTTACCCAGTCCGCCACTAAGAAGTCAATCACTTCTGCCCCTTTACTTAAAGCTCCTTCGACGCTAGGCTTCCCATACGAGACGCCCAGCAAGGTATTCGAGGGCATGTCTTCCCCTGGCAAGCTCTTCTTGCAGTCTCCCATCAGAAACCCTTCGCCTGCTAAGAGCGAATGGACGAACCTGGAATTCTCACAGTTCTTTGAGGTTGATGCGGAAGAAGATGCCGGCATAGACATGCTGCAAGGCTTCGAGAAGATTACTGGAAACCGCCCCCTTGGTAAAATAACGAAGGCGGCAAAACCGCCGCTAGGTCGCAGCTATACTACTCAGTTTTAAGCTGGGCTGGCGATTTACGCGCGAGTTTCCGAGGATAAACCACCCCCTATTTTGACGACGATAACGAATGACGACTTCACTGCATAACCCACTGGGTTCTAGGCGTTCCGACTTAAATATGTCGAGCACGCCCTCTACACTTTCTATGAATATAGACCTCCCCGCCTACCTTCCCGCCTCGCGGCTCTCTTGATTACCTGATCTTGTAATGACGAAACGCGTCTTTGAGTACATACTACTTCGACTACCCTTTCACCACCTCCTACACGTTTCGTCTGATGACATACGGAGTTTCTCTTTACTGTTTTCTCTTTTACCCCGGCGTTGGCATGCGCGAATACGGGGTAACACACCCACCTGTCATTCCCTCATTACACGCGTATTTTGACCCCTAATTTCAGAGGGGAATGCTAAGAAGCATATGAGAAGGCGTTGGATGGCACATGTTGTATTCGCTGAAAAGGGAAAGGGGCCTTTAGGGCAAAGTGGACAACCAGGAAATGTGCTGAGGATACTATACCTCCGGGGAGGAGTTTTGCGAGTTGTAGGAGAAACATGTAGCCTTCCCGTTGTTTAAGGGGCTGGAGGTGTTTCTTTTTTCTAGAGAGAACAACATGCATAGCCTGATTTTTTTCTCTTGCGGTTGCGATTTTCTCTAATTTCACTTTTGTACGGAAACTGGCAGGATAAGGCGAGACGCCGAATGCGAATGTGTGACAGACGAATTCTGGAGTTTGGCGGAATCAGACTAATGCTTTTCATACGGTCTCAATATGACAAGTCTTGACAGTTCCTAACTGCTTCTTAGGGGCATTCTTTAATTCCTCGCTGTGATGTGTACACTTGCAAAACGTGCCTAGATTACCTTCCAACTTACACCTAAGTACTGAGTCAAGGTTGAGGTGTCCGGGTATAACATACTGAATCCCAAAATGTTTGCTGTATCATAAAGATGGGGTATCATTCAATTATTAATGGAGGTAAACCGCCTGCTGTCTACCATGATGAAAATCCGCGAAGAGTCCAACTCTACCTGCATGCCTACCTAATGCAAAAGGGGGTTTCCGATCGCTGGTTTATCCAAACCATTACCAGAACACAAAACGCCAGGACCCTAAAATCAAGATGCCCTTTTTTTCTTGTTTGTCAGAAATGCAATATCTCCCGATCCCACGTCCCGAATCCAGATCTATCGTCTATGTAGGTATGTTTGGGAGATACGCCACGCAACAACGGCGTAGCTAATAGCACAGCAGCTCTTTTTTTTCCTTACTCGTTCAAGTGGAAACAAGCGATGCTGCTGCTAATCCAGTAAAAAACTCATAAGATCTCTGACGCCGTCGCGGGTTCGCTGATGAACCTACCACTAGTAGATGCCCATGCGCGTGGCCCAGTTGGCGTCCTTCTGGTTGACGGTGATCTGGTAGGGGAACGGGTTCGTCTCGCTCGTCGTTATCGGCGGGATGTGATCCTTGTGCGTGTTGACGCACGTCACGACCTTCATGGCGGTCGTCAGGAGCGTCTGCTCCATGGCCTTGCGGACCTTGGCTCGTTCTGTTTGCGCGCGAGGGATCCTTCCGGTCAGCACTTTTTTCTTTTCTTCTTAAGTTCTTTTTTTCCCCTTTTCTCTCTCTCCTTTCGTCGCCGGACATTCAAGGGGGGAGAGGGGGAGGGACATACCGCTATCCGTCTTCGGCTCCGCAACCGTAACCTTGACCGTCCAGCTCTCCCAGCACACCTCCTCGTCGCCGCCGCCGTACGCCGCGCGCATGTACCACGCCTTGCGGCGCTTCTTCTCGAAGAACTGGACCTGGATGTTGCCGCGGCCGCCGCGCGGCGCTAGCGTGTGTGTGTTGCTGTTGTTGTTGTTGTGCTGCGAGGAGTGCGTGTTGTTGCGCTCGGCGTCGAGCTCGCGCGCTAGTTCTGCTGCCCGCTTCTCGATCATCGTGTCCAGCTCCACGTCGTCGACGAAGGGGAGCGTGATGTCGAGGACCTCGCGCGAGCGCGGTTGCAGGGACGGGAAGAATCGGTGGAAGAATATCGTGTGCAGGATTCCTAGATGTTACAGATATGTTAACTTAGGTGGGATAAAAGATGGGGATAGGGATAGGATGGAAAGGGAGTTGCGCAAGTGGATATGAGATCCCGTTCTCGTCTTCGCGGACATTGACAGTCGTAATAGGTGAGTGAGCAAACGATGACAATGACGCGGGACGCATGTGATTGGGTGAATACGGACAAACACGTACCTCGAACAACATCGCGCACCGAGGCTGGATCGACGAAGGCTTCGAGGGTGAACTCCTGGGGCGCCTGCTGCTCCATGGTGATGGATCTAGATATTTGGCTCATAATAAGGGTTGTGACGGTTGAGTTGGCCTTTCTCGAAGTCAATTAGCTAAAGGAAGATTCCGGCACAACGGATTGCAAGCAGCTCATATGATGGAATAGAGGGGCGAGGGGCTGACCCGACCCGGACGGGGCTGAGGGGGAAGATCTTTAACGTGGGGTGAATGGATAAGGAGCGTATCAATCCGCTATGCTAGCTATCGATAGTGATGTATGAAAGCGTAATGGCGCTCTGCGTCATGTAAGCCACATGCCCTATTTCATGTGGCTCTTAGCGTAGGTAGGTACCTAAGTATCAAGCAAGCTGCAGGGGGAATATCGCATTAGGCGCCTATCTTATCAATCGGTTAGGTACAACTTTACCGTGTCGGCGAGTCGCGCGCATGGACCGAGGCACACGTCAGAGTAAAATGTAATTTCCAGACCCAGCCTGCAACTGGTCACTGGTCGAGCTGTTTGCTTGCTGTTACCCTAAAGCTTTCCACTTCCAATGTTGAGCTCCGAGTCGCATCAAAATTCCATCCCGACCCTTCCACATCGCATCTGCTTCGGGGGATTTCTCTTCCCCAAGCTCCTGAACCACCCAACATGATCTCCGCTACCCGCCAATGGTTCCGTCGCAATAGGACCCCTATAGCTATCGGTGTCGGCGTAATTGGCGCCGGCTACCTAGCAACTCAGTATGTCCTGAACAAGATCAACGATGCGCGGGAGCGCATGAGCAGCGATCGCATTGCGAAGGAGAAGTAAGTTTTTATATAGTTCGAGTTAGGCAAGGCAATTCGGGCAGTTCGTTCTAATCATTCCCTATAGCCTAAGAAGACGATTCGAGCAGAACCAGGAAGACTGCACCTTCACTGTCCTAGCATTGCTACCGACGGCTACCACCAATATCCTTGATACCATGAACACAGAAAAAATAACCTTGGAAATACAACAAATGAAAGGCAATGCGAAGAGCCTGCGAAGTAGTGGAGAATCATCTGCCACACCGCCTAGCATTGCGGACACCACCATGACAGAGGAAGAAGGGAAGAGTATAGCAAGCCTACAAAGCGAGAGCGGTGTACATGCAAGCCAGATGACGCTGCCTTCTGTGTCTAATGCAGGGGACGGTGCTTCGGAGAGTGGTCAAGCTGTCCAGAGGTCGAGGAAGACAAAGAGGCAATTATGGGACGATCTAACAATAAGCTGTGGGTGCCCCTTACGGGTCAGTTGGGATGATCTTTGAGCTAACTGATATCTAGCTATAACACGTGCATTTACTCTTATATATACTCTGGCCCTACTTACCCTACTCACTCGAGTCCAGCTTAACCTTCTCGGGCGACGAAGCTACCTATCGAGCGTCGTGTCCCTAGCGACAGGGGCAGCGCAGTCGACAATAAATCTGGAAAATAACGATGATGACAACCCGGAACAGGCATATGGCAGTGACTTTGAGACGAACCGGAAATACCTGACCTTCAGCTGGTGGTTACTAAACCGCGGCTGGGTCGAGATCATGGAGAACGTCGACGCCGCCGTCCGCGAGGTCTTCGGGCACTTAAGCCCACGTGACCTTCTGAGCTTCGATACCTTCTCGCAGCTCACCATCGAGGTACGAAGGAAAATGGAAGGAAGAACGGAGCAAGAAGAGGCAACTAAGAGGCCAGGTGCTAAATGGCTGCCTTACCTCCTGCCGCCGGCGAAGATGGAAGATTTCGTCCTCAGGGAGTCAGGCGTGCTAGGGGATAGCGGCTTGACAAGCTCTTCGCAACACGACCCCTCTTCCCCGTCATCCGAAACACCCCTCCGCCGCCTCCTGGACGAGACCTCCGACCTCGTCGAGTCCCCCGCCTTCTCGCACGTCCTCACACTGCTCCTCGACGCCGGCTTCCGCACCCTCCTGCACAAGAAGGTCCTCCCAGGCGCCTTCGAGCTGCCCGCGACCACCTTCGTCACGCCCGTCGCCGGCTCCGAGGTCGTCCAGATCGTCGGGCACCAGGCGGCGGCCA